>CM057829.1:57738961-58061461 GCA_030068075.1 Paguma larvata
ACACACATAATTTGAGCTACTAAAATTTCCCGAGTTTGAAATAGCGTTTGAAAAAAAAATCAATTTAATAATAGATTATTTCACCAAATTTGAACCAAAAGCCATTCTGATGATATGGGCAAGTAGAGAGATTCACTTCCATTAGCTTAGGAGTGAAACCAAAGACAAGTTTCCCCTTAGGAAAAAGCCATGTGTGTGCCTGTCATTTTGTAGAAGTATTACAGTGAGTGATGGCTGATTCTTACAAAATTGCCTTACCTAAATAATAAACGTATCGTTTACCTGTCTCCTAAATACTAGGTTTTGCATGATTAGTATTATTTGTAGCATAAGATTAATTTTCCTGGCTGTGTATTTTGAGATTTATTTTAAAAAATAATATTTCAGTGTTAAAATATTTATACAGTATATTTAATCCAATTTATTAATCTAGCTTTTATTAAAAACATGAAGAGAGAGATTAATAGAGATGCAAAGGATTTAAATTTCACAAGCACTTTCTAAGCCAAAGTTGTAAATATTCTCATCACTCTAAGTGTAAAAAGGCTGTCGTGTGATCCAGTGAGCCGTGCCTCAGGATCAATACCTCTTTGGTCTCATATTTCTTTGTCAGCTGGCATACCAACTAAGTATTCCTTGTCTCAGCTTATTCAGTTTTCTCTGGGCAAGTCCATTCTTATATATAACCTTTTCTTTATGGTTTCTAAGGTTTTAATGCATGCCCCTTTCCCTTCTAATTGTCCTTCTTACACATCTTTGCCAAACATGGCTTCCCCATCTTTTAAGACTTCTGATATGGAGAGAAGAAAAGTAAAGTTCTTACCCCGAGCAAACTTTCTATTTGGAGATAACCGGATAAGTAAAATTTTAGAAATTCAATCAATATAAAAATAGATGGCATCAATGAATATATGTGATCTAGGCTTAATGTTTGAAAGAAGCATTACTAGCCCTTCCTTAATTTGGGGTCTATTTCTTATTAATAGCTCCAATGAAACAACTCCTAATTTAGAGACTGAGAAAAATTTAATTAAATAAATGATCAGGATGATGAAAACATGCTTTTTTTTTCACCCTTACAATAGAGACAACATACTTCTGGAGTTGTTTATGATAAGAAAAAATTACATTAAACTTTTAGAAGTTTTCCAGAAGATGATAAGTAAAATACTCCAAGTAGACCAAAATCCATGTGATCTCACGTGCACAGTAAAATTGCTGTTAGTTAGATATGGTTTGAAAATTTTTATTACTTGATACAAATAGAAAACTAAATTACTGTGAGGCCTATAAGCCCACTATGATGAAGAAATTTAATAAATTGTAAATATATTAACCTCAGTTAATTTTATTTATGTAATCTTGATCCAAAATGATTTAAGGTAGTTACCCTTAAACTCTAATATTTTATTTTATCTTAAAACATGTACATTTGCCCAGGGATGCCTAGGTGGCTCAGTCATTAAGTGTCTGACTTCGGCTTGGGTCATGATTTCACAGTTCGTGGGTTCAAGCCCTGCATCAGGCTCTGAGCTGACAGCTCAGCACAGATTCTGTGTCTCGTTCTCTCTCTGCCCCTCCCTGGGTTTCAGTCTGTCTGTCTGTCTGTCTCTCAAAAATAAACATTAAAAAAGTAAAAAAAAATTGTACATTTGTTCATACTAAAATTTGTTCATTTTCTATTACAGGACTGAGTCTAAGGTAGTTTTTTGTATGAGGGAAAATAGTGGGAAATAGAAGAAAGAGGGAAAATCTGTGTAGGGAAATAAAGCATAAAATAAATTAGTGTTCATGAAAATTATCTTATACAACTTAAAATGGATCTATTCATTCAATAGACAAATGACACCCTATGATGTAAGAAACTGGTAGGTGGTGGGGAGGTGGAGGTAGATAATATTGAACGTCATCCTCCCCAGTTGTCTTCTGAAGGTTTTCAGAAACGGTACACAGGAAAGACACTGTCATTCTTTGAGAGATCAATTTTCACTGAAACGAGAGGAATCAGGACCAGCACACCAGTATTGGCAGTGTAGGTTAGTATTAATGAGAACTGACACATTTGTGCTACGTCTTCAAGGCTCACTCAAACTCAGTTAGCAAGTGATGCTGGGGAGATTTTACTCAGAGATACAAACTGGGACCGTCTGATTGCCAGGCTCATGAGGCAAAAATGAAAGTAGGGAGTTCAAAGAGTGCCTCTCTTTACTGATTATAGGTAACAAACAAACAAAAAGAAGAATATTTTTTTCCCTTATCTTTAGCTTTCATGCTCTTCTTTAAAGAGCTCCAGTCCAGAATCTGGTGCTTTCATGTTCTCTGTCTTGTCTTCTATCTATTGTAATCAATGCTTGACCAATGAGAGGACACAATGGAATACATCATTTTAAAGTGATAGAGATACCTTCATTGGGTATACATGGTTATTATTAGCAATGGTCTCTAAAGCGAATGGGATAATTTACTGTATTTGATAAATATTTATGTATCATTTATTATGAACCAAGAATTTTATTTTCCTTAAGTACTTTACCTTTAATTTCTTTTTTACAAAGTAAGTTCTATGCCCAATGTGGGGCTTGAACTCACCACCCCCAGATTAAGAGTACCACACTCTAGTAACTGAGCCGGCCAGATGCCCCTCTCCAAGGATATTGAACATCATCCTCCCCATGAATTAAGCAGAAACATTTGTTTTTTCCATTTAAAGATTAGAAGTTGAATACCTGAGGGGATAACTATTTGAGGTCACACAGTCCCTAACTGACATAGCTGGGTTTTGATGTGGAGATGGAGACAGAGATTGCAGTGAATTCCAGAAACACCAAAAAATGCTGCCAATGACTCAAAGACAGAAAAGGTGAGGAACAAATCTTCCCTGACGCCTCAGGAGGTAGGGAGGTTCTACTGACACTGTGACTTCATAGTTCTGGACTCAAGAACTATGAGAAAATAAATCTCTACTGTTTTAAGTCATCAAGTTTTTGACAGTTTGGTTGTAGTAGCCACAATAAACAAATACATAGCAGAAGGTTTTTTTTTTATAATGAAACAATGTTAAAAATTAGAGGCAAGGATTTGAATATTAGGAGTGTTCAACAATTAAAATGGAATTCAGACATAAATGAGATTAGAATGTGTATATATTGAATTATAAGTGGACACCTTATTAAGGTATACAGATAATCTAAATGATTTGGGTTTAACAAATATCAGTTGTGGAGTGGTTATGAAAAAGATCAAAAAGCAATAGTGTATCTCTTTTTTAACATTTTCACAGTGTAGTTAAATTTGACAGGAAACATTGATGTAGTACACACAAATCTATTACCAATATCTAAATCTAGTACCTGCATTTATTGCAATTCAAATAGAGTAATAAAAACATTCTAACAGGCCTTTTTAACATGCAAAGGGGACTATGCTCACTAATGCACTAAACACTAAGGGTGAACACAGTCATAGTAGTAACTGGAAAAGAAACGGTAAAAATATGTTCAACAATTTCCAGTCCTTTACTATTTGATACTTTGAAATCTAAAAACATTTATCTTGAATTTGTTTTAATTACCGTTTGGGTCAAGGGATTATATTTGCTATCTATGATAAAAGGATATATTTACATTCAAAGCTTTTTATCAATTGCAGATGTTTTGTTGACAACCAATGTAGCAAACATTTTCATGGTGGTTTACTTTAACCTCCAACCAGCTGAGAATCTAGTGTCTTAATCTGGGGGAGAATAATACAAATTTTGAAATCGTAAGTTCTTTAGGCAAAAGGAAGTTCTCAAAGGTGGTGCTGCAAATGGATGGTGAAAGCACGCCCTTCTTTTCAAAGACTTTCGGGGGGCGGGGGCGATTGAAGCATTAGGTCACCACAGAAGCACTTCTATATTACATTGTGAAGTGTGAAGGGGAGAACAAAGAAATATCCACAAATGAGGAAACTGGCCAACCTTATTAAAGGATCTTTGAATATTTTCTCTACTCAAAAGCATTTTCTGAATTGAGAAGGAGTTCTCGTTTTGCCAATACCTCAGCCAGGACCTAGAATTCCCTGAAGTGATAGTTTTCAAAGAAAAAAAAAAAAAGCACTATATGTAATCGGAGTATTAAAATACACAAATGGGGGCGCCTGGGTGGCTCAGTCTGTTAAGCGGCCGACTTCGGCTCAGGTCATGATCTCGCGGTCTGTGAGTTCGAGCCCCGCATCAGGCTCTGTGCTGACAGCTCAGAGCCTGGAGCCTGCTTCGGATTCTGTGTCTCCCTCTCTCTCTGCCTTTCTCGCTCACGCTCTGTTTCTATGTCTCAAAAATAAATAAACGTTAAAAAAAAAAAAAGAAAAAAGATACACAAATGATCGTTTCATTCTGAGTGATTATTTTAGTATACGGTTCTAAGGATCAAGCTACTTTCATTTCTAGCACTTAGAAGGAAAAATATGACCCACGTCTCCTTTTCTCTCTTTACGGTCTTTTTGTAAAGCATCATAATACAATACAGTTCCATGTACTTTTTACCAGCAGAATAAGAGAATTTGATAATTTCTCTTTTATAAAGACAAATTTCTCATGTTAACAGTTATATATCTGTAAATGCAAACATGGAACAGGGTAAACTATACTCAGAGCCCAGGAGTCTTAGTTGTGGGAAAGACTTGAGATACATAGTCCATTCTCCTACTTAAAGAAAGATACTTTTTAAAGGCTTTGTAAAGGATGAATTTCAACCTGTTTGAATATTCCATTCAAAGAGAGCTCATTATGTGCCAAACCATCTCCTCATTGTTTAACAGTTCTGCCACTCTTTGTATAAAAGCCTTTCTTTGTGTGCGTGTGCATGTGATGTATGTGTGCTAGGTACCCTTTGTTGAAGATTTTCTTAAACCAGGTACTGGGTTCAACACCATACATGGATTATATGTATCAAGGCAGTGTTTCTTAATCTGGGTTTCTTTTCTGCCTCATTTACCCCATGGCAATGTCTGGAGAAATCTTTGTCACAATAGCAGAGGGAGTATGCCATTGACATTTAGTAGGAAGGGGTCAGCAATGTTGCTAAACATCTTATAATGCATGGAACAGCCCCTAACAACAAAGCATATATCCCTAAATTATCGACAACGTTCGTCTTGAGAAACTCTGATTTGAAGTAAAAGCAGAGTGAATGTTTACTAGCTAAATAAATGGTAGGCCTTGTTATAAAAATGAGGGGCAAAAGAACATGTTTTTTTTCCCCCTACAATAAAGCACTATCTTCTACAATGAAGGACTATAAAAATATTACTTTAGAGTTTTTTAGAATGCTTATTTACATTTGAGAGAGAGAGAGAGAGAGAGCGCAAGCGAGCATGCACAGGGTAGGGGCGGAGAGATGGAGACAGAATCTGAAGCAGGCTTCAGGCTTTGAGCTGTCAGTACAGAGCTCAACACTGGGCTTGAACTCATGAACCTCATGAGCTGTGGGATCTTGACCTGAGCCAAAGTCCACTACTTAACCAACAAAGCCACCCAGACACCTCTAAAAATATTACTTTATAACATTTTGTTATTTGCATGCAATATATTCACATGACTCAAGATTCTAAAGGTATGCAAGGATATGTATGTAGTCCAAAATCTTTCTCCTACCCTACACCTGGCCTACCCAAGTCCTGTCCGTCAAGGAACCAGTGTTACCGATTTCTTGTTTATTTATCCAGAAGTCCTCTAGGCATCTATAAGTGCACACAAAAGCACACACAAGTGCACCCAAATGCTATATACATTCTTAGCATTGTGTTTTTATTATTTAATCCATTTTGGAGATAGTTTGTGTTCTACCATGACACAAAGAGTTTTCATGTTTCTTTTTAAGGTGGCAAAGTATATCATTGTATGGATTTCACTGTACTTTATGTAATCACTCCTCTCTCCATGGATATTTAGAATATTTCCATTTTTTTTCCACAAGTAGATTCCACAAGTAGAATTACCAAAGAAGAAGGTTGTGTTTGTAATTTTTATTGGATATTTTCCAAATTACCCTCCATTAAAGTTGTACCTGTTTCCATTTTGTAATTTTTCAAATTTGTTCTCACTGTTTATATCTTCTCATCAAAAACTTTCTAGGAATAAATAAAAAGGTTGGCACATTAGACAGAATTTTTTGCATATCATGTCCTCAGGACTCAGGATCCAGATTCTGCCCACAAGAGGTTTTTTGTAAATCTGCTTTTAATTGTGGTCAAACATATATAACATAAAATTTACTCTTTTAACTATTTTTAAGTGTAAAATTCAGTGGCATTAAGTATATTTACAATATTGTGCAATGGTCACCATTATTTTCAAAATTTTTCATCACTCCAAATGGAAACTCTATACCTATTAAGCATTAATTCCTTCATCAGCCTCCCCCCAGTAATCTCAAATCTAATTTCTGTGTCCATGAATTTTTCTATTCCAGACATTTCATGCAGGTGGAATCATATAATATTTGTTTTGTGTCTGGCTAATTTACCTTAGCATGACGTTTTCAACGTTCTAATACATGTTGTAAGATGTATTAGAATTTCATTCCTTTTTAAGGCATTTTGTTTATCTATTTCTTGATGGACACATATATGTGTTCACAGCTTTTGGCTACTGTGAACAATGCTGCTATGAATACTGGAATACAAGAATCTGTTTGAGTCCCTGTTTTCAGTTCTTTTGAGTATATACCTAGGAGCAGAATTTCTGGGTCAGAAAGTAATACTACATTTAACTTTTTAAGGAACCATTAAATTGTTCTCCATAGTGACTGAACTATTTTAGATTCCCACCAGCGTTGTACTGGGGTTCCAATTTTTTCACACCTTTGCCAATAACACTTGTTATTTTTCATTTTGAAAATAAAATTATAGCCATTGTAGTAGGTATCTCACTGTGGAATCTCACTGTGGTTTTGATTTGGATTCCCCCTGAGGACTAATGATTTTGAGCATGTCTTCATGGGCCTATTGACCTTTTATCTGTCTTCTTTGGAGAAATGTCGGTTCAGGTTCTTTGCCTGTTTTAAAATTGGGTTGTCTGTCTTTTTATTGTTGTCTTTTATTGTTTATTGTTCCTCCTTGTACCCTGAGTCAAAACCTTACTCGAATTAATTTTCACCCATTCATCATAAGTCTGCTTCCTTGGGAGAAGACAGAATCCTTTTACTCTAATAGGCACATAGCCATTAAATTTGGTTTCCTGCCCAATTCTGGCAAGTGTAATTTACCTTTTCAGGAGGATTAAGATAATGGTTAAAAGTATCAATGATTTTATTTTCTAAAATATTTTAGGTAAGTTGTCCAAGGGATAATCTTACCTCTGAGTTTGAGACGGGGTATTTGTAACTACATTCATAAGCAAGCAATGATAACTGTAATAAAGAGGTTAATTATCTAAAATAGGTCAGAAATTCTTTTGCAGATATTTTTAAACCAATTATTTAAATCTAGGCAAAAAGTCTATACAAACTGTCAAAATTTCTCATCTATTCAAATTCACATTGAAAACATATAATAGATTAATTTAATTACATTCAGATTAGGTGTGACTAAAAAGGTAATAAAACTCATCACTGAAAAAATTAGAAATTTTAAGTTTTCTATAATATCCTAAATTATACTGATAAATTTTTATGTATGTAAATTCAATAGCTTAAAAAATAATTTAGACACAAATGAGATCAGAATATGTATGGGGTGCCTGGGTGGCTCAGCTGGTTAAGCAGCTGACTGTTGATCTCTGTTCAGGTCTTGATCTTGGGATAATGAGTTCAAGCCCTACATTGGTCTTTACACTGGGCATGAAGCCTACTTAAAAAAAATAAAACAAACTTAAGAAAAAGAATATGTATATTAAATTGTGAGTAGACTTACACTTTTAATATGTACAGATAATCCAAATGATTTGGCTTTAACAAATATTTAGCTGTTGAGTAGCTGAGAAAAAAAGAATCAGAAAGCAATAGTATGTTTCCTCTTGAACATTTTCACAATGCAGCTTAATTTGTTAGGAACCTTGATTTAATTGATGTAAGTTCAACAAAGTAAATGGAAGCAAAATGGTTCTAGATTCCTAATTGTCATTGGTCAGACCTGTATTTTGTAATGGTTTAAAACAGGAGTGTATTCAAATTAAACGGTAGACAAAATCTGGGCTCCATTAAGTGTTGAATCAAAAATAACCAGAAAAAGTTAAAGAGAATGATTGAGGACAACACAAAGCAATGATATGATATCACCAACACTACTGCTGCTACTAATATTAATGGCTAATAATTGATTAAGATTTACTAAATGCCAAGTACCAAGTGCTTCTATATACTACATACATTAACTCACAACAACCTCCAGAAGTAGGCAATGTTATCTTACAGTGTCCATTTTACAGATAAGGGAATGGAAGCACGGGATTGTAAGTGATATATCCAACCTCACAAGGAGCAGATCCGGGATGTGGCCCCCAATAGCCTGGCTCTGAATCTGCATATTTAATTTTTTTATCAGTAGTCCCCAAACTTGTTTCCACATTGGCATCTCCTGGGGATCCTACAAAAATTAAAATGATCAGGCCACATCCCCAAACAATTAACTCCCAATCTCTACAGTTGGAATACAGGCACATGTATTTTTTGAAGCTACCCAGGTGATTCCAGTGTGCAAAGTTGAGAATCCTAGGTGGCCTTAAATTGTGGAAGTCCAAGAAACCAGAATTATCAAGCAGAAAACCTACAACTGGGGCATTAAGAAGGGATAATCTTAAACATAAAATGAACCACAACAAGTAACACATGACATTCTTATAACACTAAAGAAAAAAAGAGTTTAAGCTGAAGCGAGATGAAATTGGGTATCTTGAGTATTAATATTCTACTCACCAAAACAACATGAAGTAATGAGCATTTTAAAGAAAGGGGGTCTGTTCTTTATTTGGAATGAAACTGATACTGTGTTGAGAAATAGGCAATAGAGAGACAATTCTAAAATTTGAATGGAACCAGAAAAGACCCTGAACAGCCAAAGTAATGTTGAAAAGAAAAGGAAAGTGGGAGGCATCACAATTCTGCACTTTAAGCTGTATTACAAAGCTGTAATCATTAAGACAGTATGGTAATGGAATAAAAACAGACACATAGATCAATGGAACAGACTGGGGACTCAGATATGGATTTACAATTACATAGTCAATTCACCTTTGACAAAGCAGGAAAGAATATCCAGTGGGGAATAAAACAGTCTCTTCAACAAATGGTGCTGGGAAAACTGGCAGTGACGTGCAGAAGAATGAAACTGGCTTACTTTCTGACACCATACACAAAAATAAATTCAAAATGGATGAAAGACCGAAATGTGAGACAGTAAACCATCAAAATCTTAGAGGAGAACAACCTCTTTGAACTCCGCTGTAGCAATTTCTTATTAGACATGTCTTCGGAGGTTGGGAAACAAAAGCAAAAATGAACTACTGGGACTTCAGCAAGATAAACTTCTGCACAGTGAAGGAAACAATCAGCAAAACTAAAAGGTAACCAATGAAATAGGAGAAGAAAGTTGCAAATGATATATCTGATAAAGCGCTATTATCCAAAACCTATAAGGAACTTATCAAACTGAACCAAAAAATAAATAATCCAGTTAAGAAATGGGCAGAAGATATTAATAGACATTTCTCCAAAGAAGACATACAAATGGCTCAACATCACTCATCATCAGGGAAATACAAATCAAAGCCACAATGAGATACCATCTCACACATGTCAGAATAGCTAAAATGAACAACTAAGGAAACAACAGATTTGCCAAAGATGCAAAGAAAAGGCGAACTCTGTTACACTGTTGGTGGGAATGAAACTGGTGCAGCTACTCTGGAAAAACAGTGCAGAGGTTCCTCAGAAAGTTAAAAAAAGAGCTATCCTATGACCCAGCAATTGTAGTACTAGGTATTTATCCAAAGGATACAAAAATACTTATTCAAAGGGGCACACACACTCTGATGTTTATAGCAGCACTATCAACAATAGCTAAATTATGGAAAGAACCCAAATGTTCCATCGACTGATGAATAAAGAACATGTAGTTACACACACACACACACACACACACACACACACACACACAATGGAATATTAGCCATCAAAAAGGATGAAATCTTGGGGTGCCTGGGTGGCTTAGTTGGTTAAACATCTGGATCTTGATTTTGACTTAGGTCATGATCTCACTGTTCATGAGTTTGAGCTCTATGTCTGGCTCCATGCAGATGGTGTGGAACCTGATTGGGATTCGCTCTCTTCCTCTCTCTACATACCCCTCCTCAACTCATGCACACACATGCACACACACTCACTCTCTCTCAAAATAAACTAAAAAAAATGAAATCTTGTCATTTGCAATCATGTGGATGACACTAGAGTGTACTATGCTAAGTGAAATAAGTCAGTTAGAGAAAGACAAGTATCATATGATTTCACTCATCACTCATATGTGGAATTTAAGAAACAAAACAGATGAATACAGGAAAAGGGAAGGAAAAATAAAATAAGGTAAAAACAGAGAGGGAGGTAAACCATAAGAGACTATTTTTTTAGCATATGTGCTGCTGAAGTGAGCAAAAGAGACTCTTAACTATGGAGAACAAACTGATGGTTGCTGGAAGGGAGGTGGGTGGGAGATGGGCTAAATGGGTGACAGGCATTAAGGAGGGCAGTTGTTGTGATGAGCACTGGGTGTTATATGTAAGTAATGGATCACTAAATTCTACTCCTGAAATCAATACTACACTACATGTTACCTAACTTGAAGTTAAATAAAATCTTGGAGAAAAAAAATAGACAATTCAAAGATTCTTACCATTCTCTGGATTTCAATGTGTAATAATAGCCTAAAGTTTATGGTATTCTCTAAAATCAAGTAGGCAAAAATCCTTATTCTAATACTTGAGATATAACAAAATAAAATAATGTTTTACTTTCCCCCCAAATGGGTTTTATATATGAAACTAGAATACATGTTGCATGGATTCCTAGTACAAACCAAACAGGAAGTCAGAAAAAGGAACATCAACTACAAACTCAAACATATGTAAGATAATCATGGCTTTTCTTGCTCTTTATTTGTAACCTAATTTTGAACGCGCATTGTCAGGTGTCACATACACTGCAGAAGTATAAGAAGTTGAGAATAATGAAAGAACTAGAAGTGATAGGAGAATGTGTGGAATTGGGTAGGTCGCTTTACTTTCTGGATCCTCTGTTTATTCATCTCAAGGATCGTCAGACTTTTACTGTAATATTTTAAACTTTGCAGGCTACCTACAGTCTCTTACATATCTTCTTCTCCTTCCTCCTCCTCTCTCCTCCTCCTTGCCACGCTTTAAAAATGTGAAAACCATTCTTAGCTCATGGGCTGTATGAAAATAGACTGTGGCTAGATTAGCTAATGGTTTATAGTTTCCCAACCCGATTAGATATTTGCATTTCAAAAATAGCACCATCTAATGCATTGGTTCTTAGCCAGGAGTGATTTTGTCCTTTTTCAGGGAATGTTTGTCAATGTCTGGAGACATTTTGGGTTGTCATCTAGGGTGGGGGACACACTGTGTTATGGACATCTAGCGTGTAGAAGCTGGAGATGCTGCTGAACATCCTACCATGCACAGAACAAGCTCTCACAGCCCTTATCTGGCCCAAAGGATCAACGGTGCCTAGTTTAAGAAGCTCTTGGCTGATGGCCATTTTCTTTTAATTATAGGGACAGTAAAGAAATTAAGTATATTTAATCTTCCTTCATCCAGGATTGTGGTTAATTTATGTTTGTTTATTCAGTCAGTGAGGTAGATCTGCCTAACAGTATTGGAATGACTTAAACAAGCACTGACATCCTGCAAGCTGTACTGCCATGGAGAAAATCCATAAAGATGAATTTGATAATCTCAAATCATGAGAGGCAAGTGCAGTTACAGCCTTAAACATCTGTGATTCACATAGAGGAGAAGGGACCTCAGAAGGCAGTAATAGATATGGAACTGTCACATATCAAATATGTTTAGGCCACTGCATGAGAAAACCAGAGCCAGGCATTGCTAGTACTCTGAAGATGGTATTGTTGTGCCTAGAATATGTTTATTTTCACCTGTCCATAAAACTGTGATATATCTTCTATGAAATTGGGATAAAGAATCATGTGAAACACAGCTAGATCACCAAAAATGTGCAAGGGAAATTTTACACATGACTCATTTCAGTAAGAGGATAATGCTCAAACTGACACTTCTAATTTTTTCTTACCGTGTAATAATTGCATTTTCATGGCATTGAGCTTTTTCTTTTTAAAAAATTTTCACTGTATTGCTTTTTAAAAATGTTAAATATTTACCTCTTTAAATTTTACTTCATTTAACGTTATATAAAAAAGTGATTATTAGGAAACCAGATTATAAATTCTCAGAAATTCACTTTTGCATATCCTATTAATATTGGATGCTAGGCTCACCTCTGAAGTTTTGGTTTGGAAAGCTCTACTTCTGATCTTACTGAAGGCATTAGTTCGTATTAGCAACATAAAAAACTGTTGCATCTCTGAGAAGATTCTGAATGAGAATTCTGATTTCTACTTGTTATTTCTGTAATAACCTAACAAGTAATCTTGTAAGAGATCTTACATAGCTAATTCTGTTGTATAACACAGTAATGAAAACTGACAACTTAGTCTATCCGGAGAGGTATGTTTGTTGCTTTTCTTTTACTCTAGACATGCAAAGACGATACGCCTGTTAAGTGTGATAGAGCTAGGGTGGAGGATGAGGAGTAGTGAGAGATAATGTTGACATGTGAGCAGTAGCTACATCTCAGATCATGGAGAGCTTTAAAAATCATACAAATGAGTTTGGGTTTAGACTACTGAGAGCTAAATTTGGGAAAGTAAAACAATCAGATATTTGTCATAGTGACATTATTCAAGATATTTAGTGACATTATTTTGGAAGTCTTGTGGAAGAAGGACTGGAGGGGCTTATAGTTGAGAGAGGGAAACCATTGAGAAGGACACAGAAATCATTCAGGGGAGCAAGGAGGGTGTTCACTAAGGTTCTTACAGTGGGAGTCAAGAGGAAGGGGGCAGATTAAGAGACATATTCAAGGAGTAAGGAAACATGAGACTGGATTGGCTGTAAAGGGGGTAATAAAGAAGGAGACTAAGTAAAAAACTCTAAGATTACTGATTTAGGATGCTTGTGAAAACACTTTATCTATATTATCTCTTTTAGTCTATGATGTAAAAATTATTATCTACATTCTGCAGATGAAGACATTTGGGTTAAGGAACTTGTCCAAGACCATACAAAGAAAAGCTGCAAAGCTAGGACTTGAACCTAGGATCATCTAATGTCAGAGCACATGCTTTCAACTGTTCTCAATAACTAGGATGCATAATACAGGAAGAAGAGGATATTCTTGATGTTAGATAAGACAAAGCATTATGTTTTGGAAATATGGACCCTGAGATGTTTATGGAATACATAGGTAGATCACAGAGTAGGCAACTAAATGACTGGAATTTTTAAATTTGGTTTTATACTACCCCCTATATTATATTCTAGCTTATTAGATTTTTACGATGACGACACTGGCAAATATTCATATAGTATGTCCCAATCTACAAACACCAGTGATAATGCAAGCATGCTATAGAACATACTGGGAAATAGACTGCGGTAAAGGTCCTATTAACTTTTTCATTAGTCATTTTTAACTATATTACACATTAACACTTCAGTACACTTCACAAAATAGCAATTTGAGCTTTTATTCAACCACATTTACTAGAAAAGTGGGAACTAAATTAAATACAATCTAGAAAACAAATAGTGCAAAAAATTTCATGAATATTAATAGAAAACCAGACAAATGTAATGTGCTTGAGTTTGTATCGCAAAATGTTCAATTCATTCCTTTTTGGAATTGCTATTTCCAAACAAGATGGATTGCTTTAGTCACTTTAAAAAATGTAAAATGTAAAACATTCATGGAAGAAAGAAGATAGGCTCAGATTATGAGAAATAGATTTCTTAATGAAGGAATGAGGTTTTGAATAATGTGCTCCCTTTGGCAGCATCTTAACAAGATCATATTCAGTGAACATGAATCGTTAGTAAACTACGAAACAATGAACAAACACACACATCCAGGTAAGACTGTAGGTTGCTGTGGATTTGCTAGAAAGTCCCATCTGTCATTACTTCTGATTTTTTCACCTTGTCCTAAAATCATTAATAGGGCACATGTAATCAATGTTTGAATTGTATGCCTGATACAAAACACATCAGGCTTTAATTTATTGAATGGTATTTCATTAGTTCAGATGAGTTGAAATGTGGCATTTCATTTTCTAAAACTGTGTGGGAACATTCATCATATAGATGCTTAAATTATAATTTAGACACTGAGTAAAGTTTCAGTGTATCTGAATAAAATTGAATAAACATCCCAAATGAACCAAAATTCATTTTAGATCAAATTGACTTTTTCTGATTAGTGATGGCTTGAAATTTCCTCATGTAAGATTAATCAGAGGTAATTTCTTTCTTCCCCCCATTTTTACTAAACGATATGAGACTATTCCTTATTCATGGAGCTGTTTTCATGAAGTAGAACATTTTTAGTGGTTTGATTTATTTACTTTATTTTACCTGATTTCAAAATACCTGACGGACAAATGAAGAATCAAATCAGCTGGGTACTTTATACAACTAAAATTTTAATAGATCATTCCCTCATTTAACTGTACTTGACTTAAGTATTATTGTGATAATTACTAAAAAAGAAAGATGAACTCTTTTGGATAGGAATCTAATCTGAGTCAAGTGCTTGGGGAACACTGAAGTTTCTGTTGCTGTCATTACTAGACTAATGCAGTTTTGAAAAATAGCAAACTGTTTTCTGTTACTTGAACAGTAACCATAAAATCTACTAAGATATTTCTGGCAGAGTCAAGTTGGTTGTGACTTTGGTTGTGAAACAAATTAAAATACATTCAAAAAGAGTAAAATCTCTTCAAGTCAATAAGAGAAAGGCTGGTTGCATTTAATGAACTATCGGTTCTCCTAATCTTAAATATAGCATTGCTTAATATAGGATCCTCTTGCACATGGTGAAATCTACACCCTACCTTATATCTGGGGAAGTGTATGTCAGCTTTACTTTTCTTTCTGTGGTTTGCTTTCAGCTTTAAATGCCCATTAGGGGTGCCTGGGTGGCTTAGTCAGATGAGTGTCAAACTCGTGATTTCACGTCAGGTCACGATCTCACAGTTTGTGAGCTTGAGCCCCTCACTGGGCTGATAGCATGAAGCCTGCTTGAGATTCTCTCTCTCTCTCTCTCTCTCTCTCTGCCCTTTCCCCACTCTCTCTTTCTCTCACAAAATAAATAAACCTAAAAAAATAAACGTCCATTATGTGTTACGTACAGGTTATGATTATTGCTATTTTATAATATTACTGAAAATGAAAATTTCTTTCCTCTTATCTTTATACACATACAGCTTGAATTTTCGAATTGTAACCGAAGGTGTTAAATTTGATGTATTAATTTACTGATATTTTTGTGGAACTCTAGGAATATAAGATATAATACTCATTGGAAAAGATTTTTAAAAGGCAAAGAATTATGGGCATAGTTAACACAATATAGTAATATTATACACTTAGAAAGGGTTAAGGTGGTAAATTTTATGTTATATATTCTTTTACCCAAAAATCAATAAATTATATTGTTTACAATCATATAAATAATTTATTTGATAGCTTTTTAAAATTTATTTTTAAGTTTGTTTTTAATTATTTATTTTGAGAGAGAGAGAGAGAGGGAGCATGAGCAGGGAAGGGGCAGAGAGAGAGAGGGAGACAGAGGATTTGAAGCAGGTTCTGGGCTGTCAGTGCAGTCTGATGTGAGGCATGAATTCATGAACCTTGAGATTGTTACTGAAGCCAAAGTCAGATGCTTAACTGAGCCACCCAGGCATCCCAATTAATTTTTCACTTTTATTTTTAGACAGGAAGTAGGATTTACTGGTGAGCATGAATAAGGAGGGGGAAGTGTCAGTTCCTATGAGTGTGGAGACTGCCATTTGTCAAGGGGTCACCATTAAGGATGTATTTGACTCCATAGCCATCTGGGATGAGCCACTTTTCAGCCACCATGTCTTCAAATTTGTCACTTCTTGGAAATGTGGATCTTCTAGCAGCCAGGGAATTTGAACTTGACCCTTCACAGGGCCTCAATCACACGCTTCTTGTTCTGCAGCTTGGTATGGATGGACACACTCAATTGGCCAAAGTGGATGCTGGCCGCTGTGCCCTGCGGGTTTCCAACGGCACCCTGCACACCTGTGTGGAGCTTGTCGGCCCCAGCACAGGACAGCATCTTGTTGATATGGATGATGTGGAAGAGGTGGCGCCACAGTTGGATGTGAAAACCATCTATGCCACAGCTTTTCATCATGCATGTACTTGTTGGCACAAATATGGGCAGCCTCCAGGGCTCATATTCATCTGACACCATGTGGTTACATCGTGGGAACTCATCCACTTTTGCTGTTTTCCACACCAGGTCAAAGATGCAGATCTAGGCATCAAGGACACCTCTGTAGAAGTGAGACTTTGGTTACGGCTTGTTCTTACAATACCGGTAACACCAAGTGGGTGACACGGATCTTCAGTGGTATGCCGAAAGAAAAGGGCTAAAGTTTATTTTTCAGTAATCTGTACATCCAACATAGGGCTTGAACTCATGACCTTAAGATTAAGGGTTGCACCCTCTTCTGACTGAGACAGCCTAGTGCTCCCATTTTGCAGTTTTCAATTGGCTTTATATTTCATTTACTCATAATCTGCTTTAGAATAAACTGTCAACTATCTTAATTTACTTTTTGGGACTAAACCCAAAACTCATATAAAATTTTATTTGAAAAAGTTGCTTGGACCCAATTGTACAACAAACACCTGAAGCATAGTGAAATCTCTCTCCTCTGCTATCTCCTTCATGTCCTTTTTCGAGGACAAGATCAATAGAACCAGGCTGGGGTTAGAGTATCTGTAAGAGACACTGACTTTTACAATCATTTCATCATTATTTCAATATAAAGATACATAAAATAACATCATAGCTCTTTATCAAGTTACTGGGAAGTAAAAATATATTAGGTTGAACTACCTGCAATTGTGAGTATAACATTTTTAGCACATAAAAATGCAATTTCATACGTCTCAATAGTCATAACAAGTGCTTTTTATCGACTGTCTACTCTGTTCTTAGAACTAAAACAGGAAATTTAATTACATGATCTTAATACGTATTTTTTCAAAATAGGAATTATTACCCCCATTTCATGGATGAAGAAGTTGAAGTTCAGAAAGGTGAAGTGTCTTGCCTTAGGGGTCAGAAGACTACTTCTGACTCCAAATTGTGGATTTTCTTGACTAACAAAAGAGAAGGCTTTTCCTGCTTTTCTTGTTGCCAAGGAAGAAAAATAACTGTGATACGTGGAAGGCCATGATGAATGAGATGTATATTTCCTGTCACTGTGTCTTAGCCACTTCTGAACACATCCAATCATGGGCTCCAGGTGACAAATTGTGGAGGTCAGAAATGGTTATTTGTATGAAGGAGACAACTTTCCAGTTTGAAGTTTAGAGTTTCTTTTATTTTTAGAATCCAATTCGTTTTGGGGGTTTAGGGCCACCAGCTCTTAAAGATAGGAAGAATGAATAGGATTTACAGACACTACGAAATTGCTCTGACCCTTTTGCATATGGACTCTTCTTTTATCAGAAAATAAGAGATAACTTTTAATTTTTTTAATTAACATATTTTTTACTGTGTATTTTCAAGAGAGAGAGGAAGAGAGAGAGAGAGAGAGAGAGAGAGAGAGAGGGAGACAGAGAGAGAGAAAGGGGCAGAGAGAGACCGAGAGACAGAATCTGAAGCAGGCTCCAGGCTCTGAGCTGTCAGCACAGAGCCTGATGTGGGGCTTAAACCCACAAGGTGTGAGATCCTGACCTGGGCCAAAGTCAGACACTTAACTGACTGAGCCACCCAGGTGCCCCAAGAGATAACTTTTAAATAGAGACAAAAGTATTGTAAAACAAGTGAAAAATATTAGATATGGGAGAGTGAGAATAAATTTGGGAAAAATGAACTTCAATAAACATTTTAGAAGGAGAAATTGGGGAAGTTCTTTTCAAGTTAAAACTGTTGTTTATGAGTAATTATACATTTTTAACTCTCTGTATTCTTTTTTAAAAGGTTTTATTTAAATTCCAGTCAATGAACATACAGTGTAACATTAGTTTCTAGGGCACAATATAGTGATTTAACCCTTTCATGTAAGACCTGGTGCTCATCACAGCAAGTGCACTCCTTAATCCACATCACCTAACCCATTCTTCAACTCCTCTCCTCTCTGGGAACCAGCAGTTTATGCTCTATGGTTAAGAGTCTCTTTCTTAGTTTGCCTCTCTGACCCCTCCCTCCTTTGCTCATATGTTTTGTTTCTTAAATTCCACGTATGAGTGAAATCATATGGCATTTGTCTTTCTCTGACTAATTCTACTTTTAAATATATCCCTTGACAAAATATTTTGGGGTTGACATCCTGGACTTTGTGTAAGTATACTAGATACCAACTGGGATAAAGGTATAGACTGGGGTCTTAAAGTTGATTTAAATGGGAACAATATTTTCCTGAATTTATTTGTGAAGCAGGTGTGTGGCTATGGCCTACTGGGTAGGAGTTTAAACTGTAAGACTAAAAAAATTAAGGTGCTATTAATTTTCTTATTTTGAGATTATCCACAATATTAAGGATTCTGATGTTAAATGTTAAGGCTAATAAAATAGGGTCTATTTCTGAGTTCCTAATATCCACATTTCAGATTTAAATTTATTCTTAGAAAGATAACTTCATAGTACTGGGACTGAAAGGGATGGAAGAAAAACATCCTTAAATGTCAAGAGCTCCAGTATTGTAGTGATCCACAAATTCTCCAGGGTAAACATTTTGGACAGGATTTTTTTGTCCTTTCTTTTTCTTGTTATTTAAGATATTTATCTTGATATTTATGACTTCTAACTGGAGAAGAAGGGCTGGAAAATAATCACCTTTATTAAAATGTTCTTTTTTTAAAATAAAGTTTACAGATAGATTGTAAATGTTTTCTGTTTGGAGATTTTTGGATAATAAACATTATTACTGAAAATAAAACAAAGAGATAATGTAGACATATGGCGTGAAAGAACTTGCAAAGTTAATTTTTCTTAGTTGACAATTTCTTATCAGATTCCAAATTAGAACTGGAAAACATATTTTTGGTAAACTAACATTTTTTGGGGGAAGGTACTCTTTTTAAATAGCTGCTTTATCTTTGCAATTACTATAGTACACAAATTGGGAGTCTGCATATGCCATATTTAAATCTAGTAAAAAATTTGGGTATTTACACTAAAACTTTGTTTCTATCCTCTGTGCTTGTTTTAAGATGGTGATGCATGGAAGATGTTTCAGAATTACCTGTAACATTATGGTGTGGGGGAAGTGAAGGAATAAAAATTACTTAAATGTAATGTGGAGAAGTTGTAATTGGAATGTGCTTTCATTTAATTCTGAGTGTGTACGTGTTAACTCATTGCTTCTGAAAATTGCCAATTTTTTGAAAATAATGGGCTTTAAAAACTGTCTTATGTAAGCATTCAGGTGGAAGTTTAAAATTTATAGTATTTGGCACGTATGTCTATTTTTGAGTGTAAGTTCAATTTTATTTTCTGACATTGTAAATTTCTTTTGGAAATCTTAATGTAGTGCATAACTAAGATAAAAGATATTAGGTTGTACTCACAGAACAGGGAATTACAAAATAAAGACTGAACGCCAACTATGTCATGCATAAAATTATTGGAACACAGCCATATCCACTTATTTGCATATTATTGATGGTGGCTCTTAGAGCAACAGTAGAACTAAGTAGTGGCAACATAGACTGTATGGACCGAAAGTCTAAATATTTACTATCTGGCCCTTTACTTGTCAACACCTGCCAATACATCATGCAAAGCTGGAGTTTGAACTTCATGATAGTCTATAACAAAGAATAGCTAAGAGCACTACGGTAAAGAGGAAATCAAAGAAAAAAAATAACTTAGTTTAAATAGAAGTTCCATATCAAAATCTGGAATCAAATTTTGGTCCACAGAAATGAAAATAAAGAATATTTAGAAAATATATCTAAGAGCAGGTATTTGTCTACATTTGACGTTCAACCATGGTTATTTACTAAGTACCCGGGTACTATATTGGTAATTCTAAATGACCAATGACTTTAAGCTTTCTGGTTCCTTAGAGTTGGGTGGTGCCTGAGCTTACTTTTTGCCTCTTATGATAGTGGGTGATAGGCTCCAATGATGCTGACAGAGGATTATACAGACCTGCACAGTATGAAATATATGTGTGTGTGTGTGTGTGTGTGTGTGTGTGTGTGTGTGTGTGTGTATGAACGAAAAAGCCCGTTCCCTTAAAATGATAATGTTGGCTAAAACAGCTATAATTTTCAGGAAAATAAGAGTCATGTTGCATAAAAATTCAAAAGTTGGTTGAGAATGGGGAAAATGTATTCTCCTCTATTAAAGAGGTCTGAAAAGCAGGCTTCAATGTGGCTCATCAAACAGTGAGCTAAAAGATAAGTGCTTTGTATGTAGAAAATGGTAAGTGCTTTGCCCTTTAAAAAGGAAATACAGAGAATGCTGCCCTTTTAATATGTCCTGTAGCCTGCCCTGGATTTGAGGATGAACAGAGATGGCACTAAAAATGATAAAGCAATAAATCATAAAGCCCCAAAGTTCCTTTTGTGTCACAGCTCTTACATGTTCAGAAGGCAATAACAATCTTCAGTACACATCAATTTCCCTCCGTGGGATGGAAATTGGAGAAACTGTGAGAGAAAACACTGAAGAGGAATAAAAAACGTTTCTGCCTCTCTTTCATTTTCCTTACTTTGAACTTGTGCTGTCCACATGTTAATTGGAGATCTTAATAGTTTTAGCTATAATTTGATATCTAAAGCAAATAGCAAAAAAAACAAAAAACAAAAAAACAAAAAAAACATGGCTCTGTATCTCAGCAGGAATCCAGAGTAAACATAATCATTTCTTCTTTTTTTTTAATGTTCAAAGCATTTTAGTTTCCTTTCACTCTCTTCATGTTTACCTGTCTTTTTCATGGATTGAAACTCACCAACTCTCCTCTGCATGGTTGTCTTTTAGTGTCTAAAATGCCAGTATAAGTGAGAAAAGGTAAAAAGCTATTAGAAAAATCTGTCTTTTAGAAAGTTCATCAACATATAATTTAACATATTAATGAGTGAGAGCAGAAATTTCCTTGTAATTATAAAAGTAAGAATTATAAAGCAGTAGGTCATTTTCTTGGTTATTGATAGATTAGACTTGGGGTCATTTGTCAGTTTAATTTGGGGACCTGGTCAGAGTCAGGAAATAATAATGGTTCAATGACTGTGAAAGTTTCCTGTGGACCTTTATATAAATGTTCATGAAAAGAATTATTTTCTTTTAGTAACAAGATTTAACTCTTTGGTATACCACTTCAGGAAAAAAAATAGGTGGTAACTTGAAAATAGGGACTAACGGTATCCTCCTTTATTCCAAAAGCATTTAACCTTGGGATTAATTTTTGTGGTAGAGTCAGGACAATTTCTGCAATGTTCAAAAGACTGAGAACCATAAACCTTGAATGAACAGCACAGACAGTGATCCAGGAGGGATGCTCCTTGTCCATTTTGTCCACCCAAAGGAGCCTGCCATGCAGTTCCCTCTTCACCTCTCCAGATATGCTTATTGGAACTGAATGGAAACTAGTCTACCACTTGAGTAATTTAGTGGGTTCTCTCTATTTCATCCTGAACTTCTTTATCAGATTTGTCCTTTCTACATCTTTTTGGTCATTGGGCACCTACTACTTTACTCTTCCCGATGTTTGCTTTCAAGCTTTTCTCAGATGACTTGCCTCCAGTCAATTAACACCTTTCACAGTTCATCTACGGTTCCTGAAAACTCATTAAAGTCATAAAGATGAAACAAGTGTCTTGTTATTAATGCAGGTGACTTTTGGACCCTACCCAAGGGTAGGGGCTTGTTTCCAGGAAGACTAACCATGTAATGAGAGTGTTGGAACTTTTGGTTCTGTCCTCCCTATTCCAGGGAAGGGAGAGGAGCTGGAGGTTAAATCAGCCAATAGCCAATGACTTAGTAAATCATTACTATGTAATTAAGTCTTCATAGAAGCACAAGAGAAGAAAGCTTTTGACACTGTTTTTGGAGAGCTTCCATGCTTGGGGAACCAA
This sequence comes from Paguma larvata, assembly GCA_030068075.1. Classification (NCBI taxonomy): domain Eukaryota; kingdom Metazoa; phylum Chordata; class Mammalia; order Carnivora; family Viverridae; genus Paguma; species Paguma larvata. The sequence goes on from CM057829.1 coordinate 57,761,373, forward strand.
AACACTTTCATGTGCCACCGAGCTGGGTCCCAATCTCCATAAGGGTAGAAGTTCCTTTGTTCAGGATCTTGACCTATATATTTCTTCATCTGGCTTGATTCAAATCCTTTATTGTATCCTTTAATAAAGTTGTAAATGTGTTTTTCCTGAGTTCTGTGAGCCAGTCTAGCAAATTGACTGCACTGAAACAGGAGGTTGTTAGAATCTCCGATCTATAGCAGGACAGTATGAAACACAGGTAACTGCCTGAGGCTTGTGACTGGCATCTGAACTAGGGGGTTGGAGGGAGTGGTATGGTAGGAATGAACATTCACACTGTGGAATCTGATGCTATCTCTGGGTAGACACTGTCAGAATTGAGCTGAATTCTTGGATACCCTGCCAGTAACTGAGATTGCTTGGTTATGTGTGGAGAACCCTCCACACTCACCACGTTGAGAACTGGGTCCAGCAACCTTAAAAGACTCTATGATCAGTATCAATTATCTTTAAAAACGTCCACTTGACTTTCCCCATGCTGTTTGGTTTTCTTTTAAATTAGCTTTCATAATAACACAGAGTGTCAGATCTGGAGCCAGACTGCCTGGGCTCATATCCTAGTTAGCTGAGTGACCTTGAATGAGTTCACATCTTTGTGCTCAATTTCCTCTTTTTAAAAATGGTGATGAGAGTAGTGCTTTTCTTATAGGATTGTTATGATGAATAAATACAAGTAAAAGATATGAAATAGTTCTGGGGATATAGCAAGTATTTAGGAACTTTTTAAAAAGCTTTTTCCAGTTTTTCTAGTATAATTGGCAAAATTTTAATACATTAAAAGTGAATGATGTGATGATTTGATATACGATACATTGCGAAGGGATTCCCGCCAATGAATTAATTAACACCTTCATCACCTTACATATACACATTTTTTTTTTTCTTTTTTGGTGAGAACACTTAAGTTCTACTTTCTTAGCAAACTTAAATTACACAATACGATATTATCAACTGTAGTCACTATATTATACATTAACTCCTCAGACCTTATTGATTCCATAAGTAGAAGTTTGTACTCTTTAATCAGTATCTCCCTATTTCCCACCCTGCTCTCATCTCCTGACAACCACCATTCTACTCTCTGTTTCTATGAATTTGACTTTTTTCCCTCAACAATTCTACACGTAAGTGATACCATGCAGTATTTGTTTTTCTCTGTTTGTCTGGCTTATTATACTTAGCATAAGGCCATCTGGGTTCACCCATACTGTCATAAATTGTAGGATTTCCTTCCTTTATTAAAGGCTGAATAAAATTCCATTATGTGTTTGCTTCTGCATGTATGTGTACATTTTCTTTAACTATTTATCCATTGAGAGTTACAGGTTGTTTCCATACTTTGATTGTGAAAAAAGGTGAAACGAACATGCAAACATAGATATCTCTTTCAGATATTGATTTTCTTAACTTTGAATATATATACCTGGAAGTGGAATTGCTGGATCATATGGTAGTTCTCTTTTCAGTTTTTTGGGGAAGTTCCATACTGTTTTCCACAGCTGCTGCACCAGTTTACATTTTCACCAATAGTGCACAAGTGTTCTCTTTTCTCCACATCCTCACCAGCAACTAGTTATCTCTTGTCTTTTTGATAATAGCCATACTGGTAAGAGTGGGGTGATATCTCCTTTTGGCTTTGATGTGTATTTCCCTGATGAGTAATGATGTTCACTACCTTTACACATATGTCTTCTTTAGAAAAATGTCTACTCAGGGGAAGGGGCCAACATGGCAGAGAAGTAGGGGGATCCGTACTTCCTGCCTCTCTCAAAGAAGGGCTGAAGCCAAAGGACTATGAACCCCAAAAGTCAGAGTAAAGGAGACGGAGTCTACCAGGAAGAAAACAGGAAAACCAGAAGGCCCCATAGGTGCATGACTGTGAACTGGGGGAGATAAAACGGGCTGCAGAGACACAGAGGGAAGGGATCCCATGCTGCGAAGACACAAAGGGAAGAAAAAGAGCAGCTGGGGAAGGGTAGGACTGTATCTGCACAAGTGATAAACCTTGGACTGGGACGGAAAGGGATTACATCATCCCATCTCTAACTGCAGGGCTTTCTTCAGACTGGGGCCGGCTGCCCTGTTCGTACATCTGGGGAGGAGGGGAGCCAGCCCCAGGGTCAGTAGTAGGTCATGGATGCAGACTACAGCCAGAGAAACCGGTCCCCTCTCTTGAAGCACTGCAGCACAGTCCCAGGATCACGTAATGTGACATCATTAACTTGGACGGAGCATGAGTTTAAAACTCAGATAAGTATAGGACATGGGAGATGGTGGACAGAGAAAGCCCACCTCGTCTGGCCCTGTGGCAGTTAGGACAGATCCAAAGGAGTGATTTGGGACACCTGGTCCGTGAAGAAGGGATGGAGGGTTGCCATTTTTCTCCCCACAACCACCAAGGTGAGAGCCTCAGGGATCGGTCAGCGGGGCCCAGAGTGGATTCGGGACCCACGTACACCAAACCACATCCCCCCTGCACTGGATAGCCGCTTATCTACTGGAGCTGGACAGATGCTATGGAACCAGAACTGTGGCATTGCCTGTTTTAACTCTAGGGCTACTTCAAGGAACAAACCAAAGCACACCTGATGGAGAGTCCAAACATCACTATGAGTAGGGAAATAAAATAACCAAAGTCACAAGAACAGACAGAAAGTAAAAACGCCAAAAAAAATACCTCCTGAACGACCAGGCCTGGGACAGTATGGGCCGTTTAACATAGCAGTGCTTGCAGGTGCAGAGCACATAACAAACTTTTAAAACTTACATGGGGCAGAAAACTAGCCAAAATGACAAAACAGAAGAATTCTACTCAAAAGAAATTCCAGGAAGAAGTGACAGCTGAAGAGTTTATCAAAACAGATATAAGCAACATAAAGGAACAAGAATTTAGAATAATGTCATAAATTTAATCGCTGGGCTTGAAAACAGCATAGAAGACAGCAGAGACTCCATTGCTGCTGAGATCAAGGATCTTAAAAATAGTCATGATGAATTAAAAAATGCTATAAATGAGGTGCAAAATAAAATGGAGGTGGCCACAGCACAGATTGAAGAGGCAGAGGGGAGAATAGGTGAATTAGGAGATAAAATTATGGAAAAAGAGGAAGCCAAGAAAAAAGAGAGACAAAATGATCCCGGAGCACAAAAGGAGAACTCAAGAACTCAGCGATGCAATCAAATGGAACAATATCTGCATCACAGGAATTTCAAAAGAAGATGAGAGAGAGAAAGGGGTTAAGGGGATACTTGAACAAATCATAGCTGAGAACTTCCCCAGCCTGGGGAAGGAAACTGACATTGAAATCCGAAAGGCACAGAGAATTCCCCTCAGATGTAACTTGAACTGATCTTCTGCACGACATATCATAGTGAAACTGGCAAAATACAAGGATAAAGAGAGAATCTGAAAGCAGGTAGGGATAAACGGAACTTAACATACAAAGGTAGACACCTAAGGGCAATAGCAGACCTATCTACTGAAACTTGGCAGGCCGGAAAGGAATGGCAGGAAATCCTCAATGTAATGAACAGGAAAAATATTCAGCCAAGAATCCTTTATCCAGCAAGCCTGTCATTCAGAATAAAAGGAGAGAGAAAAATTTGCCCAGACAAACAAAAACTGAAAGAATTCATCACCACTAAACCAACCCTGCAAGAGATTCTAAGGAGGGGGGGGGGTTCTATGAAGGAAATGTTGCAAGGAACACAAAGCACCAGAGACATCACTACAAGCATGAAACCTACAGATAACACAATGACTCTAAACCTGTATTTTTCAATAATAACACTGAATGTAAATGGACTAAATGCTCCAATCAAAAGACATAGACTCATCTATTTGCTGCCTACAAGAGATCCATTTTAGACTTGAGGACACCTTCAGATTGAAAGTGAGGGGATGGAGAACTACCTATCATGCTACTGGAAGTAAAAAAAAAATGGAGTAGCTATACTTACGTCAGACTAAGGAAACTTTAAATTAAAGGCTTTAAAAAGAGATAAAAGGGAATTATATAATAATCACAGAGTCTGTCCATCAGGAAGAGCTAACAATTACAAATGTCTACGCACCAAATTTGGGAGCACCCAAAAATATAAATCAATTAATCACAAACATAAGCAATCTTATTGAGAAGAATGTGCTAACTGCAGGGAACTTTAATACTCCACTTACAGATGTAGAGATCAACTAGACAGGGAAAAACTATAGAAACAATGGCCCTGAAGGACACACTGAACTAGATGGACTTGACAGATATATTTAGAACTCTACATCCGGAATCAATGGAAAACACTTTCTTCTTGAGTGCACAGGTACATTCCCCAAGATAGATCACATACAGGGTCACAAAGCAGCGCTCAATAAATATAGAAAAATTGAGATCGTACCATGCACACTTTCAGATCACAATGCCAGGAAACTTGAAATCAACCACAGGAAAAATCTGGAAAATCTCCAAAAGCATGGAGGTTAAAAAACATCCTACTACAGAAAGAATGGGTCAACCAGGCAATTCGAGAAAAAAATTAAAAAATATATGGAAACAAATGAAAATGAAATACAATAATCCAAACCCTTTGGGATGCAGCAAAGACAGTCTTAAGAGGAAAACACACTGTAATCCAGGCCTATCTCAAGAAACAAGAAAAATCACTAATACAAAATCTAACAGCACACCTAAATGAACTAGAAGCAGAACAGAAAAGACACCCCAAACCCAGCAGAAGAAGAGAAATAATAAAGATCAGGGCAGAAATAAACACTATACAATAAAACAAAAACAAAAAAACAGTACAACAGATCAATGAAACTTAGAGTTGGTTTTTTGAATAAATAAACAAAATTGATAAATCTCTAGTCAGGCTTCTCAAAAAAGAAAAGAGAGAGGACCCAAATAGATAAAATCATGAATAAAAAGGGAGTAATTACAACCAATCCCTCAGAAATATAAGCAATTATCAGGGAATACTATGAAAAATTATATGGCAAAAAACTGGACAACCTGGAAGAAATGGACAAATTCCTAAGCAGCCACACACTACCAAAACTTAAACAGGAAGAAAAAGAAAATTTGAACATACCCATAACTAGTATAGAAATTGAATCAGTATCAAAAGTCTCCCAACAAATAAGAGTCCTGGACCAGATGGCTTCCCTGGGGAATTCTATGAAACACTGAAAACAGAGTTAATACCTATCCTTCTCAACCTGTTTCAAAAAACAGAAATGGAAGGAAAACTTCCAGACTCATTCTATGAAGCCAGCATCACTTTGAGTCCCAAAACAGAGACTCAGCAAAAAAGAGAACTACAGCCCAATATCCCTGATAATAATAGATGCAAACATTCTCAACAAGCTATGAGCAAATCAAATTCAACAGCATATAATCCCACCACGATCAAGTGGGATTCATTCCTGGGCTACAGGGCTGGTTCAATATTCACAAATCAATCAATGTGATACATCACATTAACAAAAGAAAAGATATGAACCATATGATCCCGTCAATAGATGCAGAAAAAGCTTTTGACGAAATACAACATCCTTTCTTAATAAAAACCCTCGAGAAAGTCGGGATAGATGGAATATACTTAAACATCGTAAAAGCCATTTATGAAAGGCCCACAGCTAATATCATCCTCAATGAAGAAAAACTGTGACCTTTCCACTTGAGATCAGGAATATGACAGGGAGGTCCACTCTCACCACTGTTTTTTTTAACATAGAGTTGGAGGTCCTAGCATCAACAATCCAGCAACAAAATGAAATATAAGGCATCAGAATTGGTAAAGATGAAGTCAAACTTTCACTTTTAACAGATGACATGATACTCTACATGGAAAACCTGACAGAATCCACCAAAAGTCTGGCTAGAACTGATACGTGAATTCAGCAAAGTTGAAGGGCATGAGATCAATGTACAGAAATCAGTTGCATTTTTATGCACCAATAATGAAGCAACAGAAAGAGAAATAAAGAAACGGATCCCATTCTCGATTGCACCAAAAACAATACCCAGGAATAAACCTTACCAAAGATGTAAAAGACCTCTACACTGAAAACTATAGAAAACTGAGGAAGGAAATTAAAAAAGACACAAAGAAATGGAAAAACATCCCATGCTCATGGATTGGAAGAATAAATATTGTTAAAATGTCAATACTACCCAAAGAAATCTATACATTCAATGCAATATCAATCAAAATTGCACCAGCATTCTTTTCAAAGCTAGAACAAGGAATCCTAAAATTTGTATGGAACCACAAAAGACCCCGGATAGCCAAAGTAATACTGAAGAAGAAAACCAAAATGGGAAGCATCACAATCTCAGACTTTAGCCTCTACTACGAAACTTTAATCATCAAGACAGTATGGGTTTTGGCACAAGAACAGGCACATAGACCAATGGAATAGAATAGAGAACCCAGAAACGGACCCACAAGCATATGGCCAACTAATCTTTGACAAAGCAGGAAAGAGTATCCAATGGAAAAAAGACAGCCTCTTTAACAAATGGTGCTGGGAGAACTGGACAGCAACGTGCAGAAGAATGAAACTGGACCACTTTCTTACACCATACACAAAAATAAACTCTAAATGGATGAAGGACCTGAATGTGAGACAGGAAACCATCAAAACCCTAGAGGAGAAAGCAGGAAACAACCTCTTTGACCTCAGCTGTACCAATTTCTTACTCAACACATCTCCAAAGGCAAGGGAATTAAAAGCAAAAATGAACTATTGGGACCTCATCAAATTAAAAAGCTTCTGCACTGCAAAGGAAATAATCAACAAAACTAATAGGCAACTGATGGTATGGGAAAAGATAGTTGCAAATAACATATCAGACAAAGGGCTAATATCCAAAATCTATAAGGAATTCACCAAACTCCACACCTGAAAAATAATCCAGTGAATAGGCAGAAGACATGAATAGACATTTTTCCAAAGAAGATATCCAGATGGCCAACAGACACATGAAAAGATGCTCGATGTCACTCATCATCAGGGAAATACAAATCAAAACCACACTTAGATACCACCTCACACCGGCCAGAGTGGCTAAAATGAACAACTCAGGAGACTACAGATGCTGACAAGGATGTGGAGAAATAGGAACCCTCTTGCACTGTTGATGGGATGCAAACGGTGCAGCCACTCTGGAAAACAGTGTGGAGCCTCCTCAAAAAATTAAAAATAGAACTACCCAAATTGGAAACCAATTTGACAGCAACAGCACTGCTAGGAATTTACCCAAACAATACAGGAGTGCTGATGCATAGGGACACATGTACCCCAATGTTTATAGCAGTGCTTTCAGCAATAGCCAAATCATGGAAAGAGCCTAAATGTCTATCAACTGACGAATGGATAAAGATGTGGTTTATATATACAAAGGAATACTACTTGGCAATGAGAAAGAGTGAAATCTGGCCATTTGTAGTAACACGGATGGAACTGGAGGGTATTATGCTAAGTGAAATAAGTCAGGCAGAGAAAGTCAGACACCATATGTTTTCACTCATATGTGGATCTTGAGAAACTTTAACAGAAGACCATGGGGGAGGGGAAAAGGAAAAAGAGGAAAAAAAAAGTTAGAGTAGGGAGGGAGGCAAACATAGGAGACTCTTAAATACTGAGAACAAACTAAGAGGTTGATGGGGGGTGGGGAAGAGGGGAACATGGGTGATGGATTGAGGATGGCACGTGTTGGGATGAGCACTGGGTGTTTTATGGAAACCAATTTGACAATAAATTATATTAAAAATATATCTACTGAGTTGCTTTGCCCATTTAAAAAACTGGGTTATTTATTTATTTTTTTTGTAGCTCATACATCGAGTTATGTATGAGATCCTTGTATATTTCGGATAGTAGCTCTTTATTAAAAATGTGGTTTGCAAATATTTCCTCCTATTCAACACACTGCCTTTTCATTTTGTTGCTGATTTCCTTTGATGGCAGAAGCTTCTTAGTTTGATGCAGTTTCACTTGTTTACTTTTGCTTTGCTGCTTTTGCTTTTGGTGTCAAATTCAAGAAATTATTGCTGATACCAATGTCAAGATGCTTACTAGGTTTTACTCTGTAAGTTTTAATGTTTCAGGTCTTAATATTCAAGTCTTAATTCGTTTTAAGTTGACGTTTATGTATGGTGTAAGACAGAGGTCCAGTTTCACTCTTTTGCACGTGCCTCTATAGTTTTTCTTCCCTCTCTATCTTTGTCTGACTCCTGTACACACCAGCACTTGTCTGTGCCAACTATGGATGAGGTAGACATCTGGCACAGAGACCATCTTTGCCCTCTTCACCTCTGGTTTCCCAATGCTGCATTCTCAATTCTCCTCACTAAGTAACAAAATCTCCAAATAACTGTTCGGTAGAGCCCTAACTGCTGTTTAGGTCAAGGGGCGTTCTCAGTACTTATAAATAAGTTTGCCAAGAGGTGGGGGGAATGGGTTTCTTTTCCAGAAGCCAAAGGAAAGGCCAGTTCTTGCACCGGTTTTGCCACCAGAAACCATAAATACTGTCGAGGTACCCACTCTGCAGAGTTCATCTTGGAAACATAACTCTTCAGTGTCATTCAACTAAAAGGTGACATCTTGATTAGGCAGATGTACTCCAAGGGAAAGAGCCCAATGGAGTAAACAAGAGGAGAAAATAGAGAAGACACTGAAAAGAAACAGGCCAAAATGCAAAACATCAAGTGGTTTCAACAGTTCAAGCCAGTGTGCTTTCTTTTGCCATTGTGTATGAAGTTAACTATGTTTTCATTATGTTGAAGTATGTTCCTGACATATCCAGTTTGTTAATAGTTTTTATCATGAAAGAATTTTGGATTTTGTCAAATGCTTTTTCTGCATCTATTGAGATGACTGCAATTGTTAACCCTCATTTTCTTTTTTTTTTTTTTTTTTAACGTTTATTTATTTTTGAGAGACATAGAATGAGCAGGGGAAGGGCAGAGAGAGAGGGAGACACAGAATCCGAAGCAGGCTCCAGGCTCTGATGAGCCATCAGCACAGAGCCCAACGTGGGGCTCGAACTCACAGACCGTGAGATCGTGACCTGAGCCGAAGTCGGCCGCTTAACCGACTGAGCCACCCAGGCGCCCCAACCCTCATTTTCTTAACATCAATTGATTTGCAGATGTTGAACCATCCTTGTATCATCCCTGGAATAAATCTCACTTGATCATGGTGTCTGATCTTTTTAATGTGTTGTTGAATTCAGTTTGCTAATATTTTATTGAGAATTTTTGCATCGATGTTCATCAGGAATATTGGCCTGTAATTTTCTTATAGTGTCCTTGTTTGGTTTTGGTATCAGGGTAATCCTGGGTTCATAAAATGAGTTTAGAGATGTTCCTTCCTCTTCTATTTTTTGCAAGAGTTTGAGAAGAATTGGTATTAATTCTTCTTTAAATGTTTAGCGGAATACACCAGCTGAAGCTGTCTGGTCCTGGATATTTCTTATTGCAAGGTTTTGATTACTGATTAAATCTCCTTACTAATAAATGATCTTTTCAGATATTCTATTTCTTCATGATTCAGTCTTGGTAGGTTGTATGTTTCAAGGAATTTATCCATTCCTCTAGGTTATCTAATTTGTTGGTATATAATTGTTCATTTAGTTGTAGTTTCTTATGATACTTGTATTTCTGTGGTGCCAGTTGTAAATTCTCTCTTATTTCTGATTTGGTTTCACTCTTCTCTCTGTTTTAAATTAGTGCAAAGTAGATAAAAGTCTATCCATTTTGTTTATCTTTTAAGAAAACCAGCTCTTAGTTTTATTCATTGAACTTTTTTATTTTAAAATGAAGTTTATTTATTTTTGAGAGAGGGAGAGGGAGAAAGAGCGAGTGAGAGAGAGAGAGAAAGAGCGAGAGAGAGAGAGAGAGAGAGAGAGAGAGAGAGAATGCAACAATGCATGGAAGTGGGGGAGGGGCACACAGAGAGAATCCCAAGCAGGCTTAAGTGCTTTCAGCACAGAGCCTGATGCAGGGCTCAAACTCATGCACCATGAGATCATGACCTGAGCTGAAACCAAGAGTCTGGTGCTTGACCTACTGAGTCATCCAGGCACCCTACTCTCTTTTAAATATGTAATTTATTTCTAATCTGATCTTTGCTATTTCTTTTCTTCTACTAACTTTACACTAAAAGAATTTTGTTCTTTTTCTAATACATTGCTGTGAAAATTTTGAAATCTTTTTCTATTGTGGCATTTATCTCTATAAACTTTCTTCTTAGAACTGCTTTTGCTGCATACCATAAGTTTTTTTCATTTGTCTCAAGATATGCTTTGATTTCTCTATTGAATTTTTCTTTGGTCTACTGATTGTTCAGTAAAATGCTGTTTAATCACATATTTGTCAATTTTCCAGTTTTTTTCTTATAGTTGATTTGTTCTACCAATGTGGTCAGAAAAGATGCTTGATATGGTATTAATATTAATTAATTTAAAATTTTTTTAAATTTATTTTTGACAGAGCGTAAGCAAGGGAGGGGCAGACAGAGGGAGACAGATCTCAAGCAGACTCTGTGTTGACAGGAGCAAAGCCCAGTCTAGAGCTTGAACTCATGAACTGTGAGATCATGACTTGAAGCCAGATGCTCAACTGGCTGAGCCGAGCAAGTGCCTCTGATCTTAAAATATGAAGACTTGTCTTGGCCTAATATATGGTGCATCTTGGTCAATGTTCCATGTGCACTTGAGAAGAATATGTATTCTGCTGCTGTTGATAAATGTTCTGTATATGTCTTTTAGGCCCACCTGATCTAACATGTAGTTTAAGTTCATTGCTTCCTTATCGATTTTCTATCTGTATGATCTATTCACTCTTGACTGTAGGGTATTGAAATCATGTACTATTATTGCTATATATTTCTCCCTGTAGATCTATTAATATTTGCTTAATATATTATAGTAGTCTACTGTGTTGTGCATAAATATTTATAATTGTTATATCCTCTTGATGAATTAGCTATTTTATCATTATATATTGACCTCTCTTGTCTCTTATTACAGTATTTGGCTTAAATTCTATCTTGTCTGTTATAAACATAGTTACCTATGATTTCTTTTGGTTTCCACTTGCAAAAAATATCTTTTTTCATCCTTTGTCGGTGTATGTGTGTCTTCAAAGTTAAGGCAAGTTCTCTTGTAGCAACATATAATTAATTAGGTCTTGTTTTTTAAAAACCTATGTTTTTATCTTGTATCATTTTTATCTTGATTTTTAGCTACTCTAGCTTTTGGTGAGAGAATTTAGTCTTTTTACATTTAAAATAATTATTGGTAGGTACAGAGTTACTATTGCCATTTTGTTAACTGGTTTCTGGCCGTTTTGTAGTTCCTTTGTTCTTTCCTTCCATTCTTGTTGTCTTACCTTTTGAGTTAATGATTTTCTGTAGAGGTATATTTTAATTTCTTTCTCTTTATCTCTTGTATCTATTAAGTTTTTGGTCTTGTGGTTACCTTGAGGCTTACATAAAACATCTAACAGTTATAAAAATTTATTTTCAAGTGATAAGAAATTAACTTTGAATCTTTATCAAAGCTCTATATTTTTATACTTCTTGTCCACATTTTGTTTTTGATGTCACAATTTACATATTTTTATAATGTGCAATTAACAAATTAGTTTATAATACATTTGTCTTTTAATCTTTATATTAGAGTTATGCCTAAGTTACCCATCACCATTACAATATTAGGTATTCTAGATTTATATATTTAACTTTATCAGTGAGTTTTATAATATCATGTTTTAAAATGATTAATGATCATCCTTTCATTTGACCTTAAGGGACTCCCTTAAACATTTCTTATAAGGCTAGTCTGGGGTGAACTCCATCTTTTGTTTGTCAGGAAAACTATATCTCCTTTAATTCTAAAGGACAGCTTTGCTAGGAAGAGTATTCATGGTTGGCAGTTATTTTTTCTTTCAGCACTTTGAATATATTATCCCACTCCCTTCTGTTCTGTAAAATTTCTGCTGAAAAACCTGCTTATAGTCTTATGATGTTCCTTTGTATGTAATAAGTTGCTTTTTTTCTTACTACTTTTAAGATTCTCTTTGTCTTTAACTTTTGATAATTTAATTACAATGGGTCTCCATGTGGATCTCTTAAGTTCCTCTTTTTGGTACTCTTTGTGCTTCCTGGATCTGGATATATATTTCTTTCCTCAGGTTAGGGAAGTTTTCGGCCATTACTTCTTTGCTATGTTTTCTGCCCTTTTCTCTCTCTTCTCCTTCTAGGACCCCCTGTAATGTATATATTGATTATATTGATTTGTCTGCTTGCTATTTGCTTAAGTTATCTTCACTCTTTTTCATGACTTTTTTTTCCTGCTCTGATTGGATTAATTCCAATTGCGTTTACTAATTCTTCCTTCTACATGATCTAGCGTGCTACTGAACCCCTCTATAGAACTCTCCAGTTTAGTTATTGTATTCTTTAGCTCTGTGATTTCTGTTTGGTACTTTTTAATATTTTTCTGTCTCTTTAAAGCTTGTTCCTGTATTACTTTCCTGACCTCAGTGAGCACATTTTAACTGTTACTTTGAACTCTATTAGGTCAATCACTTATTTGTTTCATTAAGATTAGTTTCTGATTTATATTGCTCTTTTGTTTGGAACATAGTTCCCCATTTCTTCATTTTCTTGACTACGTTGGTCTCTGTGCATTAAATAAAAGTCACTGTTGCCAGTCTTCAAAGAGTGGTCTTGTGTAGGAGATGAACCCTGTCAATAAACCTGGCCTGAGCTTCTAGTTGTCTCTCAAACTCCTGTCATTGTCCAAGCTACCTTCGTTTCTTAGTGGCTCCTAGTAGTTGAGGTTGTGCCAAGGCTCATCAGTGTCCCAAGGGAAGGATCACAGTTGGCAAGTAATTGCAGACTGATTAGAAGCCAGACAGCAGCTGAGAAATTAGGTAGTTAAGCTCCTTCTAGGGAAAAATTAGGGGATGGGTGTTTTTATTTTCTCCCTCTGAGCTTGAGTATACAGTCAAGAGAAGGGCTCCTATACTTTAAAAAAAATCACTTTGATTGCTATAGTTCTCTGGGACTTATGAATGCAAGACCCACTGACTACCAGAACAACATCATTTGGGAGTCTGTTCCTTAGTCAGCAGCTGTAAAATATGGTATTAGGCATGTGTACAAACTCCTTTCAAAGGGGTAGTGGCAACGTAGTTTTACTGTTGGAGTACACCAGAAAAAGAAAGCTTCAGAAATGTCCTTCATGAGGCTCCTGGGTGGCTGTCAGCTCAGGTCATGATCTCACTGTGAGTTTGAGCCCCATGTCAGGCTCCATGCTGACAGTGTGGAGCCTGGTTAGGATTCTCTCTCCCTCTTTCTCTGCCCCTTCCCTGCTTGCTCACTCTCCATGTACCTCTCTCAAAATAAATAAGTAAACCCTAAAGAAATATGCCCTCAGACCCTTTGGACTCTGCGGAGGATCACAGTCCGCCTTAGATGTGTGTAAAATGGAAGCTGGGCCTTCAGGTAGCAGCTAGTAAAGTATGTAGTCAAAACCCTTTCAGGGAAGACTGGAGCAAAATATTTTTGCCCACATCCTCTGCACCGAGTCCCAGGAGGTTAGCAGTTGGGGCAAATGTTCATAAGCCATTAAGAAGTTTTTTTTTGTTTTCTATAGTCCTGTGGTGTCTTGTGGACACAAGTCTCACTGGCGTTTAGAATGAGGTGTTTTGGGGGCCCATTTGATGGTGAGAGCCTTAAAACTTGGGACTGTCCAAATTCAGCTTTTGAGTGAGAATTTGGGAGTTGAGGGTTCCTTTCTGATGTTATGGTGCTATGCCAGAGGTGCGGTTTATGGAAAGGTTGTGTCTCAGCTGTTCTTATGCATTTCAGTGCATTTGCGGACATGGAGGAGTTGCTCAGCTAGTTTCTGGATTTCTTTCGACAGGAATTGCTTCATGTATCTGTATATTTGCAGCACGGGAAGAGGCAATTCAGGGACATCCTGTGTTGCCATCTGAGTTCCCCAGGTGACAGACACTTTTTTTTTTAAGTTAGCCTAAGAAAGGCCTATAACCTACGTGCTAAATAGAAATCTTTAAAAACAGTTATAAAAGACCATTTCTACTTAACAAGTTAGCAGCTTAAAAATACTGAAAACATCTAGTGCTGGTAAGGCTGTGGAAAAAACTGACACTGCTAGCAGGAGTGCAAGCGGTGCAGCCTTTGTGCACAATATAAAACGCACCGCTGTAGAGCCTAGTACTCTATGTACAGATGTGCAGCATTTGGGAAGGATCAACGCTCTAGAATGGATATCCACTGAATGTCTTCCTGAGGAACATGGGAACATCTGGAGGGTGTACATGCCACACAGGTCATGAGGAGCCAGGAATGCTGCTTCCTGTTTACTTCATCAGCCACCTCCCAACCATTACCTCTGTGACATCCCATCTGAGCCACATTCTATCTGAAACTGAGTTCATAGTTGGAGTTTTCCGGGATGCCTCAAAACTTTGTCGTAAAGATACCCATTAACATTTACTTCCCCATTGTTTTGACTGCTCCTATACCACCTCCCATACTCAAGTAATGGATTTGTCTCTGAGGGTGTGGGGAAGCAGAAGACGCTGGCAATCACTTCAATGATCTACTCCGTATCTTATTGTGTCCACACAGTCATGGGCTTTCTCTCTGTGTTATGTCTTGAATTCTCTCTACCTTAAGCACACAGTAAAAATCTAAGATCTACCATGATAGGCCTGACACTTGGTATGTTAACAGAGTCTGAAGGAGTTTGAAAGTCTCCTTTCTCTCTCCTCCAAGTCTGTTTTGCTACAGTCAAAGAGTTGGAGGTCAAAGCTGTTTAACAGCCTCTTTGTTCTTTTTCATCGAGTAAGAAGCCTCAGCATCAGAGATAAATGACTAAAAGAGACTTAAAGGGGAAATAAAAATACATTGCTTTAATATCCCACCAGTATTATGCCCCTTACAATATAAGGGGGGGAAATAGAAAGCAAACCTATTGTTCATTGTTACTTTATACTCCAGGCATACACAAAGAGCTTTTTAATGAAGACCTTGCCCTGCAGCCCCTGGACCTGGGGAGTGGCTTCATCAATTATGCTAATGAGGCCAAGTTCAGTTAGTCTTGTTTATGAAAGCTTCTTCCCTGAAAATACAACATATTCCTACATTTTCTTAAAATTATGATTCTAGGTATTTTCAAGGGTCTTTGCAGCCAAAAAATAATTTGCTTTTGTGAAGCACACCTTTCCTATTTTCCTTCCACACTGCCATTATAGTTCCTACACTGAATGCGAGTATGCTTCAAAATATCTCCATTAATTGTAGAGAGCTTTGGTCATTGGTTAAATGATTTTGATTGATCTGCTTTTTGTTCACATACAGATATGCTAAAATTCTTTCATTACTGGCTTTCTGCCCATCAATATTACCTTAAGATGATTAAAAGCAAAGGATTTCTGGTTAGAAATGCAATGAAAGTTAATATCAAAATGGCAGAGAGCAAGGAACTCTTCAGGTGGAATGTAAGTTCGCTTATAAGGTAAAACACTCATGTAAGGTGAATGACTGTACCCTGGCATTGTTCAACTCAGCTTGAATTTTAGCTGAATAATTCTGTGCAGCTTCATTTGTTAGTTAATGTAGCTATGAAAATGTATTGGTCCTTTGGTCTTTTGACATTCACTATATATCTCTTTGAGTACTTAACATTCCTTCTATTCCTTTTAGGGAAAAAATTATTTTTCTTTTTTTATTGTTGATATAGACTATTTCAAATGACTTTTTACTTTAAAAAATATGATAGAACTCCATGGTAGGAACATCTGATTTAGTGTGCCAAGCTGTTTTGTTGATTTAGCTTCCAGATGAGCAAGAAAATAAAAGGTAGAAGTGAACAGTTTAGACCAGACAGGAGATACTAGAAGCCAAATGACAAATATAACTCCTGAAAAATGTACAACAAAGTGGCTGAGACTAAATTTAGTCTCTTAAATCCCACAGGGATTAACTGTATGTAGAACATTGTATATAGAAAATTGAGATAAACTCTGGCATAAAAATAATGTTTCACTGTAATCAATCCAGTGGAAGAGGAGTTCCCTTACTCTGCTACCTCCCTCTGTGAGTACACAGGGTATTCATAGGAGTAATACTATGTTTAGCCCAGCCACTACTGGTGGCACAATGAAATCATCTCTGACTATGAGAGTATTCTTTGTCCAGACACTTGAAAATATTTTTGAAATGGACTAAAAAATGCCAAGAGGCAGGTTATAGTAATCCAGCCTCAACTGATAATAAAATTTCTACCTAATATTTACTTTTTAACAATGCAAAATCTTTTACATAAAAACTTTAAAATGTTGGATGTAAGTATTTTAGAATTATTGACAGGTAAATATTTTTAAATTTCCGTTTTTCACTCAGAGTAACTTTTTTTTTTTCAATGTTTGGGCAAAAGAAGTTATTAGCAACAGTTAAATATTATATATATTTAATATTATACATAATAAGCAATATGTCTTAGAGATTTTAAGCATAATTGAGAACATCAGCTCCCTGAAAGTGGAGATCCGACCTTGAATTTTCCATCCCTGCCTAGTAGCAAACAGTGATAATATGAAGGGCTAGATTTCAGAGCTGAGGTATAAAAGGAAACTAGGGGAAAGAAAACTTTAAAATGTGGTTTGGTATTTCAGAACTTTTAAGAATGGTTATCCATCCATCCATCCATCCACCCATCTGTCCGTCCATGCATCCATCCATCCATCTAACCATTCATCCATCCATTTATTATCTACATCCATCTATCCATTTGGATTCACCAGAGAGAGAAAATAGCCATCTCCTTGAGCATCTTGCAACAAGGTAAGAGGACACATACTAGTTGGCACCTACCCTCCTCTACATTAAGTTTAATTCTGAAATATGAATCTGAGTTGAAAGGGGGCTCAAATATTAATCTCTTTTTTTGCAAACAGAAGAATAGCAGACCTTATATCCTTTCCTTTTACTGAGGAGAAAAAGTCCCCTCTTGGGAGAGTAGTACTTTCAAAAAAACTGTTAAAGCTTCCTTAAAAACAAGGAACAAGTGAATTGTAAGCCCTGCCTTCTCTCCTTACAAACTTCATCCATAAAAGAAAGTCAGCATGTCACACATGGACTTTGTATTTGATTGTGGCATATGTTTTTTTTTTTAATCATCACAATTTTTCTTTGCCTGAAAACTTGTTTCTGTATTTATATCCTCCATATTTGCACCTACAAATGAGGTTCGTCTATCAAGAGGTCATGATTTCAGGGGCTCTTTACATTTTCTATTCTCTTTGAAGGTTGTAGGGCAAAGGTCAGGCTTAGCTTGCCAGTCACTGCAAATTTCCTTTTTTCTTGCAGTAATCCATGCTGGGTGTCAGTGATAACATGGGGCACCTAACCAGACACCCTGACCAGAGTACTGAGGGCATCTCACCTAATGGCTTTTTTCCTTCTCATTATTCTGTATTTGAAATTAGCCAAGTGTTACATTTAGGCACCTATTTCCCCAGGTAAAGGCATTTCTCAATTCCTCCCATCTCTAGTTTTAAAGTATGTCATTAGGTACAAAATCGGAGTAATGATATTATGATGAAATATTTTGGGGGAAGAGGTAATAATTCAATTATTCCACTAGGGGATCTGATATTGTTAGTAAGGATAGTCTTCTTTTTCTTTTTCTTTTTAAGTTTATTTATTTTGACACAGAGAGAGAGACAAAGAGTGCGCACACACACACACACAAGTGGGAAAGGCGCGTAGAGAGGGAGAGAGAGGTCACAGGGCTCAATCTCACAAATTGTGAGATCATGACCTGAGCCTAGATCAAGAGTCAGGCACTTAACCAGGCGCTTAACTGAACGGGCCATCTAGGTGCCCCAGTAAGGATAGTCTTTAGGGAAAGGAAGAATAACACCTGGAACAATAATATTAAAAACAACAACACAAAAATTGAACTTATCAACATGCTGTAGAGAAAAGGGGAAATGAGAGAATTTTTACAAAAATGAGACCTGAGAAGACAAGGCTCAGATTTTCAAATGGATGCATTTCAAAAGATATACACTTGATGAGCATTCAGAATCCAGGCAGAAAAATGTATGGCAGAGTGAGTGTTTCTTGTCCATTTTGAGTTAGATTTTGAAATATTAGCTGCAAAGGTGAATTACATAAATCTCAAAGAGAAGTTATAAGGATTAGATTATTTAATATTTGTGAAATCTTTCACACAGTGTTTACTGCATAGTAACACTACATGAATTCCCTTTTATTATTTTTATCTCAGTTGGTCCTTGCACAATCCTAAGACATACATACACTATTATCCCCTTTTCATGTGTGTTTCTGAAGGTTAAGTCACTTGCCTGGAGACACTACATGTCCTCACTGAATACTGACTTGGTGAAACTCTCTTTGAGGTGACTATCCTCCTCTGGCCAAGGGGTGACTGCAACATAAGCTGGTTTTCTGAGAAGCACTCTCCCTTGATTTTGAATTAAAAAAAAACTTTTTTTAACATTTATTCCTTTTTGAGAGACTGAAAGAGACAGACTGCAAGCAGGAAGGGGCAGAGAGAGAGGGAGACACAGAATCTAAAGCAGGCTCCAGGCTGTGAGCTGTCAGCGCACAGCCTGACTTGGGGCTCGAACTCAGGAGCCATGAGATCATGACCTGAGTTGAAGTTGGGTGCTTAGCCTACTGAGCCATGCAGTTGCCCCTGATTTTGAATTTTAAATGGTTATAAGAACTCTTGGAATTTATCCACATTCCACCCTGAAGAGAATAACCTGAATCCCTGGTACATACCCTGGTTTCTATGCTTTCTGAGACTGGTTCTTGAGCTTTTAATTCTTGAGCTACCCCATATCTTTCCAATATATTCTGTTGCTTCTATTTGGCCTGGCATTACTCTCTGCGTGGGTAAGGGGACGAACAAGCACTGGTGGGAACTGTGTCAAGGTTGTTTCTGCTGATTCTTAGCTGGTCCAGGAAATGCTACTGTGGTAGAATTCTTTGTCTTGGAAAAGGGAGGATTTGAATGACCCCATACAGACATGAAACTTGACTTCCCTTGAACAATTACACCATGCTGACAAAGGTGGCCCCAAATTTTTTTCATCCAGTTATTTTGTGTCATCAGAGTAATGATTGTAGGATTTGAGTGCCTATGATCACCTTATAACATTCTTCATAAATTTTTATAAGATTGTCTAAAAATTCTGTTTGTAAATCTGATCTTTATTTCCTCTTATTATGGCCAAATATTATTGACTAGAGGTCAAGGTATGAGGTCTTCTTTTACCTGTCATGACCTGCCATATTCTAGCTTTGCTATGTATATCCAAAATTACTTCTGACTATTCTCCACCAGATTCAGTTGGTTTTCTTGAACATCTGCTTTTTGTTCCATCCTCCATGTGTTTGCTCATGCTGTCTCCTCCCTTGAAATGCTCTCCATCTGCCACTTCATCTTTCAAAATCCTACATCTTCAAGTCTCAAGTGGTCCTCTTTCCTTTTATGCCAATCCATGTTGATTTCTCTCTGAATTCTTATTGCTCTTACAATCAGCCCTTCAACAGTATAGCAATTATTTCATGTGTGGGTGTTTAACTCCTACGTGAATGGTAAGAATCAGGTAGGTACACAGTGTTTGCTTCTCCCTTCCCAACATTTCATTATAAAAAGTTATGAACATAAAAGAGTTAAAGAAATGTCACAGTATGAAATATCATATACCCACCTAGATCCTACAATTAACATTTGCTTTATCACATATATATTCTTCTACTCATCCATCCATCCATCCACTCACCATTTTACCTTATTTTTCATGAGACATTACAAAATAAGTTGCAGAAATCAGTGCATTTGTTGTCTAATACTTTAAAATGTCTATTTCTAACTAGAATGAATATTTTTAATGGTATTTTGTGATTTTTGTGTACTCTCTATACTCCAGAGTACACAGCAGAGTACTGACCTTATCACAGAAAATAAATTTATTCACATTGGGTTGAATTTAGACATCACTATGAAATCCATCAGAAACCAAAGGTATGCAAGCCAAGATAAGTAGTCTCTGTAGCCTCAGAAGCATATAGAGGTGGGTGCATTTCATGGAATTGAAGAAGAGATCACCTATAAGGAGTCTGTACTAGCCCAACTTATGACCTGTCAAATATACTCTAGGGGAATGTTCAGGCAAACTTTCAGGAGGCAGTTAGCTAAGAGATCAGACAGGCCACTATCTGATTGACTGAAGTACTAACATGGATGATGATCTTCTATGTGCTTAAAGAAGGACAATCTAGTTTATCTAAAAATATATTGAAATGGGGTGATAAAATAGGCATAAAAGACTAAAATAAGGGGTTCACATGCAGCAATATGTAGAAGCCTGCTCCACTGTACCCAGCTGTGAGAAACTTCAACTCCTTTACAGAGTAGCACACACTTCAGACAATTTGAGCCCAGACAGATGGATCTGTGAGGAGGCCATTCTCCTGAACATGTGGAGGTAGTGAGCTTCTGATATCTTATTAGGGGAAATAAAATTATAGTGCTTCTCAGATTTGGTAGCACCTTTTAAAACAAGTCATTTACAGAAGTCATTATTCAACCTGACTTCTTCCTGTGACTGAGATATATTTATATCTATATCCGTATCCACATATATATGTATATTTATATCCATATACATCCCCTCATTCTTCAATTGACAAGCTTCTTCTCATCCATGTTTCTCTGATCATCCTTTTTGGAGAGTTCCTTCTGAAACATTTATTTAAAAAGGAGGCCCAATTATCTCATTATACTCTGTCTCTGCACTCTATTTCATCTGGGACACATCACGATTACTATGTTATTTATTTACTTATTTCTTACCTTTCCACCATAGTAGACTAAACATTTATAATGGTAAAACCACATATCCCCTTTCTCCTATATGATTGGAGGATATCAGAGTACCTGATCCACAGCAGACTTCTAATTAAATTTACTGAATCATATATACTGAAAATAGATGAATGGAGGAAAAAAAAATGTTTCAGTGTCATTCTAAATGCCCTTACTGTGTTTGGCTCCCACTGGCCCTCTTTCTTGCCCATTTCCTAATATTGCTATCTACCTTGGCCTCTTGACTTGGAGCTTCACTCAGACTTAACTTTCTAGACACTGCCACAAGTTACACAGTCATCTAACCCATTTCTGAAAACTCCCATTTGTTTAGCATGCTGCTCTCAGCTAGGGGTTAGAAGAAAATTATATCTGATGGAAGAAATTGACCACAAGCTGTGAATGATTGAGAACCCAACTTAATATGTTAAATCTCCTGAGGATGTTTATGTATTACAAGAGTGGTAAACTCTGGAAGTGTGACTAAGCAACTTAAATAATTTCAGGCACTTTATGTAAAAAGACCAAAGGATTTAGTTGACTAAAAGCATAATCTGAACTGTGTGAAAACTGAGGAAAGTTCATTCATTCCTCTTTGAGTGCATTTGGATCACTTATATAGGAAATTCTGACTTCCACTGTCTGTGCCAGCTTATATGGTAGCTGGTAAGATGAAGAGTGTAGAGAATAATTAGGGTGGTGAGGCCCTCCCAAGTCATATCAGTTGGGGAATGGTTGAGGGGCTGGGAATGTTTACCTTACAGCAGAGAAGAATTACAGAAGATAAGTAAATTTACTTCATTCACTAGAAAAATATCTACTGAATATATACTAAATTCTATTTCAAAGTTAAGTTCTGGGAAACAATAGTGATTAAAAACAAAAATAGTCCTGCTCACATAGAGCTTAGACTCCATGGTTAAGGAAATAGTTAAGGACTAGTATTAAGTAGAAAAGGGAATAGATTTATGGATTTATGCTTTTCCTTTTTTCTTAAAAGAGCATATAGAGGACCAATGCATACAAAATTGCATGAAAAACATATTTACTTAAAGTAAATAAATTTCAAACATCAACAGAGTCTGCAAACCTGGAAGGAAATGCTTTCAGGGATAGTAAGTTTCTGTTATTTGTAATATTAGTTATTCTATCAAGGTTCAGGGTGGCTGTACATGAGAATCCATATGCATTGAGGTAAGAAGTAGAGACTTCCCACAGATTCTCTAAGATCTATGATTCTTTGTTAGTCAAGATCACAAATTTTCACTTATGATGACTAGAGAAATGGCAATGATTCTTCCAGTAAAAAGAAGTACAGGTCAAGCTTGGAAAAAAAGAGCCATTTGATTTGGATTTCTTGATCCTTTCACAAAGGAAAGGGAAAAGGTTCTGGGGGCCTGGCATAATGGATAAACAACTGATAACTCTTTTCTCTATATGTAATAGGAAGTAAAATATAAAGGAGAAAGATAAGGTACATTGCCTATAAAAGTAGATATAGAGATGGGTGCAAGAGAAAGAGTATCAAACGTGGACTCTAGTTTTAACTTTGCTATATTTCCATGAATCGTGTGGCTCCAAGAAAGTCCATTTTTCCCTCTGGCATGGAGTTTCCTCAGTAGAAAAATGAGAGTTTGAACTATATATATATATATATAATATTTATAAACATATTATATATATAAATACATTTATATATATATATTCTAGAGGCAGAGCATATCTAAAACACTGTATTTTTTCTTGAGAAAAATCTGAAAAACAATGTATTAGTCTGTGTAAATCTTTTGATTAGAAATATTCATTCTAATATAACATCCCTCCTCTTATTAGACAGAAGGAAATGGTGTTGAACTTTCTTGCTTTTCATAACTTAAAAAAATGTGTCTCTGATAGAATATAATTGACCTAACTAATTTTCAAGGATAAAAGCATCTTTTCTAAAAGCTTTTTGTACAATACCTAATAATTATAGCCTAATGAATTTTAAGTAACAGAATGCCATGGCTTCTTTTTTAACAGCAAATACATTAAAAATTTGACTTGCAATAAACATAGCAGCATATAATTCATAAATATCTTTAAAACATCTTTAACTTTACCATACTTACATATTATGTAGGCTAAGTAAAAATAATTCCATCTACCCCTTTGTTATATCCAGAATTGACAGATGGTATACTGATTCTATTTTTCTTTCAATACAGCATCACAATTAGAACATGATTTTCACTAGCTTTTATTTTGTGAAATTCCCTGACAGAAAATGGTAATTGCATAAGGCAAAATTGAAAATAGAAAATGAAGAAAAGTTTTAGACTTGTATACTTTTAATTTTTATAATTATCAGGGGAGTTTTCAAAATTGCTATGTTCACTAATCTGATAAAGCATCTTTAAGAATTGAAAAGTTAGGGGGGTTCTGGTGTGTGTTGTGTGCTCGTTCTGTGTGGAACTGGTACCTCTTTTGTGAAGTGGTACTGAGGAGATTCCTGCATTCGCCATGGCTGATGAAAAGCCAAAGGAAGGAGTCAAGACTGAGAGCAACCATCATATTAATTTGAAGGTGGCTGGGGAGGATCCTTCTGTAGTACACTGCAAGATTAAGAGGCATACACTACTTGCTAAACTAATGAAAGCCTATTGTGAAAGACAAGTTTTGTCAAAGAGGCAGATCAGATTCTGATCTGATGGGCAGCCAATTAATGAAAAAGACACACTCACACAGTTGGAGTGGGAGGAGGAAGACACAATTGATGTGTGCTGGCTGCAGACAGGAGGTATCTACTAAAAAGGGAACCTACTGCTTTACTCCAGCACTCTGTTCCTCCATGCTAAGAAGATATTCTCAATGAGAAAACCGCAATTTGATCCAACCATATCCTGACTACTAGAGTATAATTTTCTCTATTCTTTCATTTCCCCTTCCCCATTCCTTTATTGTACATTAAGCAGCTGTGTATGTGCACAAGAATATTGTATTTTTTTTTTTTTTGACTAAATGGCCAATGGTATGTTTTGACCAATATCAAATGGAGCTAGGATGGAGAAAATTACTGGTTCTCTGAAAATACCCTCTTTCTCCATGAGAGGCATGCTCATTCAGCTCTTAATGTTCTAGTAAGTTATTTGGCTCTCACTGTTTAACAAAAAAAAAGAATATAAAAATCCTTGTTCAACTGGAGAATTTTAATGTTTTTCATTTATTATTATAAAACCAAGGACAATTTTATAACTTTTTTGTATGTAGATGTTACATGTAGGGCAATCTGTAGGAATAAATTACTCTAAAAGAAATGAATCCTGGATAGTTTGTCCTTCAAGTCAAACATCTTGTTGTTTAAAGAAACCTCTTGCTTGAAAAAAAAAAAAGTTATGCAGTTTTTAATATGTCTGAAAGGTTTCATGAAATATGCAAAGTATGAAACATTTTTCCTACATTTATTGGCTATATTATAGTAGTAATGTTATAGTGGGTAGTGTTTAGAGTTAGACTCTGGAATAGACTTTCATAGTAAAAACTATGGACATTAAAGAAAAAATGAGAATCAATATCTTTTCCATCTAATCTTGAAGGGCTCTATTAATACCTTTTTTTTTTCAACAAAACTTTTGGAGTTCTCATTAGGCTTAAATTAATTAAGTCTTAAATTCTAATTTCTCATATAAACATTTTATTATTTGTCTATTTGCTTATGTCAAACCCGTTGCCTAAATAATCTAAGAAGCTAAGTTTCCAAAAACTGATCTCCATTAGTAAAATTTCCAGGATGAAGTCTATCTAATTGTTTTTCTTCTACTTGTCACATACTCAAGCCTTACATGCTTGTTTGGTTTTGGAGATGAGGAAACCATTCATCTGAAAGGCCAGTGTACAGTATCATAAGACATGAGCATGCCAGCAATTGCAAGTAAAGAAGATCAATCTAGGCTAGCTTCTAGAGGAGGTAAGCTTCTAGGAAGGATAATATACAATTAGGATAAATGAACAGAGACAGCATTTCAGGGGAGAAGTTGTAGCATTAGCTAAAATGTATGTGGTAGGAAAAGGGAGGACTGTATTTGGGACCATGGCTTTAGTGGAATGAGATAGTCCATGTTGGGTAGTAGAAGAGCATAAATGTATATAGGTAAGAAGCTAATAAAGTACCTTTATTATAAGCCACATAATTTGTCCTTGAAACGACAGATGATGAGGGAGGCACTCCTTATAGATGTTTTGATCTGAGATGGTCTCTTTTCACAAGAATTTTAGGCAGGAAAATTTGAACAACAATGATCTGTGTAGTATGGTGGTTAAGAAAACTACAATGAAATTGTATAGGTGGGACCCCTGCCTCAGTTACTACTTACATGTCCTCAGATAATTAATCTCTTTAAGATTCACATTACTCAACTCTTAAATAAGTATTACAAAAGTACTCCTTAAAGATACTGTGAATATTCAATGAGATTGTATGTAAAAATATTTATCATAGATAGCGTTCATCGTATAGGTACGAAATAAATACTATTATTATACAGCTATTAATGAGCAATAAAGGAACTAGATTGACATTATTATGTGGGTGAAGTTTCTATACATCCTTGTAAAGAAAATCTTGTTTGTTGGATTCACCTTAACACTTACCAGATATGTACATCTCACAATCATCTGGACAGCCTTTTCTTTTGCTGGCATAATAACATATCTGCTTTCTGCAGTATAGATTTTTTTTTTTTCTGTGTGCCCACTTCATGATCCTACTCATCTGCTTCTTGTACTGTGTACCAGACAGGTCCTGTTCCTGGTCCAAGCCTATCACTTTCTCATCTATGAAACTAACAAGCAAGGAATTAATTCACCACCCTACTGCCCAATTAACACTGGACAGGGCAGTGGCTTTCAGAATAAGCCACTGGGAACATCTCCAACTTCACACAAAATATATATTTGTTGTTTCCAAAACTTTTAAACAGATTTTTAAAGACACATTGGAATCTGTGTTGTGTGATCATATAGACCTGTCAACAGACTTTGTCTGACAGCTTCCAAGAAACAGAAAAATGGACAGTGTCTATACCATGAATGTAAAGGAGAAATGTTGGAAGAGACATGAAATAATGGAGAGAAGATTTTTTTACTTTCACTAAACGTATTTTATCTCCCTCAAATATATTCTTTGAACAATATCCATGGTGGAAATAATAAATGTAAACTGATACATATGATATTTGAGACCTACCTATAGATTAGAAAACATACTGCCAGTAATCTATAGGAAAATTCCACAGGGAGAAGAAATATATGTGATGTCTTTGATCTTCCCCCATAAAATTCAACTGATAGAGCCATGGAAAACTTTGGAGGACAACCAGAAAATAGTGCCTAAAATAATTAAATGCTTAGAGAACAAAATCATGAGTAAGTTTACTTAATTGGAAGGAAAAATATCTGTAGAAAACTTCATTAAAGTTTTTATGAAGTGTTTTTAATGAGATGCTATAAAACAAAAAAAAAAAAGTAGTGAGCGATTTTTCTGGTCCTAGGGCAGCAATAGAAGAAATAGACTTATCTGGATGATAAGCCATAATAATAATACTATTCTGAGGAACATTTGATGCTTTTCAAAGAACTTCCATATAGATTATCCTTATAGGAGCCTGTATAGCAGAAAATAAGTGTTATTATATTTGTGTTTCAAAGAAAAGAGAAGACAGGTAAAAGACTTCTGTTGGGAGCCATTTTGGGCTCACAGGTTGAGAAACCTCTCTGTGTGGATAGGGCGGTTGAGGCAAAGCGCCTGCCGGCCAAGAAATAATGCCCCAATACCACTGTTGGGAGCCATCTTGGGCTCACAGGTTGAGACACCTCCTTGTGTGGAAAAGCCAGAGTTCCTGCCAGCTAAAAAGGGCCCCAATACTACCTCCTTCAAATAACCTTTCAGGCCTGGATTTCTTGAGCAGCCCTCATTGACCTTAAGGGAGGTAATGCTCTTTTGTTTTATGACATTCAAGTAAAAAAAGGGACTTTGGAATGTGATGCACTGATGGATAACATCTAAAAGAGACTATGTAAATGTACTCATTGAGAGTTCCACCCTTGCCAGATGGGTTGCACCTCCCCCATTGTAGTTGGAAGTAAAGCCCTTGAAGCAGTGCCGTGATTTCTCCTGTTTACAGATAATTAACATTAAGGCCTTAAGGAAACACCCTGTTCTCCCCTCCCCAAATTTATATGTTAATTAACCTGAAACTAACATACAGGATTGAGCAAATTCCACCTTGCTGGTAAAAACTCATTATTATTAAAGAGATCAAACTATGGAATGTCATTCATTGATGTAATGTCACTTACTACCTTTAAAAATAAAGACACTGAGACCAGCAGGGCGGAGATGCCAGAATTGCCAGAACTGCCTGCTTGGTCATCAGACTACATCTCTCTCTGGGCTCTCTCATTTCCTTTCACCTGACCTTCCATCCTTCAGGGAACCCTAGATTCGCCGGAATTGGACCCCGGCAGACTTCTTTGTAGTTAGAGAGAATGCTTTATTTCCTCACTTCTCTGTTTCCAGGTGCCCTTTATGTGTCCAGTGCTTTCATTTTAAACCATAATGAACATATAAAGATCTGCCCTTTTGCCCTGAACCCAAAATACCCTAGTTGGGCAGTGGTTTATGGGCTAATGATAAATCACGGAATGGCATTATTTGTGGTTATCTATGTCCATGCTGATACACATCTATGGCACTGGCATTTGGGGTTTTGATGTGATTAATACTGAGCTACTCTTCCAAACAGTTACTACTTCTTTGGGTGAGTCCTGACAAGACTGAGTAGAACCATGTCATTAACACGGAGGAACTCAGTCCCATGGAGGTTAGAGGGGGTGTTTTGATATTTGTCTAGTTTATCTAAAAACCACATAGTTTATGTGTAAGTCAAACCCAAGACTTCAAGTCCAAGAGTCTTGGACTTCATCGGCCATTCAGGGATGATGTTACCATGATCCTCACCAGTTGTAGTAGACGCTGTGGTATATTGCCTTAAGTCTTCTGGTGACGGACAAAGCCCCAGGTCCCCTTGACTCAATTCAGTAAACTATGAACATTCCTACTCCAGAGCTTCACTTAGGGTCAGCTGAAGCCTCTTTTGCAACTGCTCTGCAATTCAACTTCTACTTCTCAATGCTGCTTTCCCTCACTGACTTAGGGAATATGTTACCAAGATCACTCCCTAATAAGCTTCCTGCATGCAAATCCCTACTGTCTATTTCCAAAGAACCTGACCTAAGGTACTAGTTAATAAGTATCAGTAGCTGAGACTTAGCTTCTGGAATTATAGTCCATTATAGGGTCTCCATCTCCAAATATTTTTGGGAATCTTCAGGAGAGATTGCATATGTTCATCCAAGGATCAGACTTGCTCATTGGTGACTTCTGTGCAACCAATCTAAAGCTTTATTTCTTCTTATCCCACGAATTCTCCATAGAGGCTATACCAAGCTGGAATTGTGTTTCCATCACTTTCTCTGAGGCTTATATACTAGAGGAGCTAAAATTTTCTTTCAGAGCAGTCTCTGCGACTGCACTCTGGGGGCAAAAATGAATGTCATGTCTAGTAAGATGCAAGCAGGATAATGCTTTTGGCTATTTTATTCATTTGGGAGATGAGAAGAGATTCTCAAGCCATGAATGAGTTCATCCCTATCACATACGATTGGACATTTCTGTTCTCCAAAGATGGGAGCTTTACTGAGGTGTCTCATAAGGTCCTATGTGAATTTTTATGGTATTTACCACAGGGCTTTGTCCTGGAATCTCCTCCTCTTTATCTTTGTAACTTCTTGTCTTTGAAAGCAAAATTGGGGTTCATATATTGGTAGAAATTAGAAGTAAGCCAAGTAAGTTAAAAAGTAGGAGGTATCAGGATAGAATTCTATATGAAATACTATAAAACAGGAATTTACTGGGTCTTATGATGGCATTAGAATAAATTATCTGCATCTTTGCAAATGTCAAGATTTCATTCTTTTTGGTCACTGAGTAATATTCCATTATATATGCGTGTGTGTGTGTACACACATACCACAACTTCTTTATCCATTTATCAGTTGATGGGCATTTGGGCTCTTTCCATAATTTGGCTATTGTTGATAGTGCTCCTATAACATTGGAGTGCATGTGCCCCTTCGAATCAGTATTTTTGTATCCTCTGGATAAATACCTAGTAGTGCAATTGCTGGGTCATAGGGTAGCTCTGTCTTTAACTTTCTGGGAACCTCCACACTGTTTTCCAGAATGGCTGTACCAGTTTGCATGCCCACCAACAGTGTAAGAGGGTTCCCTTTCACTGGATCTTTGCCAACATCTGTTGTTTCCTGAGTTGTTCATTTTAGTCATTTTGACATGGATGAAACTAGAGTGTATTATGCTAAATGAAATAAGTCAATCAGAGAAAGGCAAATACCATGATTTCACTCATGTGGAATTTAAGAAACAAAACAGGTGAACATAGGAGAAGAGAAGGAAAAATACAATAAGATAAAAAGAAAGAGGGGGCAAATCATAAGAGACTCTTAACTATAGAGAACAAACTAATGGTTGCTGGAGGGTGTTGGGTGGAGGGATGGGCTAAATGGGTGATGGTCATTGCGGAGGGCACTTGTGATGAGCATTGGTTGTTATATGTAAGTGATGAATCATTAAATTCTACTCCTGAAACCAATGCTACACTATATCTTAACTAACTTGAATTTAAATAAAATTTTAAAAGAAAAAAAATAAATTATCTGAAGAAGTGTTAAAAGTCTTCATTCCATATTTATTGAGTTCATACACTTTGGCTTAATACCAGTATCTGCCTATGAAACCAGCTTTCAATTTTAAAAATTTAGTACATCTTTTGAAAAGTCTTAAACTATTCTTAAACGAATCTCTGTTAGGTAGAAGAGAGTTCACAGATGTTAAATTCAAAAACAATTTATCTCAATATATATCTTCTTTTTATTCAGTATATTGATGAAGTCAAAGTCAATTTGTTGAGGAAGAGGCTTGCATAGTTTCTTTTAGCTTCATTTAGTAAGTTAGGTGGCTGGCCATTTTTTTAAATAAATAAGATTATCTATATTTTGAGTCCACTCCGTGAGAACTGTTCTATAGAAGTTAATTAAGATAAATATGTTGTCAAGGACTGAAGCCTACCACTAAGGACAGAACTTAAAGGCCTCTCACAGTAAAATATATTTCTTACAGTTGTTTAAAGGCAGTAATCAAATATCCTCTAACCATGATGATGGATTCCAATTAGAAACAGCTGTGGGGCCTACAGAAGCAGGTTGGAAAACACATGGGATTTAAATAGGTATTGTTAAATCACCACTCTTAATAAACAAAGAATCCTTTGACATTTCCTCATGAATCTTATTTTTTAACACGTTCAATCGCTTTAACTTCCCTATGTGGCAGAGTGTTCTCTGACTTTGTCAATTATTGCTGTTCTGACCAAATTCCTATATAATATATTTAGTCTTCATTTGCTTCCCATTATGTTCTTATGTAATCTTGTCTTAAAGATGATAGTATACATGCCTTTTAGGATTATAGAGAAGAGGCTTTTAGGGATTGAAGTTCATGTTGCCATATACTCTGCACCACACAAGAATACCTCCAAGTTCCTCAATAACCCTGACAGTTGTAGTAGAAATCTACCATTAATAATAAAGAATGAAGAAAATGTGAAGCATTCTTCAGCATACATTGCTAATTTTCCAAAGAATAACTTCCCTTTTATTTTAGATTTTTTGTGATTCTCTGCATTAGAAATTACAATGTTTGATGATGATTTGCTGAAGAACTAAATATCCTTTCACCTCAAACTGTATGATCCCATCGTACTCAATCTCCATACAATTTCTTGCACGTGTTAACCTATGCCATGTCATTGCTTATCCTCTTCCACCTGCTGTCCCCCTAGTAAATTTCTAATCTTTTTTTCAAAATCCAGTTTATTTCTCATGTTATGGATGTACTTTTCAACTGTTATGTCCCTTTCTCCTCAGTAGAGTCTTTGTGGTCGCTCTAAGGCTTTGAGGGTCGATCAGTTCTCTGGCTGTCTTGGCATCTGAGCATGCCAGAAGATGAGGAGCTAAGGAACTGAATCTTCATTATATAACTTTGCTAATAGCCATTTCTTTTGGATAATTTGAACTGAATTGCATAATTAAGAGGAGCAAGCATGTGATTATACAGTCGATCACTTGAAATTATTTTTTTATATCACTAGTTGGTTGAGTCCATAACTGACATATTATTCAGTGAACACACTGTGTAGACTCAGCTTCACATTTAGATAGCAATGTCTTTATTTAGAAAGCTCCCTGTTACATTCTATTTCTGCCTCATTGAACACCAAACTGACACTTCCTTGTTTCTCAAGATATTTGCAAATTTTAGTATATGTGCTGCCGAAGCGAGCACAGATATTTGCAAATTTTAGACACAACTACACATGCTACCAGAAGACCCTATCAAATAATCTTAAACAGTACTAAAACCATCAACTTCTAGACCCAGAGACTTCTAAAAGATATTCCTAATCTTATTTAATGAAGGAAATTTTAGTTTTATAGTGGATATTTTCAATTAAATACAAATAAACTACATTATAAGTTGTTGTCCACTAGTATTGGACATGTTATGTATGATTACTGTGTTATGTATAGATAAGGGATCAAGATCAAAGTTTAGATTTATGTATTTATGTACAAGTCAATGTAATTATATAGTATTCTGCTGTATTTCACATATTTAGCTATAGTTTTCCTACATTTCCTCTAAGAAATACCAGATGGAAGTGTTGATGGAAAAGATACAGAAATTAATATTGAAGTGATGAAGTTTGACCTTTTTAAGATGAAAAGCCTGCCAAACTTTCCATATTGACATGGCAACGTTTTATGAATAAATCTAATATCTTATAGATTTAGCACAGTTCAAAAGTCACCATCTGCTTCAAGAAGTGAAGGTTCTTGCTATTACATAGTTTCTGGGCTCTAAGACTAGAGACATGTAATCCACAGCTTATATAATATTAACTACCAAGAATGTGTGAAAAACTTTTATATTTTAGAAAATCAGAGACAGAAAGGGACATTTTGAGTTATTCCCAAAATTAGAGCTGATAATACGTTATGGATATTCTGTCTTCTTACATAAACTTGGGTAGTCTCCTGATCATTCTCTGTATGGAGTTATAGGACAAATGCCATGGAGTTATGGGTTAATAGGGCAACAAGGTGTAATACAGAGAATTTATGTGGGGAAAACAGCAAAGCACTTGAAGCTGATCTGGGGCAGAGTTGTCTGAAAAGCCATTGACAAATTACACATAGGTATTATAAAAAGTTGTCATTTCTTCCTTTCTTATTTTTCATAAATTATTTACCACTAAGTCTCTTCAATTGATATAGTTAAAAGCAATCCTGCTCAGAATGCTTTTTATTTCCCATGCTTTAAGGTTAATGGTAGTTTTGCATTATATAAATTTATTTTCTACTTTTTTAAATGTTTATTTATTTATTTTAAATGTTTATTTATTTTGAGAGAGTGAGAGAGCTCAAGAGAGTGGGGGGAGGGACAGAGAGAGAGACAATCCTAGGCAGGCTCCATGCCTTCAGCACACAGAGCTGACACAGAGCTTCATCTCAGCACTGTGAGATCATGACCTGAGTCAACATCCAGAGTCAGAAGCTTAACCAACTGAGCCACTCAGGTATCCTTATTTATTTATTTTGAGAGAGAGTGAGAGAGAGAGTCCCAAGCAGGCTCTATGCTGTCAAAATCAAGAGTTGAATGCTTAACTAAGTGAGCTACCCAGATGCCCCATTTTTTCTACTTTCTTAATCTAACAATTGTGGGAAATATGCTAATTAAAAATAAAAAGTAATTTGCACAGATATGTATTCACGTGCATGCACACATACACATACAAATATACATACACCTACAAGAGGTTTTTACCTCATAGAAATTAGCAAGGTCAAACAGGAGGTAAAAATCAGTCCATTTACAAAACTCAGTAGCAGTTTTTGTCAGTTTATCTTGTCTTTGGGACCAAATACCTAACAAGACAATGTATTAAAAATGCTTGCAGTGGTTTTATGTGATGTTTGAGTTTGAGCAAGTTCTAAGGTTCTTGCTGCCCAGTTATAAGTAACTTTTCAGCCTCTGTTCAGTTGATCTTAAACCCTGTATGCATTCCTTTACACTGGCCAGCTACTAAAAAGTGGCTGATCGGGATGTGTAGTTCTGGCAGTTATGCAATTCTTTGTCAATATCCACTTGGCTCTGGCTACCCTAAGAGTTTGTAAACCAAAATGAATCACTAGACATTGGAGTATGCCTGAGATATACATGGGTAACTGTAAATGTGCTGCTGAAGTGAGCACGACATACATGGATAACTGTACACCTCTGGATAAGTCTTTAAGGAATCTTCCTTTAAGGAAGGTGGGATAGGCTGTGTGGACTTAAAATATGCAGATAATAACACAGTAAATTACTTAGAAGAAAGGACACATGCCTTCTTTACAGAACAAAATGCTGAATAAAAGTCAGCTTTTGTTCAAGACAGACACAAAAGGTGCCAGAAAAATTTAAACGTCAGAAACTTTAAAAAGTATATATATAGTAAGACAATTTTTCTGAACTTCCCCAAAGGAGAATAACCCTTGTGAAAACTAAGACTCTCTCTATGTGATCCCTTTCAAAATTTGTTGAAATGAAAGACAAACTGGGCATGAGTATGAATTATAATCTATCTGCAGAGCTGTGATCTCTGCTCCATTTCATTTAAGAAGAACTTCTATCTTGATACTGAATTGACCTCAATCACTACAAGTGGCTTATTCAAATTTGCTTTACTTCTGTCATCTATCTTACAGGTACAATGCAGATTTAGAAGGAGGAAATCCATGTTTATTCTCGGTGGCTAATAACAAAATAAAAAATCCAAGTCATTGTTTACATGTTTACCTTGGAGCTTATTCCACTAATTTTTGAAAGTAAATTCTTATCAATCATGCTATGGTATTTTATTGTCAAGAACCCTTAAAAACAGAAGAAATTCCAACAACATTCATATAATTGAAAAGGAAATTAATTCACATGCTTTTTAGGGACATATTTGTTTTGAATTTTCATAACAAGTGTCCTGTCAGAGACAAGATAGAAAGAGCTGTATAAAAAGACCCTTTTAATATATATATATGTGTTTAAAGGTTTCTTTACTTATTTTGAGAGAGAAAGACAGACAGACAAACAGGCAGAGAGAGAAAGAGAGAGAGAGAATCCCAAGCAGGTTCCACACTGTCAGTGCAGAGCCCGACACAGGGCTTGAACTCACAAACCGTGAGATCACGACCTGAGCAGAGATCAAAAGTAGGATGCTCCAGCGACTGAGCTACTCAGGCACCCTGCAGAAGACCCTTTTAATTTTAACTTGTGCCTCGTTAAAGATGGAGAAGGCAAGACAGAAAGAGAAGGTGACATAAACAACTGAACAGAAAGGGGTAAAGCAAAAGGTCGTCATGGACCAAGGGATATATACAGACAGAGATCAGCAGTCTTTTTTTCCATTTTTGCTTCCCTATGGTAGGAATCTTTTCTCATGTGGATTGTATCTTGTCACTTTAAATTTCTAAGGGACTTTATGTTCTCAATTATTCATCATTTTTCTATGTATTACACCTTCCACTCAATTAGTATGTCCAATCCAAAATTAAATATGCTCAAATCTCTCATCCTACATTTATTCCCTTTTGACTCCTCACCTTCCTCTAGTTATCACCTTACCTCTTCTTATACCTTCACAGTAAAACTTCCTGAAGAATTATCTAGTATATACTTGCTATCTATATTATATAAACGTAAATAACTTATAATAGTATCTAATTATTATACAACATACAATATAGTCCTAGGGTCAGCCCTTAATGTAATCTATTGTCTTGTACGGTACTACATATAAGACAAAGCAGATTTGCATTTTTGTGCCAGTGGAGATATCTCTTTTTCACTTTCTAAATTCTGCATAAAAATAACTGAAGGACATGAAAAGTCCTTGGTTTTTAGTTTCACTAGAAGTATCAATATATTTTTAAAGGATGGTTTCACCTTCAGGCTACCTAAGGCTCTGAGTGGTTTGAGGACTG
This sequence comes from Paguma larvata, assembly GCA_030068075.1. Taxonomy (NCBI): domain Eukaryota; kingdom Metazoa; phylum Chordata; class Mammalia; order Carnivora; family Viverridae; genus Paguma; species Paguma larvata. Next base: position 57,796,553 of record CM057829.1, read on the forward strand.
CCTAGTTAAGTATTCATTACTTAAAGGCAAGGAATAAAATCACCTTCTTAAGAAAGTTTGACCAAACCAGAAATTACTTCATATGTGATCAAATGTGCCACTGTTTGTGTGAAATGATTACACTGTATAAAATGATGGCGTTATCAATTGAAATGCCTTTTAAATTGGTTTTTAAGTTATTCACCTTCTCATCTGGCTCTTTTTTTGTGAGCAAATGAAACTTTTACAAGAGAGATGATTAAAGTAAGAGTTAAGTCCATTGCTCTGAAAATTTCCTTTGTCTGTACACAACTCTTTACCAAAACGGTCTTCCTAATCTGTGAATAATAATTTCATTACCTTAGGGTAATTTTATTGCCTTCTTGTCATAACCAATTGAACTGCCAGCCCAGACACTCTCACTTCTTCAAACATTTACTGAGTATCTTTCTGTCAGATGCTCCACAAACTGAATTAAAAATAAGCAAGATACTGTCCCTGCCTGTAAGGAGTTTCCATTTTCAGATTGGTGTCAATTTCCTTGATTTTATTTTCAGATTGATACAGACGCTGGGAAAGCTTATTTGATTTATATAACCTTCACAGGTTAGCCAACATTCCAGCTAATCGGGCTAAAGTATCCAATTGTCATCTAACGTACAAACTCCGACACGAAATGTTATTTTTAACTGATACAGAATAACTTTAGAGATCATTATCACCAGATTGCTACACTGATAAAGAATTTTACATTCTTAGCTGCTACATGTAAGTTTTGTTCAGTAATGCCCTTGCGATCTGATCATCGTATTTAGTCATTTCTCTCTTCTGAGATGTCCTAATTCTGAAGTATGAATTAGTTCTAAGATTGCTTTCCAAAAGTAAATGCCCCAGAAAGACATTGCCATTTAATATTCATTTTTTTTACTATTGCATTTTCTTCTTTTTTCAATGGCCACCTGCCCCAACTCCCCAATTCTGAACAGCTGTTTTCATTCAATAGATACTTTGTTGAACAGTCGCACTAGATCTTAATTTTGAGTAGACCACATGACCCCTTAACCTATGTATTTGCTCAGTGGTATTTTCAAAGAAATTCATTTTGTATATAATTGGATTGTCACTGAACAGTATCATATTATACCTTAGTTTAATTTATAGTTTATTCTATCAAACTGAAAAAACTGATTGGTGAGACAACTTTCAGAAGGACCTTTTTGTCTTTCTTTTCATATCTGGGTGGCTATTATACATATAAATAACATTTAAAAAATAAGTCTCAGCAGTATAATTCAAAGAGCTACTGTGGAGGACTTACCGTATAGTGATAGGGATGAATACATCTGTGTTAATGCTGTAATTAGCAGAGAGAGTCAAGATATTTTGAGAACTTCCACATCCATATTTAACTGTGGGCCTTCCATCCATGAGAAACAAATGAAGAAACTGTTGTCCAGTATTTTTCTCACTACCTTTAAAAACAAACATTACATGAAATTAGTGATTTTCTTTATGTTTTATTCAATAACCATCATTCTTTCAACAAACACAATCTTTTGCCCTGTAGGACTAATGACTTAGTGAGATGGTAGGAGTGTTATTAGTTGATTATTCACTGTAGTAATACCGTATCAGAAACAGACATTATTCTTCATGAGCTGAGACTAGCATGGCATCAACAGCATTAACTTCACATGAGATTAACTTCTGAGTCTGTTTCTTAATAGCAAGATGATCTTACCCTGAGACTCACTTTCTTCATATATTATAATGGGATGAGGAGAACAAGTATTTATTAGAACTACTGTGATAATTAAATAACATAATAAAAAAAGTGGCACCTGTTTAGTATTACATAACTTTGTTTATTATTATTTGTATTTTAATTTTTATGTGTCTTTCATAAAAATTAAAATAATAAATAAAAAAATAGAAACATTCCCCCTTTCTCCAGCTCATTCTTTCATCCTACTTTGAGATATTTTTTCTATATCTATACACATAGAAATATTTATATAGCCATAATTTTATTTTTTAAAATAAAATAATAGGGATGCCTGGGTGGCTCAGGTCATGATTTCACAGTTTGTGGGTTCAAGCCACACAACCAGCTTTGGGCTGACAGCACAGATCCTGCTTTGGATTCTCTGTCTTCCTCTCTCTCTGTCCGCCCTCTCAAAAATAAATGAACATTAAAAAATTTTAAAAAAGTAATGCAATAAGTAGCTTTATTCATCTTTCTCTTTTAATAATAAACTTTAGACATCTAATTAAGTACATAAATTTTTAAAATAGTGTACATGTATTTTAAAATAAAAATTATATTACTATCAGTAGTCTTCATACTTTCAAGACTAAGGGCTCTAATAAACTTAAAATCTACTGAGGAACCCCAAAGAGCTTTTGTCTACATGGTTTGCATCTTTTAATATTTATTGGATTAGAATTAAAAACTGAAAAATTTTAAAACTGAGAAATTTTTCAAATATTTATTAGCTTATTTAAAAATAACAATAACCTAAATTTATATATTAACCTAAATAACGTATTTTGTGAAAAGTAATTGTATTTTCCAAAACAAAAATAAAATAGTGAGAGGAGTATTCTTTACTCTTATAATAATCTTCAATGGTAAGCTTAACAAAATCTGTTGGATTCTCATATTTACTTCTGTACTCAATCTGTTGTGAAATGTTGCTTTGGTTGAAGTATATGAACTCCAGGCTCATACAGAATGTTCCTTGAAAAGAGTATTATTTAAACTTTCTTTTAAAATATATACAAATTGGACAAGTGGTAGTTTCTTAAAGTATAGCTGCAATGTGGAATCTGGAACTATACTTAACAATCTTCACATCCTCTGTTACATTAAAATTCCGTTGGTCTTTCTTGCATTTTAAATGGATATTTTACCCTGGTAGGATTTTTGTAACATCATTCATTGGTTATGTGAAAAATACTGATTCACTGAGTAATGGATATCTTTTAAATGTTGACATATTTTATTATATAATATTAAAAAATCACAGTAATTACTATTGCTACTGAACTCATCAGAAGGCATGGTAAAGCTCTGGAGCTCATTGTGAAGAATATACATTCTCCAAAATTCTAATTTTTACTAGAAATTTTGAGTTTTATTATTGGGAAACAAACACTGTCAGGTGCTTTCCTCAAAACGGCAGGCTTACTTTGTTAATTTTTGCGACAATGACTACAAAATATTCAAGTTTGAAGAGCCACGGATTATCTTTTAGTCATTTTTCAAGTCAAGTTTTCATAAGGGCTACTTCAACTAGCAACTTAAAAAATTACTCAAGAGCTCTTCCTCAAGACAGCTATTATATATTGGTATATACCAGACTTGCTTTACATACATACTTCCCCTTTCATGCACAGCACATTAAAAAGTTGCCTACACAAGGATTGAGAAATTTAAAAAATGAATGCATTTTCTGCACCAGTAGGGCATTTTTATGTTCACTTTTGAGTGGATGGTGGAATAGAATAAAATGAGTACTATTTGGGGCCACTGCCATGACACGAGTGCCAGAGATTTTATCTACTGTGACTTTTGCACCCTGAGTGCAAATGTACATCAACACAGTGAAAAAGGCAAATGTCTTGCTTTTATTAAAAAATAATTTTGAAAAAATTAATTTTGATGTTATGGACATCTGAAAGGGCCTTGGAGACACTCAAGGGTCTAGATAAACTTGAAATATTTCTGTATTAGAGCCCACATCAATTTGAAAAAGAGAGAAAAAAAGAAAGAAACCTGAGTGAAACAAAAAGTATCACTGAACCTCAGATAAATGATTCTTTAACATCTCAGTAAGAATGCTGGGAAACCTAAGTTATCTCTCCCCCATGTCTCAGGCTCTATAAAAGTACAACACAAGCAACACTCGGATTTCAAAGAATGATCTGAGAAAAGTATCAGGAGAAACTGTTTCAGATAGAATCTGAAACAGGAAAAAATAATCTAGTTTACCCATTCAGGATCTCCTCACCTGTCTTTATCTTTGAGATATTTTGCAACTCTGTAAGTTGATGAAAACTAATAATAATTTGAGTTTTTTTTATCTATAGCAATTCAAACTGATTATGTCTGGTGAAGTGCAACCGACTGCTGCTCTGTAGGTAGACTTGCTTTCCATCTGTTTGTAAATTTGCTTCAAAATCCCTTAATCTTATATATATAGGTCTCTGCTCTTTGACTTCTCTGAACTGGTTGTAGTATCCTACCATTTCCCTCATTAAGAGGTTAAACAAAATTTTTGACGTGTGTTCATTTTATATATCTTTTTGAAAATTAGCCTTGAACAAAGAAAATTAGCTTATTTCAGTTTTTGAAATAATGAGGTATATTAGGAGCAATGAGTCACATTATATGATAGCAAAGAAAACCAAAAACAACTCCGAGAAGAAAAATTCACATAGAATACAGTGCAAATGGGGTCCTCTGGTGTTAAGCAACATAACAGTCTCGGACTAGACAAAGATGCCCACCCTTAGGAATGACTAAGATCAGGTAGGAAGACAGGAAAGAAGGATTCAAAATACAATTGAAAATAAGAAAATTTGGGGACATACAAAATCTAAGACACAGATTTCCCATGAGTGCTTTGTGCTGTAGAGATTATTAAGAATATAAATTCGGTAAGAGAAACACAAAGCAAAATATAATAAAAATAGCTAGATTAAATCAATATTGCAGAAGAAAACAAATTGGACAGAATGACAGCATTAAAGATTTAATGATAAAGTATGAGAAGCAAAGGGCATAATGAATACGGCTGAAAATCACTCTTTCGAGATCCTCCTAAACGTCCTTTCTTAGAGCCCACTCAACCCATCTAGGTTTTTATCACACTTCTGAGGACTGCAGCTATACGATACCCCAAATTAGTCCAGTTCCTGGCAGAAAGCGATGTGACTTCACCTTTTCCGCCTGTCCTCAGATCCATTAGCAGTCCTCTGGGCTTCTGTTGTGTAGAGTTTTCCCTTATTTATCCCTTGACTTCCTATTCAGTTTCCTAGGCTGCTTTTCTCTGAATTTGAGGGCATAATTAAGGATTTAGAATTTTCTATGACTCTTTACTGGGAGGAGGAAGTTGGGGGCAATGAGAGCACGTTTAGAAATGCAATGCTCTGGACCAGCACCTTGTGTTTTCTCTCCTTGGACGTAGAAAAGGTTAGTTATAGCATAGAATGGCATAATAAGATTGTTATTTTCTTAAATTCTTGCCTTGTTCTCCAGCCCCATCCTTTTGTGAGAGGTGAGGGTGGTTCGTTTTGTTATGCACTAAGGGACAGTCTGGTATCTGGTTCTGTTCCCCATTTTACAGTGAAGTTTCTATTACTTAATATTTCTAAAATATATCATTTGAAACTCCTATTTTCAAGATAAGGCTTAAAAATATGATATACACAGTAGAGTAGAAGAAAGTTGAACATTTAGGTCAAGCTGTTGTATCATATGTACAAGGTCTGTTTTTCAAAGCTTCAAAAACTGAATTTTAAAGATTAATTATACACACTAAACAAGATATATGTACTACAATGCAAGAATGAGTTATTTTTAAAGGAAGCACAGCCACTAAAACCAATGACAGGGATAAATGGTCTTATCCAAGTACACCAACATCCCATTATGAACCAGAGCCACCCTGTGATACAGAACACAGCAAGGCAGCTTTAATAAAGGTAATGGAAATGAAATAAAAATAAACAATTAAGCATAGTTCTCCCTCTAGTCTGGTATATAGTAACAGCTTTAAACTCATCATTTGGATTTATTCTATTAATAAGCAAATTCTTGTTTTATATAAAAATACTTTTAAAGGAACTCAGTGTTTTGCTGGTAATATGTGACGGTGGGAGGGGGCAATGGAAGACCTGAGGTTATTGATGTATTTGCATGATTCGATAGCAAATTATTCATTTCAGGGAATGCAGGTCATATTATTTGATAGATTGACTTTCACTTTTGAATCAGTTGACTTTGTATCACAAACCTGTATCTTGTACTTAGAGAAAAGCTATGAATAAACACTCAGGGGAATTGTTTGTTTTTCACAAATAGTACTATAATACAAAGATTCCATTTTCTACTTTCCTATGCAGGGAAAAACCTACTTCTATACTGTGTTTTTCTGTCCTGTGAGTCTCCCTTACTCCTCACATGAAACACTTCACTTCTGACTGCCAAATGTGTGGAGGTTTTTCCCCATATGTGCAATTCTCTGTGACACTATTTGGGTGTCTTACCATTTATTTCAACTTGGACACTACCTATCTGGAGACAGTGTCAGATCTTACAAGTTGAGTGTCCCATAAAACTGCTGTCCCCCACCCCCACCTACAACTCATACCTCAGATACCAGTTGCAAGCTCAGCTTATCACCAGTGCTTCTGACCAACTGGCTTTAGATCAGACGTTCCAAAGATCCCCTCATTGGGTTCGATTAATTTGCTAGGTGTATTCACAGAACTCGGGGAAACACACTTACTACTTTATTGGAGGACATGATAAAGAAAACAGATGAACAGTCAAATGAAAAGATGCATAGGGTAAAGACTGGGAGGGTCCAAGAGCAGAAGTTTCCATGCCTATGGAGTTGGGGTGCTTCACCTTTCTGGTGAAGCATTCATTCACCCACTGGGAAGCTCTCTGAGCCCTGTCCTACTATGATTTTGTGGAGTCTTCCTTGTGAAAGCATGATCAGTTATTAACTCCATTTTTATCCACTCTCTCCTCTCTGGAGGTGGGGGGCTTAGACTGAAAATTTCAAGCATCAATTCATTCATAGTTTGGTCTATCAGGTGACCATCCCCCATCTAGGAGCCATCCAGAGTCCCTTATTAGAACAGAATATGCTCCTACTGCATTTATCACTTAAGAATTTATGACAGTTTTAGGAGCCCTGTGTCAAGGGACAGGGTCAAAGACAAATATTACAATAGGAGATGCTCCTAGTGTTCTTACCACTTAAGAAATTACAAGGGTTTCAGGAGCTCTGTGCCAGTAACTGGAGGCACAGACCAATAGACATATTTCTATTATCTCACAAGTACTAAAAACAAGTTTTCAAACATAATTATAATCAAAAAATGAAAAATTAGTGGCAGTTAGTAAAATAAAACATAAAACTTTCAAAATAGAACTTCTAAAGAAAATCATAACTAAAGACTACTATTAGATGTATATTTTTATATTAAACTTTATGGGCTGAGGACCGTATGCCACATTAAATTCAGTTCAACAGGACTCACTGAACCCAAAGATATCAAGAAAATGTGCATCTCCCTTTCTGTGATATATGACAAATGTGAAAAGCAGTGTCTTTTCCCCCATAATATCCAATCTGTGCTGTCTTAGACAGGACTTGAAAACTGTGGAAGATGTCAATATTAAGCCACTGAAAGAGAGTCATTCTGTTGTTTCGCTGAAAAGACATTTGATGATCCATTAGCAGAGAAGTGTGAACCTATGCTGTATTAAAGGGTTCTTTATGCCTTTAGGCTGTGTAGTAATTTTTTCAATGAATCATTTATGTCTTGAGTTTTTCTGAATATTTATGCAGAAAATATTTTGAAACTTTACAAAGTCAGTAATTCCTCAATTTATACTAATGAAACCATTAAGTGTATCTCCTGATTTAAGGTTTATTAAATATAGAAATTGCTGCTTCAAACAATAAATAGTAATTAATTACTTAAAAATTACAGAACTTTAGTTTCTAGATATCATAGCATTTTAGAGAGATAACCCTACGAATTTTGAGGCTAAAAGGTATAAATTATATACATAGCATATATTTATATACATGTTATGCAGTTTATGTGTATATATTTAGTCTTATAAGAAAGGAACAATAATGAGGTAATCCAGAGAGAGGGAAAGAATGATATCCTGCTCAAGTTTTTATAATTTTGGTTTGCTTGGTTATTACATTGGGTTATAGATCCAAAAATTTCTAAGCATAGATACTTTACTGCTTAATTTACTCAAGAGAGTAAACTTAGAATACTCAAGAGAGTAACTATGGTTTATATGGTACCACTTCCATTAAAAATGAGAATTTTTTTCTATTTGAACTATTTTAGTGAATACTCCCAAACATCAATGACAGTATGATTTTAGTTTATGTACAAATAAACAATTGGTCATCAGTTTGAATTAAAATAAAATTCAACACCATTCATTATAGGACTGATAGTGATGAATACAGATAGTATGCTTATTAAATCAGGTACACAGATGCTCAAATTTGGAAATTTCCATGAAGTGACATAGATTTTCACCCTTTCTCATAAAATGAAAAAACTCTTCGTACCTTTATAGAGTACTCTGTATTTTTCAAAAACACTTTTATATACACTTAAAAATTTTTTTAATGTTTACTTATTCTTGAGAGAAAGACTGACAGAGTGTGACTAGGTGAGGGGCAGAGAGAGAGGGAGACCCAGAATCTGAAGCAGGCTCCAGGCTCTAAGCTGTCAGCACAGTTCAACATGGGGCTTGAACTCACAAACCATGAGATCAGCACCTGAGCCAAATGAGCTCATCCAGCATTTGGATGCTCAACAGACTGAGCCATCCAGGCCCCTCACACTTTTTTTTTTTTTTTTATGGCTTATTTTTTTATTTGAGAGAAACAGAATGTGAGTGGGGGAGGGGCAGACAGAAAGGAAGAAAGAGAGAGAGAGAGAGACCTAGAGACACACAGAGAGAGAATCCCAGGCAGACTCCCCACTACCAGTGTTGATCCTGATGTGGGGCTTGAACTCATGAACCATGAGATCATGACCTGAGCCAAAGTCAAACGCTTGACCAACTGAACCTATATACATTTCCAGACCCTGTGAACTTGAAAATAAAAATTGCGTTTGCATTATTTGTCATTAAACTGAAATACAGAAAGGTGAATTGATTTATCCTGTGTTGTACAATTAACTCACAACTAATGTGGGTTCGAGTCTACCGTTGGTACCTACTGACATTTTGATCAAGACTGCACACAGTTTTGACTGCGGGTTGAAACTTCCCTTTTCCTAGCTCTCCTTAAAAGTCTTTATTTGTATGTAATACAACAAACTCAGCAGCAAACCCAGTAGCAATCTTAGCAGCAGTGGCTCAGGTTTGAAGACAACTTAGAGCAACAGTGGCGACATGGGCAGTAACACATTTTCGTAGTTAGAACGCAGTTGGGGTGACCTGGGTGGACTGTGAAAGGATGGCAGGCAGAGAAGGTCCAGGAGGACTGCTACATTGTGGCAGCAGCCTGGCACACATAGTTAATTATTAACACATGTTTATTACATGCTGCTGCAGAGTGGCTTCTGGGTCAGTTTCTAAAATTTATTGAGAGCCTATTTTAATTTTGCCTCAGCTGCTAATAGCACTTAACCAGGAAAGAAAATACAACTCGTAACACAAGATTCTTAGAGGAAATGAATCCTCTTCATTTGGATGAAATGGTTAAAAATGAAAACCAAAAACTGCACCTACTGTTCAGTCCATTACTGTCTCATTCCTGATTCCAAGATTTTTTATAGTCTATTCTTTCCCAGGGTGGTTATGTCTATCAAATGGATGTATTATTAATGACACCTATTAGAAAAGAATATAGCATCCTGGACATCGAATTCCCAACACTCCTTACCAGGCAAGTTATGAGAGAGGAAGGGTTAGAACATTATCTGAAGAAGATAATTAGCACTTACTTCATGTTGCCATATACCAAATACAGTTTTAAGCATATTAAATGTGTTAACTCTCCCCATCTTTACAACAAAGTTTTGATATCTTTGGTATTATTACAAATAATATGATTCCATTTTACAGATACTGAGGCACAGAGATGTTAAGTAACTTGCCCAGATGGCAGAGCCAGATAGTTCAGCTCCAAAGTAATTTTCTTTTTAAAAAAATTTTGTGTGTGTGTTTATTTACTTTTGAGAGAGAGAGAGACAGAGACAGAGACAGAGCATGAGCAGAGAAGTGGGGAGAGAGAAAGAGAGGGAGACACAGAATCCAAAGCAGGCTCCAGACTGAGCTGTCAGCATAGAGCCCAATGCGGGGCTCGAACCCACAATGGTGAGATCATGACCTAAGCCGAAGTCGGATGCTTAGCCTACTGAGCCACCTAGGTGCTCCCATAGTAATTTTCTTAATCACTGGATTTCACTGTTCTTGAGATGGCCATGGCACCAATTTCAATCCTTGACTGAGCTCATTTGTTCATTTTTGCCCCTACCTCTCTGTCTGCCAGAAGCAAGTTTGTTCCTCACTAGTCCATTTCTTGATTTAATTACATGCAAACACTGTGTATCTCTCACTGATTTATTTCTTCATAAATTTCAATCACAGAAATAGAGTTTAATTTTTCTTAACACAGTTGTTTTCTTTCAAGAGATGCCTAACAAATCACATCATTCTAGGTCAAGGGCTGGCAAACTATGACCCACGGATCAAATGGTTCCACTGTTCGGTTTTGCAAGTAAAGGTTTTTTGCAAAGTAGCTCCATTCATCTACAGCCCAGACTGTCTATGGCTGCTTTCATGCTACCCTGGCAGAGCTGAGCAGCTGAACAGAGGCTGCGTGGCCTGTAAAAATATTTACTCCTTAGCCATTAGAGAAAAAATTGCCAACCCCTGTTCTGCTCCTAGTCATGAAAGTAGACCCAGGATAAAATTATCTTCGATTTAAGCTAAATTGTGAGTAAACCCTTGAAGTCTGCACTGTTTTGTTTTTGCCTGCTTACTAACAGAATGATTTCCTAAAGTATAGGTTTGATACGTACTCATTTTTCATCACAACAATCAAAGTTGAGTAACTCACTAACAGAGTTTTATGAACAATTCTAAAAAAAGCTTACTCTATGCAAGGCACTGGTGAAGCACCGAGAAGGGGGGTGAAACGGAGATGTAAAACACAATTCCATACTATGAAGTGTTCCCTATTTAGTGAAGAGACATAAGCACAGATTCCTAGTGTAACGGATCTTTTTACTCAGCCCTTGTTCTTGATTTCTACTCCTATTATAAGACCTATCACAGTCAGCTTTCTCATAAAATTATGTACACATTATCTCTCCACTACATGGTGAGAAAAGGGCACAGGTCATTTCTTATCCATCTTTGTATAGGTCATAGTGCCTAGGAGAGTGTGATGTGCTTTCTTGGCACTCAGTGAAAATTTGTTGAATTTGCCTTTCCTGTTGTAAAAAAAAAAAAAAGATACGATGAAAGCAATCTTTGTGTATCTTGTAAATGTCAATGTATGAATTCATCCGACCATGCTTTCCTCCCCACTCCCTCTCATAGCTGTCTGAAGCAAGCTCCATTGGGAGGTATCAAGGAGGGACAAAGATATTCAAAGATTTTTATGGTGCACATTGTAAAACTGATTAAAACTGGGCACACTTTTTTGTCTAAGAAAAGAAGATATTTTTTAATATGCTGTCAGGAACTACTGTGGGATTTCATTGGCCTTGGCATAACAAGTATCTAATGAAGATATTGTGTATTCTACTGGGAATCAATTTATAGAGAAAGGCAAGATGTTATGATACTTTAGATTTCATGTGTTTTCCTCAGCAATCTCAGAAATCTCTTCTTCTAGCTCTCCCCAAATGCACAAAAAAAGTAGGATCCAACGACCCTACTTGTTCTGTCAATTGTCACCTGGAATAAATACCTAAGACTAGTCCTTTTTATGCTTTCTTTCTTAAATACAAATATTAAGTAATACGAAGATTGCTTCTGAATCTTGTTCTCTCACTGGAGTTGCTCATGTAATTTGCCTCCTGCAACTTGGTCAGATGGCTGCTCCTAATTCTCAAAGATCACATACTTCCAAAGGGCATGCTTATTTCTTTTCAAAGAAGCAGCACAGAATGGATTCAACTGCATAGTAATACATCCCATGACGAAAACTCCTGATTGATACCGCTGGTCGAATAGAGCTCATTTTCTGAAAGTGCACCTAAAGAGTTTTGTGTGGTCTCATCCCTTCTCCCGTGACCTATTAGTAGCTCCTTTGATGGGGTTCCAGAATTCTGAATTGGTTCAGTGGCAGATTCAAAAAGCTTTCTTTTCATCTTGACTGCTGTTCTCAGAGCTGTCTCTCTCCCACAGAGAGTTCTTTTTTAAACTATCCTTTCTAAGGATTTTTACTGTAACCCCATAAGGATTCCAGTTTTATCTTCCTTTTGTTCCTTTTCAACATCAATTAGTTGGTGAGGCAAACTGAGAAAAGATAAATCTACAGTTTTGAACTAGGAATATAATTCAAAGCTGACACTGGCTTATCAACCTGATATTTCTCTATCCTTTTCCCTTTAAAATTGGGTGATATAAAACACAAGTATTTAATAAATGTTTGTAGAATGGAATTGAATTTTTACTGAAATGTCCAGGAATGAAAATGACAAAACTAAAAAACAAAATGAAACAAAACAAAAAATAGACAAAAATCAACCTCTAGTCTTAAAAGTGAAACATCTGTTTTAATTTCCTCACTATTCTTAATTGCTCCTACACGTAATACACTGACTTCAAAGGAAAGAAAATTAGCCCTTAAGTCAAGTTAAGGGACACCTTTTAAACTACGGGTGTTTAACTGAATCACAAAAATCTTCGTGTTCATCTGTTGTGAGGCTTTTATGAGGTTGATAAATTCGAAGAGGCTTAAAAGCAACAATCCCATGATACATTCTGCTGAGGTATTCCCAACAGTGTAGGATTAAATTACCACTCTATGGATGAACAAAAAGAAAGCTTTCTAGACAAAAATATTTTCTTCATTCACAGGCTGCGCAACTCCCTTGAGTAAATAGCTTAGGTGTATCCAGTCCTGGGACAACAATTATGCAAGACAAAGACAGAAATTGATAATCATTACAATGGCATGGTGCTTTTTTTTTAAATTTTTTTTCTGGAATAATTTCTAGTTTGATTTTTTTGGAGAGGTCATTGGATATAAAAGGCAAGAATAATCTTATGGCACTAACATAGGCTTCAGTTTATTGGTTTAAATTAAAGTACCAACTTGGACATATGTTTGGCATGTATTTTTATGCTTTCAAAAGGAACACATTGAGTGGAAGTATTGATAGGAGCCAGGAGCATGAGCTCAGAGGAGAATTCCCAGAGGCTGGCTGCTTCTTTGGCAACGAGCTGTTTTTAGTTTGTAAAAACACACTCTCTGCAAGAAAACACCTTCTTATTCTATATAACTTAAAAAATTGCAAAGCCAAAAAATCACTTTGCTTTCTGTCTTTAACTTATTATGTCTGTGCCTTTGTGTTTTGTTTTGTTTCCTTTCCCCTGCAATATACTATTACCTCCAAATTTCATGGTTGTCTACCACAACTTAGGTTTTATAAAACACATTTTCCTTTTCCTTTTATTCCTTCTCTCTCTTTAAATATAAATAAATCAGATTTATATACAAATCATTCTAAAGCCATCATTTTAACATGCATGGTTACACTCCTGGGAAATAAATAATGTTGGTCTAGTTCTGACATTAGTTTCTTTCTAAAATATAACAAGTTTTCAGTTTAAAAATTTTTTTTATTTTAGGGGCACCTGGGTGGCTCAGTTGGTTGGGTGCCCGACTTTAGGCACCTGACTGCAGGTCACGGTCTCCCGGTTCGTGAATTCAAGCCCTCTGTTGGGCTTTATACTGATAGCTCGAAGTCTGGAGCCCGCTTGGGATTCTGTGTCTCCATTGCTCTCTGCCCCTCCCTCACTCAAGCTTTGTTTCTGTCTGTCTCTCTCTCAAAAATAAACATTAAATTTTTTTAAATTGTTTTTTTTTTTCATTTTATTTTATATATATATAGAGAGAGAATATGCAAGCAGGGGAGAGAGGGGCAGTGGGAAGGAGAGAGAGAATCTCAAGCATGCTCCATGCTCAGCATGAAGCCCGACATGGGGCTCGATCCCACGACCCTGGGATCATGACCTGAGCCAAAATGAAGAGTCAGACACTCAACCGACTAAGCCACCCAGGTGCCCCAAATATTCAGTTTTAATAATTAAAACTTCTAATTGCACCCAGTTTTCCAAAAAATGCTTCTTTTAAGCATTTTACTCATAGCCATTAATAAAAAGTTTTAATTTTTTTTTGGAAAGTACAAAATGATCATTCAATTTTGCAAAATATTTCAAAATAGAGGAAAAATATTTTTAGAAATAATGAGTTGCCCTAGAATGGATAATCTATCCAAGTACTGAAGAAATTAAACCTGCAATATAGGAAATGTTAAAACTATTATACATTCATTTCTAAGGGAAAAAAAAACAAACCACTGTCACATTTGAAATACTGCATGGAATATACTTTAATGATGTTTAGCCACAGAAGAAAGAAATCTGTAAACTCTGGTTATAGAAATCCCTGTGACCGCATTGCATAATTTGGGGACCCTGGATATAGAGGCATTTCCTTAAATAAATACTGTTAATCCTATACTACTTTTTTCCTAACCAGCTAAGATAACATTAAAAGAGTGAGGAATTTTCCCAATATCAAATGAATACCAGCTTTGGAATGCTTTTTTACAAATTAACGAGTATTGAATTCAATTCATATTTAGTGATTTACATTATAAAAATATGCTTTGAAACATTTGCAGCATTTATGTTTTACTGCTACAGCCATATGCCATCAAATTCATATGCTTGCTATATGCTTCCTTGCTGGTTTAGAGCATGTTTGTAAGTCATGTTCCATTGAATAACTCATAAATTAAAGAAACTTCTAAGAAAACTAGAAATAACAGATTTTCTTTTGGTAATGCTTTACGCACTAAGCTAGAAAAGTTTTCCACAATATTTAAATGAATTGTTCATTGCTTCAATAGGTTAACATTTGAGAAAGAAACCTGATACATAGGAAGTCAAACATTTAATACTCACTGTAGAGAATAGTTCCATTCAAAGTGTTTGTTCTTATAGTCAAGTAGATGGTAACAGTTCTGTTATGTTCCTTCTCTGGGACACATGTGAACTCATCCAGGGTTGTAAAAAAAGGTAGTTCTAGATAGGAATTCCCATTGAAAGATGGAAAAAGCAAACCTGCATCTGAAAGAAAAATGAAAGTCATATTTAGTGCATTCCGATGGCATTCCACTGCTAATCTAGTAGATAAGCATTATAGTTACCATTCATTTAAAAAGATAAAGCTCATATTTACAAACATTAGACCCAATATTAAGAAATTCTGATTTGTAAAGTCATTGTCTCAAATAATCAACCACCAGTCCAGAGGAAAAGACCTAGAGCAAAAATTTTAATACGTTATTCATGGATGGGCATTAATGGTAAATAAACACCCTGAAATTGTATGAAACAAAATGTGTCCTTGGATATGTGAAATAATAGTATTCATTAGATTCTTAAAATATTTTGATATGAATGCCTATACATCAAATTATATACTTAAAATCAATGAACTTTATTTGGTGTAATTATACCTCAATAGAAAAGTTTAAAAAAAATCTGTGACACAAAAGATTAGAAAATCTATAAATACATTTCTATATAGAGATAGAAAACCTCTCTATTGAACCATATGGAGAGCAAGCTGCATGGCTGGCTCAGCTAGAAGAGCATATGACTCTTTATCTTGGGGGTTGTAAGTTTGAGCCCCATGTTTGGTGTAGAGATTACTAAAAAAAAAATAAAATTAAAAAGAAATTGTCACACAGAACAGTTTTATTAATATTCATTAATATTTAGTGCTTTCCAATAATACTTAGATATTTTATAAGTGGTATTACTACTATATGCAAGGAAGGTTAATTTTTTAGTTATCCTTCCAGAATTATTAATCTTAAAAATTTTTTTTAAAGTTTATTTTATTTATTTTGAGAGAGAAAGAGAGAATGCAAGTAGGGGAGGGGCAGAGAGAGAGGGTGAATGAGAATCCCAAGCAGGTTCTGCACTGTCAGAGCAGAGCCCGAGAGGGGGCTGGAACTCATGACCCATGAGATCATGAACTGAGCCAAAATCAAGAGTCAGTTACTTAGCTGATTGAGTTATTCAGGCCCCAAATTATTAATGTTTAAATGATTAATCTCAAAATACTGAAGCACATAAAATTTGAAAAGTACTTATTTTATTGTCATGTACCTATATTTAGATCTATAAACTTGGTATATTGAACATGTGTAATACACAGATTGTGGAAATGCAACTTTATTATCAACACTCAAATCTTCGTTCAGAGACAGGATTTCCCCTACTCTCTTCCACCAGCCAAGATACCTGACATCTGTTATCTGCCTTAAGGGGCAGGAGAAAGCTGATTTCTGTTCTTTTTCTTGTCTTACCACCTCCATTCATGCTAGCTACTGTTTCTGACCCTTTTGGCTTTGAATGTGGAGGAGAGTATGTGGAGTGGAAAAGAGAGAGAAGTACACAGTAAAAGAGAGCTGTAAGAACTGGTGATTGATGCTGTTATAAGCAAGCTCTCACTCTCTAGGAATAACAGATGTTTAAAACTGACGATTTCTCTCGCGGTAGAAATGTCAGATAAAATACAACTTGCTGAGTCCAGTTTCAATTTCAGAAAAACAACAAATAATTTCTTAGTATAAGTATGTATGAAACGTTTCACAAAATATACTAAAATTATTTGTTATTTGAAATTCAAACTTAACTCCATGACTGAGTTATTCTAAAATCTGGGAACTCTATTACTCATGAGCATGTGTGCATTCCTTAGAAATCCTTTGCCAACTACAATTCCTAGGACTTGTGCTATGACCTGCCTTTGGCTTGTCACTTCTAACTTGGTCCCATATTGATTTTTCACTTTAGAACAGACTCCTGCGGTTGACAGCCACTTACTTGTGTCGAAGTAAAAGTTGTACTAGATAAAGTTAAACAGACAAAGACTTTATTCAAGACTACAGCAATAAAGGAGAGGGGTCAGAATTCAGTCTTTCCTTAATTCCTCTGAAACAAAGAGTGCAGAGCTTTTAAGAGTGGAGGTGGGGGAATCACAAACTACTGTGTTTGTTAATTGGTCTTATCCCCCTAAAAAATACAAGCTTTTTCCTCTCTTCATCCAGAATGGGCCTAGAGACAGGAAGAAGATTGTCTAAAGTTTACTCAAACTGAGGCAATGTTAAGGCTGTCTTGGTTACTTGACCAACTACTACTTGGGTAGAATCTAAAAATGACCCTAGACCAAATTTCTTTCCTGAGGGGTCTGTATCTAGTCCCTGGGAAATACTTCTACATTCCCTGCTCTACTGCCTGTGAGGGTATTGTTAGTTTTCAGTCTTTGCTCTGCCTCTGTCTCTACACACACACACACACACACACACACACACACACACACACACGTGTGTGCACATGCACTCACGAAGGCTGCTTGGGCTTTCTTTCTCAGGTATAAATGTATGACTCTGTTGGTCCATGGTCTTCCTTTCCAAATGATTCAGTTCTAGCTCCCCGCAAACACTGTTAGATGTGATGGGTGGGAGAATGTGAGGGGAGGACAAGAGAGCTTTCTACAACAACATTTCTTCAAAACCATGTCTCTAAAATCCTCTTTCTTTTTCAAATGCTTGTTATATCAAGAACTTTTCCCAGTTAGATCTTGTTTTTAGTTATGGGATCTCATTTTGTTTACAGCATTATATCTTGGTGTGTGTGAAAGAGTTTATTTTTAATGTCCTATTTATGTTCATAACTTTGTATTGTCAGATATAAATATAATTTATGTATTAGCAAACTACTTGATTTAAGATATATGGTAAGTTAAATATTTAGCATCACATATTTTCACCATTTCTTGGCTTTTGTACACAATCTTCATTTCTCAAAATTAACTTCCTTGGCTCTGGATTTTACTCGATCTGTCTTTTTTCAAATGGATCTGTTTTTTAGGCCTACTTAGCAAATCCTGCATTAGTTCTCAGATGCCTAGAAAACTGTGTAATACTTAACACTTATTTTTATTAAAACATTCTGCTTGTCGCTCATGACACTGTACTGTGCTTTGGCCATCTTCCCACCTGCCCAACAGTTTCTTTGCAGACTGTTCTTTCAAACTATTCTACAATGCACTATTTCAAGGCTCTGTCCTGGGTCAACTAGTTCATCTATGCTCTATCTAAACTTGTTCCTCCTCCGTTTTCTTACTCATAGCACTTACACTCCCAGGCTTAGAAATGCAGCATCATTAGCCACTCGTCTCTTCTCAAATAGTTGCTGGCTCTTGTCACCTCTTTCTTAGATCAAATCTGGCAACTTTCCTTCTACTACCACTGCTCTTATTTGAGTATTCATTATATTTCAACTTAACTGTTGGCAACAGCTTCTTTCTAACTGGCCTCCCTGCCTATAGTTTCTATTAGCTTGTCATTGCTATCACGTCATCTTTACTCAGTGGTAATCACCTCAGAGTTTTGGTCAAAACCCTTCCCTAACTACAGAATAATTCATCTGCTTATGGAGTAAACCAAGCCTTCCGTGGTCGTATTTTTCAGTGCTTCCAAACACACAGACCTACTGGTAAGGTTGAATTACACTTTCTTCTGCGGTTCTGCTTGTGTTCACACTGTTCTGTCTGGAATTCCCTTCCCCTGAATCCTAGCTATATAAATCTTCCCTTATATCAAGGCTCGCCTTGAATACGCCCCCAAATTTGAACTCCCTACAAATGTTTTGGTGCATGCATTGTTTTTTTTACTTCCAGTTACAGTTGTCATAAATGTTGGGCAGAATTGGTAAAGTAGTAAATCTGTTACTTTGGATGAAGTAGGTAAATTAACTTTAGTTAGAGAAACAGAATAGTCTAAATAAATGAATTCTAAGAAGGCATTGGGGAATAGGTGAATTAAAAGATGAGTTTGCTTGTGATTAGAAAACACAGTATGAGTTTCACCAGATGGAACACAATGTTCATCAGGTACTGAACTGCACATGCACCATTTTTTAATATATAAACTACAAGGAAAAAATATATGCAAAAAAAGTTTTTAATATATACGGAGGAAAAAAACATACGCCAATGAAGTTAAACTACAATGTAGCTAGCTCTACACTGGAAGAAGTTTAAACGAAAAATCTGGATGCAGCCAGGACAGGAAAAAATGGTTAAGATTACAAAGAGATGTACTTGGGTTTTAAATTAAAAAAATCTTTAGCATATAATTTGGCAACTACTTAGATGTTGCACGTCTGTTAGTTATACCATGATATGGTTTTAGACACTATTTCTTTATACTACTTTTATCTCTCCTACTTGGAGTCACTGATGTGTTCATTAATTCAACGAATATTTATTGAGTGACTACTACATGCCAGGTACCAGTCAAAGAATATAGTAGTGAGTAAAATAGATAAAGACTTCACCGTCATGAAGCTTAGACTCTGGTTTCATGGAAAAAAGTCTCAAACTACAAGTTGGGAAAATTTATTCATCTGATGTGGTGAATGTTTTCTTAGGTCCCTTGACCATTTTTCCTGACATTTGCTGCCACTAAAAAACATTGAGCCTAATTTGAAATGTTAAAATTAGATAAAACGGAGAGTCTAACAAAACCTGCCCCATCTACTCTTGTGGAAAGATCTGCATTTGATTTATCTTTGCATCATGCATCTATGGCATGACCAGTTTTGCACAGTAAAGGCAAATACATTGTTAGACAAGTATAAATGTAGTGAAAATGACCACTTTTGGTAGTTTAGAAAAAAAAAGAAACAGAAACAAGTCTTATAATTAAAATGGGATAAGGAAAGACTACAGAGATGGGGCTTTAACATTTGTTTTGTGGTTAACCTTTTCACATTATTGATAAATCCACAGAAACATTTTGTGGAAGAAAAACAGTCTTTTATATAAAGGTTCATATATGAATTAAATTATTTGGATCCATAATCAGGTTTCCTATTCTGAGAAGTAGTGAACTCATCAACAGAAAAAATTCAATTTGCTAAAAAAAAAAATGACTTCTATATTACTTTGCAGGACCATATCTATTGTAAAATTCAGGCACACCTGCCTTTTTCCCAGTTTACACACTCCTTGAATCATTTTTTTTTTAGAGCTGACAGGTTTTATGAAAGTTATGACAGGAAACAACAATTATGAACAATAAACATTTGCTATCGAATTGCTTTCTAACCATATTAATTTCCATTATCATCATGTCTAGTGGCTATGTTTGAAAACAGAACTGCCCTGAATGTGGAAAACGAGACTAATTGGGGTTAGGTAGAGTGTTTTCCTGCTGCTTCCAAAAGCCTCTTCAGGCAATGCTATTTGAACACACTCCAAATTTATTTTTCTTCCAATTATAAATGAAAAAAAAAAAACCACAGGGTCCTTATACAGAAACATGTATTAAACATCTTACAAAATACGCCATACAGTAGTTAACTGGTGACTTCTCATCACAACAGAGACATCTGTAATATTTAAATGTTTTAAAAAGATCGTATGAGCTGATCTATCTAATTATATTAACTTTTATATGGTTAACAAAATTTAAAATCAGTTCTGACTCATGGGAAAAACCAATAAATTAACCAAGAAGGAGGATTTTTTAAGTCCTTTAACTATATTACATTAAAAAAATAAAACTCTCAAATTGTCAAAGGAGAGAAACCAGAGCACCCAGTTTGAAGTAACTTATGTTAAAAATGTGGATGAATTTAACACTTTTTACCAAATATATTTCTATAGTATGAATCGGGACCACAGTCAATTAATAACAACAACACATTGAAATTTTATTCAGGAGAGCACCATGGAGCTCTTTATGATGAAGAAAACACAGAAGAGATTAAAATCTTTACCCTGAACACAATGCAACTGAGCAGCACAATGTTATTCATTCTAAATAGAAATGGAACACCTCTGTCGACAGTATTTTATAATTATAATCCCCTTAGCCTTGTATCAAAGTCTTCTATGATCAGGCCCCAGAAACTGACATACTATTATATAAATAAACCTACAAACGCAATGGGTCACAAATTACCCATATACAACTTTATTATAATTCCTGGTACTGTAATTCTTTTTTATATTATATACATACTTCTATATATGTATTATTCTTTCTTTAGAATACAAATAGACTTGGTTTACTCGACAGACATTAAAAAATACTATTTGAATGCTTTTGTTGTATCTTTTATTATGTTCCCCAGAAAGAACATCATATAAATCCTATGATTAAGTTTATGAAATGAAGATAAGATAAATGCAATGCAATTATTAATAAATATTTTGTTTTTAACTTAAAAATAACAATCACTTTTATAGTTCGAATTTTCTTAAATGTTGTGATTAAAAGGAATATCACAGTTAATAAGTCTACATATCTCTCTTCCTAAAGGATTCATCACGTAAAAATAATAAACCTAGCAAATAATATTCGAAGATACGAAAGGTATAATATTGGAATAATCTTATTCCAAAGTTATAAAATTAATTTCCAAGACCCATGAAATAGACTTACATACTATACATATTAATTGTGAGAAACTTCAATGTCTTAAAGATTTATATACAGTTGACCATTAAACAACAGCGATGTTAGGGTGGCCACCGACCCCCTGCCTGCCCTGCATGGTAAAAAATCTGAGTATAACTCCTAACTCCCCCCAACCTTAACTGTTAGCCTACTGTTTGTTGGAAACCTTACTGATAACATTAATAGTTGATTAACACATACTTTGTATGTTATATGTACTATATACTAAATTCACATAATGAAGTAAGCTGCAGAAAAAAAGATATTAAGAAAATCATAAGGAAGAGAAAATACATGTACAGAACTGTACTATAAAAAAATCTACATATGAGTGGACCCATGCAGTTCAAGTCTGTGTTGCTTAAGGGTCAACTGTGTTATTTTCTTGTTTAAAGACGGCAATAGTTTCCCACTGCTAGCAACATAAGCAATCTTTTGGTTTGGCACACAAGATCATTCTTCACTTACCTTCCAAGACTGCATAATTCCCCAAATACCTGAATGCTACCCACTCTTTCCTACTCTGCATTTTGGACATTCATTGTTCTGTGTCACTGCCTTCTCTGTTTATTGGTCTTTGCCTCTTCCTGAATCATTTTAGTGATTTAAAAACTCTTTCACAGAACTACTCAAACACATTGCCATTGATTTAAGTATATAGTACGATAAAACGTTTAATATATACTTTGTGGTTATGTCCTTTTTTTAATCTCTCAAGTGTATTTTTTCTCCCTGTACCCCCAGATTAACCTCGCCCAGTTTCTGATGGCATAGCAGGTGAGCCAGAATCTGGGCTTCTGTGGTACTTCAGTCAGAGTGGTTCCACTCTTCTATAGAAGATTTATGAGTAATACTTTGTTAAATATGTTTGAAAATCACTAATATAAGGCAAGACACACAGGACTTCACAGGTATTCTACATTTAAGCTGCCAGTTCCCATCTACTTTGATGGTCCTCAAACTTGTTCTTATCAAGGCTAGGGCAATCAGACACTGAGAATACAATTCATACTGTTTAAATATGACCGTGTGATAGACATCAGGATGCTAATTTATTATTTTAAAAATATAACTGTTATATGGATTGGAATACTGACGTTTTTATGATTACCATATTTGTTCCCACAGCCATACAACATTGGAAGAAAACTAAAATCAGTAAGTCATTGATGATCATGGCAACTCAGAATCCAGAGAATTAGAGAAATTACAAAAAACAGAAATTTTGCCAAGTGATACAAAAACCAAACACATTTAAAAATGCTGCACTTCATTAGAACTAAGGAAAATACAAATTTCAATCACTATTAGAAACATATTTTTACAGTCTTCACATGGCAAAATTAAAAAGTGTAAAAATTGCAAGTGTTGGTGAGGATGAGGAGTAACTAGAGCTGTTACATATTACTGGGGAAAGCAAAATTTGGTACAAACACATCGAAAAACTTTTTGACAGTATCTTGTTCTAATTAAGGAGTACATAAACCATCAACCAACTGCTCTTCAAGGTTTTAAGAATCTCTTGCGTATTTACTCAAGAAGGCATACGTGAGAATATTTGGAAGGGTATAATTTATAAAATGTAAACACAAAGAAAGTCCAAATTTTCGTTAATAGAATGTTGAGAGTATAAATTGTGACAAAGGCATATAAATGAATGCTACACAACAGTGTAATGTGTTACTCCTACAATATCTACATGGATGGGGGCACTTGGGTGGCTCAGTCAGTTAAGTGTCCAACTCTTGGTTTCCACTCAAGTCATGATCTCACAGTTCCTGAGTTCGAGCCATGTTTCAGGCTCTATTCTAACAATGCAGAGGTTGCTTGGGATTCTCTCTCTCTTCCTTCCTCTGCCCCTTCCTGCCACCGCCTCTCTCCTTCTCCTTCTCTTTCAAAATTAACAAATAAACTTAAAAAAATAAAAAGAAAACCCAACATGGGTGAACTTCTACAGCGTAATATTGAGCTAAGGGAGCAACCTGCAAAGGAACACATATAGTTGATATTATTTATATAAAGTGTTTAAAACAAATAAAACAGTATCACAGGGATGATAAAGACAAATTCACCACAGTGTTTATTCCTGAAATGATAAACTGGGTTACAAAGAGGCTTCAAATGTACTGATAATGTTTTACTTCTTACACTGGGCAGTGGTACATAAATGATGTTATGTCATTCTTTAAATCTTTTTGGAAGAATTATAATCTTAAAATCACTGGTAATCATGGGAATTAGAACAGAGAAAATTAGAGAAATAACACTTATAAGGTTATAGTGGTTATTTCCACTGTTTCAGTCTTTTCTAACTTGTATTCTACCTCCTCACTCTACAAAAGCAGCACTCACTAAAATTATCATTGAGTCCAAAGTCTTCAGTACAGTTTTAAAGTATAGGTTAAGTATGGTGATATGTTTTTATTTTATTTTTAAAGTTTATTTATTTGAGAGAGACAGAGATAGCTCAAGTGTAGGAGAGACAGAGAGAGAGACAGAAAATCCCAAGCAGCTCTGCACTGTCAGGATGGAGCCTGATGTGGGGTTTGAACTCACGAAAACATGAGACCACGACCTGAGCTGAAACCAAGAGTTAGACACTTAACCAACTGAGCCCCCCAGGCGTTCCAGGCACGGTGATTTATATTTCATGCTGATAATATTTTCGCCTTCAGATTGGCTGGTACAGAAGGTCTTTGAGAATGACAATATATATGCTTAATTAATTTACAGTGTTACCTGCCGTTTAAGATGTGATAACTTTAGCAGACCAAATAAACACAATTTTCTGGTACATGGTATATAAGCATCATTTCAGCAAAGCCTCTGTCTCTATTCTAACAAACAGAGAAATCTAGTATTAGTTTGCTTTTACCTGGCAAAGATAACATCATACTTCCACAGTCTCACACCTATTCTCCAACATTGTATCACAATTTAATCCATGAGAAGCTTGTTTGTTTTACTCTCCCATAAAATACTTTATCTCTTCAATGATTCACTATGCTGATGCTATACTGCTGATAATACAGGTGGGATAGTACCTGCAAAATCGAAAGTATCTAGATGCTTTGATAAGATATATGAGTACTTAAGGATGAGGAATATATTCCCATAAAAATTGAGGGGACTGACACTTATACAAGAATATGCCTTCATCTAGAGCATATAGAATATCCCTATCCAGGTGGCTAGCAGATAACCTGTAACAATAAAGAAGGCTGAGGATCAATTTGACTCACTGAAAATAAATCATAGAGAATTTGAAAGAATTTGTATCTTTTAATGTATTGTTTTGTTTCAACCCAAGTAATATATTCAAATTATTGGTTTATGTAGAAAATTTCTGCCTTTTAATTTCCTTTTTTTGTAAAATTTATTTTTGAGAGAGAGATAGAGTGTGAGGGGACGAGGGGTAGAGAGAGAGGGAGACACAGAATTCCAAGTAGGTTCCAGGCTCTAAACTGTCAGCACAGAGCCTGAAGTGGGGTTGAATTCACTGACCCTGAGATCATGACCGGAGCCGAAGTTGGATGCTTAACCGACTGAGCCACCCAGGCACCCCTGACTTTTAATTTCCTAGTTCTGGTATTTTTCCTTATTTTGGAAGTACTTCCTTTTCAAGTTGCTGTTGTATTTCTTGCTGGCAAACCCTCTCAGTTCTTCTTCTTTTTTCTTTTCTCTTGAAGATACATTTGCTTGGACCATATTATCAGAGTTTAGCTGTGCAAACATTTGTATAGTTTCTCTCTGCAATTTTAAAGCATTATTTCTCTTGATTGGATTCCACTGTTGATGTTGAAGTTAGTTAGAAATACGCTAAAAAATTAGTTATGCTATACCTTCTCTTTCTAGTCATATTTATTAAATTCTTTTCTGTTTTTGCATTGTCACTCTGTTAAAATATTCAGATCTAACTTGTACTTAATTCTTTTCTCAGCTATATCTAATCTGCTATTTAATTCATCTGTTACATTTTTAATGATTATATATTTCATTTCATTGTTTGTAATTTTGTGATAGTCTCTTGTTGCCTTGCTTATTTTTAAATTCCCTTAATTTTTTTTTTAGTGAAGTATGGTTGACATTATACTTAATTCTCCCTTTTTTCAAATTTTTATTATTGAAGCATATTTAATATTATATGTTTCAGGTGCACACCATAGTGATTTGACAAAATTCTGTACATTACACAATGCTCACCACAATAAGTGTAGTTACCATTTTTCACCATACAAAGTTATTATAATATTATTGACTATATTCCCTGTGGTGTGCTTTTCACCTCTGTGACTTATTTATTTTGTAACTGGAAGTTTGTACCTCTTAATTTAATTCCCTCTTGTGTTTTCTTCAGCATTTTAAATAGGGTAATTTTATTTCTGTATTTAATGAATCTAATATCCAAAATCCTTGGGGTTATGCTGCTGCTGCTGATTTTTTTCTGCAGCATTTTGCTTGAGGTAGTCTGTTTTAGCTGATCTTCTTTTTTATATGCAGTTTTTTAAAATTAATATTTATTGCCAGGCAATCTATAGAGACCCAATTTTATGGAATTTGGATTTGCAAAAGTGAATTTGCTTTTGCTTCTTCCAAATACCCTGAGGCTTTCAAATTGAGATTGTTTTATATTAATTTCTACTTTGGAATTTCCTGAACCAAATTTGCAGTATAAATTAGAACTGAGGTCAGCAGGGCTGTAGATTCTTGGGGAAGGCGTTACTTACATACCTGTAGTGAGAGTGGCTGAACAGCAGGTTTTGTCTCTCTTTGCTGATAGGTTTTTTTTCCCCCCGCCTTACCACTCAATCTGCAGTCTCTTAGAGGTCTAAACTTTATGAAGAGTTATCAGTTTCAACTCTTGATTTTGCTTAGACACAGATATCTTTTGTTCCTCATACTAACCTTAAAAGCCTTTATCTTTTACTACCTGAAACTAGAAAATGCTGTATTTTATTTTTTACTATTTGTCACGCATTTTTTTTTTTTTTTTGTAAACCCCTTTCTGGTTTTTGGCCCTTAGTGTTTTCTGTATTTTCTGAACTCTGATTGTACAAAGTCACCTATGCATTTAAAAGAATGCCCATTTTGTCCAACATCTTAATTGATTTTTAGTAGGAGTGTTTCTCAGAATATTTCATGTGCCTACTGATACAAATAGAAGTTTAGAGTCATCCTCTTTGCTATCAAGTTGATTATGTGAAACCTCAGGAATAGTACTATCTCACTCGATTAGACTTGCATAGAGACCTACACTAAAATTTCCTAGTGAGCAAAGAGGGAATCAAAAGCTATAAAGGAATCGGGGAGCCTGGGTGGCTCAGTCGGTTGAGCAACTGACTCTTGGTTTTAGCTCAGGTCATGAAATCATGAGATAATGAGTTTTAGCCCCATATCAGGTTCTGTGCTGACAGTGCGAAGCCTGTTTGGGATTCTCTCTGTCTCCCTCTCTCATGCTGTCTTAGTCTTTCTCAAAATAAATAAATACTCTTAAAAATATTTTTTAAAAAAGCTATAAATGAATAAAATTCTATAAAGAAATTTATAAAATATATAGTTTTCTTCTCTAGTATTTCTCATCCACATATATTCACAAATGCATGCAAGCATATAAAAGCAAAGGAAAAACAGAACAAAACAGAAACCACAAGTTAGAAAGAAAAAAAGATATTTTCTGTTGCCTGTTATATATTTTATCTCCGAGAATATGAGAAATATACAATGTTTAGATAATTTGTGTTAAATATATAGTATGATATTATTCTTTATGTTTTATACATAATGACTATTTTTTTTCTTTTAATATGCATTTTTGAGAGAGAGAGAGAGAGATACACAGAGTGTAAGCAGGGGAAGGTCAGAGTGAGAGAGGGAGATACAAACTGAAACAGTCTCCAGACTCTGAGCTGTTGGCACAGAGCTGGATGCAGGGCTTGAAGCCATGAACTGAGAGATCATGACCTGAGCTGAAGTCAGACACTAAACTGACTGAGCCACCCTGGCACTCCAATAATGCCTGTTTAAACTGAACATTAAATTCTTAAGTATTTCAAAGTTCTCTATTGTACAGAGTACTTACAGATTTGCCAGAAAAACCTTGGAAGCAAATTGCAAATTTTTGAAAAGTAAGTAGCTATCATTTCAAGGGTAAATTTTAGTATACCTTTCCTATTATCAGAATAATGAATTTGATAATAACACTGGTAATTCATAGAAATACCTGAAATTACAATTTAAAAAAACTGGATCCACATGACAAAACCAAGGCAACTGACCTGCCAATCATATCAAACAATTCTTTAATTTGTTCATTAAAAATAGCCATTACTTGTGATTAAACTATAGTTTCATGAAGTATATATATTTCATATATATTTACTATATCGAGTACTAATACTAGCATGTATTTAATGTGTCTTATTTTTAGAGTAGTTAGACTATAAGCAAAGAAGATTCTAAAGTTGTGTATCATTTTTAAAATGTTATAAAAATTCTTGCATGTTTGAATCACATTATTATGATTATTATAAGGATTACTTTAGGGAGTGTAAAAACAACATTACCAAATTGGAATAATATTAATTTAATGTTGTAATATACTTTGATATTGATTAAAATGAATTCACATAATTAGAGATAAGTTCTCTTTTTTAGTCCTCAACATATACCGCTCAGAAATAAAAATATCTCTTTTTGCATAGATTTCAAATATCCATAATGACTTTTTTTTCAATCTATAATTTACGAGGTTAGTAGAGGGCAGGGCATTTACACATAATTTAAAAATCTCTGTCTAAGAGACAAAATTTGAAATATGGTGTAGAAGAGAGAGAATATGGTAGTCAGAAAAAAAAAAGGTGATCTAGATGATGCCATGACAATAGAAACAGTAGGAAACCTGGACAGTAACAGAATGGGGTGGTTTAGATCAATCTCCTGTAAGTACAATACACTGAAAGATGGTTGTCATTGGAGAAAAATCATTCTCATCCTATGGGAAAATTGTAAACTAGATGAATAATTTATCAGTAAACAGAAAACACAAGGGTGTAACCTAACATGAGCATTATTGTTAAAAATCATGCAATAAATGACTTTAAAACCCTTAAATGAGATAAGGAGATTTAAATAAAAATTCGTTTAAAAAATATTTCAAGTCAATTGTGCTAAAGACACAATGAGGATCCAAGATGTTTAAGATGCTGATCCTTAATTCATTGAGTTTTCACTTTGAGAAAATTACTCAATTAATTATTTCATTCAGCAAATAATGAGTTTATTATACCATGAGAAAAAGGTAAGAGTGTGAGAAAGGGGAAGAATGGAACAGCCTGCTAAGTACACAGAGAAAAGTCTAATGTTCACCTGACCAAGGGCACAAACTGTATGGAGGGGAGTAACAGAAAATAGGCTAAGAGGAGGATCTTTAGAGCCTGGCATGCCAGGATAGAGACTGAACTTCATTCTGCAGCCAGGGACATTAAACACTTATGAGCAGAGAAGCAGCAAAATTAGAGTTGTCCTTCAGGAATACTAAGCTCCCAGCAATGTACAGAGAGCTTGAATTAAGAAGAGTAAAAAGTTGTGAATTCAGATTAAAAAGCTGTAGCAGCAGTTCAGGTGGTGAAAGTGAGAATCAAATCAAGGATGCTAGCAATAGCAAAAGAGAGGAGGGAATAGACGGAAAGTACATTCTGAACTAAGAGGAACAGGATATGACTGTGGGTTAAGTGAAACGAGATCTCAATGTTTTCAAGTCCGAGTGACCTGGGTAATGGAGGTGAGGAGGAAACCCTGGAGGATGAGGTTAGCAGTGGGAGACCGATGAAGCCAGTTTGATTTTGTGCAAATGAAATATCTGCATAGAAGTAACCAGCAGGGGATCGAAGATACGTGTGTGCACTCCCACACACACCCAGATAGGCATGCGCAGTAACACAAGAAGAAAATAAGACACCATTCTAATTTCTGCTTTGCTGCTTTAGTAATTAATTAAAACCTTTCTCAGGTTGTAGGTACGTTGTAAATGGGGGCAAACTGAATTTAGTGATAACCAGTTGACTTAGTTAGGCCTTTTGGGGGTCTCTTAACACGGTAGGCAATTCAAAGCCTCTGGTTTTTACAAGAGCTTTAGTAGCCAACCATCAATTTCTATTCTTTCAAAAAATGGTGATTTTGTCTCCATGAAAATACAGACGTTCTTGGTAAAACTCAGTCATCTCTCTCTCATATTTTTTTTTCTAAAGAAAAACAGAGTTTTTCTAGTTGCCAGTCTAGAACATTTCCACGAGTCTCTGTCGATTTTAACACTGTCACCTGATTTATTTTGCATAAATAAATCATGTCATGACCAACACCAGTCTAGTTTTTAAGTCATTCTATGTATAAGCTGTATGTATTGCATATTATTTGTATTCCAGGCTTAGATAGAAAAATATGATTAACATCTGTATTCAGTTCACCAGTACAGATAGTTTGATATATCTTAGGCAGTCAATGAACTGGGGGTGAGGGAGGAAAAGAGAGGAAAAGAGAAGAGGAAGAGAAGAGATAAGGAGCGGAGGAGAGGGAGAATATGAAGAATCAGAATCACCCTTTAATACTGGTTAGTTTTATTGAGAACTGCTAAGTGCAGGCAGGCAATGGTCTCAAAAGTACTATCATTACCTCCTTTGTTTGTTTGTTTTTTTGTTTTTAAGAAGACAGCTGAGAACTTTAAGCCTCTTTAAAGGAAAGTACTTTTCTGAATGTTGCACAGTTAGAAATATCTGCCGTTGAAGACTGACTCTGCTGGTTATGAATTCTAAAACCGAGTCTCTTAAACATACTGCCTGACTCTCAGAAGGTTATGGAAGACTGATGTCCACACGGAGATTTTATCCTTGCCTGCCATGTTGCCCATTTTCCTGCTGATTTTTCCTCCTCACTAACCCTGTAGCCTTGAAGACCCTGTTCCTTGAATCCCATCATCCCTATGACATTCCTTTTATACTATTCTAACAGTAATAATGTTTAACATGTTTTCAGCTCTCATGTAGTGTGAGAACTGTGCTAAGAATGCTTTTTACATGGATAATCTATTTTAATCCTCAATACAGCCCTATAATTATTCCCTTTACAAATGAGGAATCAGCGACTTGGAAAGGCTAAGTAACTTATGCAAGGTCACACAGGTAGGAAATGCCAACTTAGTCCCTATAACTTCAGAGGCCCTCTTCTTAATCTCTAAAACATACATAATAGATATTACTGGCACTGCACTCAGCAAAGCCTTTACACTGGCCCTTTCATGTATATGGGTAGTATAAACTGTTTTTGAACTTTCCAGGTTTTAAAAAATGTTTTAAAATTTATTTATTTTTGAGGGAGGGGGAGAGAGAGTGAGTTAGAGAGAGAGAGACAGAGACAGACAGAGAATCCCAAGCAGGCTCCTTGCTGTCAAGCACAGAGCCAAATGCAGGACTCAATCCCACCAACCATGAGATCATGATTTGAGCCAAAATCAAGAGTCAGACGCTTAACTGACTGAGCCACTCAGGCGCCCCAGCGTACTTTCCCAGTTTTGAATACACAGTAGCTACCTCTGTAAACACTGCTTATTAGCTTGGCATTTTATATCTCTCTTCTTCAACCATAAGCCTGTGACCCATTTTTACTAATATATCACAGGCACAAAGTATTTTTTT
The DNA here is from genome assembly GCA_030068075.1 of Paguma larvata. Classification (NCBI taxonomy): domain Eukaryota; kingdom Metazoa; phylum Chordata; class Mammalia; order Carnivora; family Viverridae; genus Paguma; species Paguma larvata. Next base: position 57,827,737 of record CM057829.1, read on the forward strand.
CTTCTGACCCTAGTACTACCTGGCACTTAATTATTCTAAGTCTCTCGCTTTCTTCAACCCTCCTTTATTCTTCATTGTTCAACCCTTTGTCCCATTCACTGGTCCCTCCTATTATTCCTTTCATTTAATAACGTGCAAAGGCATTTTCAAGAATTAGATATCTATAAAATATGAAAATAATTTTTACTCTATTGTAGTCATTTGAGATTACTAATGCAATACCAATTATATAATTAGGAAGTTATCTGAAGCATTGAAAAATAATCACAAATTTTTTAAAAGTTAAGGAATAAATTACTACAAGCAGGAAGGAATTATGACAGTAAGTACATGAGCATACTATTTCACTAGTTGAAATGCCTCAAAGGCAGTCCGAACTTGGACAAATGAAGGTCAAAATCCAAAGATAAGCCTAAAAAGGTTTCGTAGTTTAGTTCAATAAGCTCAAAAGTGAAGAAAAGTACATTAGAAAGTCCATGAATTGCCGCCACTTACGTGCCTGGTCTTTTTATCTGTGGCCCATATGACAGCACAGACTATTCAGCTAAATGGCTCTGATTCTGGCTAAGAACTATGAGTAGAAAAACACTTGAATATATGGGAAATTGTTGGGTTCAAGTGTGGGGCAAGCAATTGGTATGAAAATAAGAGAAAGTTTAAAAGTTCATATTGTAAACCAATTTTCCCTCTCCTATTAAAAACTAGTGGGATAGAAAACTGCTTCCAAAGAAACCTCTTTGAAATCACAGCTAGAGATTGCAAACATACTGTTTAGCTGGTAGGCTCACTTTGTCTTCTTTCTACAGCTGGATATAGACTTCTGTTGGATTAAAGATAAAAATACATCATAAAGTGCTACACAGTATGAACCTGGTGATTAATAGTATTTTGTGCACATAGAATCTCAAGAATCTTTTTAAAAAAAGTAAGCATGGAGGAAACACAAAGACTTTCTCACTCTCTCCTTTTCCTATACTTTACCTCACATCAATAATACAGACAATGGGGATAAAGAATGAAATAGAATATTAAATATACGTATATTTAACGCTTAGTACTTAGACATACTCTTAGATTACTTCACATTGACTTTTGATGCTTGTCAGATTTCTTATACAAGGCACTGGATGAGTGGTGTGAGTCGGGTAATATAACCAGTGATGGATGGCTCATTCTGTGTGTGTGTGTGTGTGTGTGTGTGTGTGTGTGTGTGTAACAGGAATTCAACTTTGAACATACGATTTTGCTACCTAAAGAGACATCCAAGTGAAGATGTATAGATGGTATTTATTGACTATATGGGTCTGTAGTTCAGAGGTATGGTCCATTCTAAAGATAAAATTTTGTAAGTTAAAGGAATGCTGCTGGTTGAACCTGAACAATGAAAGTGGAAGAGATTTCTTAGAGAAAATGAGTAGATTAAGAAGAAAATGAAGTTTAAAATAAAGACTTAAAGAACTGTGAGAGGGGAGAGTAAATAGCAAAGAAGATTGAAAAAATACAGCTGAAATGGCTGCATCACAAGGGAGTGTGGCATTCTAGAAGCCAAAAAACAAAACAAAACAAAACAAACAAACAAACAAAAAATCTTTTAGTAACAGAGAGTCTTCAATTGTATAAAAAGGTACTGGATCAGTCGATGTTATGGCAGGAGTAGTAAGTAAGGAGTTAGAAATACCAAGTTAGAACCACTAAATGAATGTTTTATTTGAAAAGGGAGAAGAGCCATAGGGCCATAGCTGCATAGTAATGAGATTCTTAGAGGATTTTATTAAATAGGAAAGACTACAGTAGTTTAAATGCTATTGAGAGAGTCTAGCAGAATGGAAGATACTGAAGAAAAGGACAGAGGATATTTCATAGTCTCTATAAAGGAGAGAAGAAATTAAATCTGCATTCTTTAGATTTCTTAGTTGCAAAAAGCACAGTTCACTTCATTAATATAAGTAGAATTAAAGAATTGCCCTTGGTTGGTAGAGGCTCTGTCATGTTTGTGGCCTAGTTGCAAGGCATATAGAAATCTGAGTCATGTGTTGAGAGGCAAGTCTTCTAACACGGGATCTTATAAAACACCAAAAGGGTAATAAAAAAGATGATGGACACCCACAATAGGAGAAATATCTACCACAAGAGCCAACGCATGGGTGGGAGAATTGGCCTTAGTTAAGAACTTAGACATTCCTTCTATGGTAATAAAGAAAAGAAAGAACTGATGGGTGATGATCCAGAAGTCAGTTTTGAGAGATGCCATCTGAGGGCAATAATTTTTCTCAGAAAACTAGGACACAAATTAATTCTCTGAGACAGAAGAGAACAGTGAAGGCCTGAAGTATGAGCATGTGGAGAAGCTTTAAAATAATTGCTGTGGAGATGGAAGTTACAAAATCAGACATAATACTTGTGAGCTACAGAGACGGTTCAATGTAGCTTTCTGGTCATGAATTTATAGAGGTACCAATTTTCCAAACTAGAGGACTTTATTTTTAAAGAATAATCAGGGTGCCTGGGTGGCTCAGTTGGGTAAGCATCCAAGTTTGGCTCAGGTCATGAACTCGGTTCGTGGGTTCAAGCCACCCATCAGGCTCTGCGCTGTCAGGTTCTCTGTCTCCCTCACTCTGCCCTCCCCCCACTGGCTCTCTCTCTCTGTCTCTGTCTCTCTCTCTCAAAAATAAATATTAAAAAAAAAGAGTAATCAGAGGCCTGGATGACAACATGGAGAAGAAAAATAATCAGGCTTACCTAGGTTTACATTCTGCTTAGAAGTCCTCTAAAATAGTAGAGAAGAATAGGAAGTTAAAGACACTACAAAGACATCTACTACAGATCTATAAATGACAAATAAGTTCTCATAGCCATATACAGCCACCGGCTAATGTTATAGTATAAAACCCTACATATACCTGAACCATTAGTATCTTCACATAAGGACAAATATTTATCTCAATTATATATTCTGTATGATTTGAGTTGGCTGATTATTCCAGCCTGTTAAGGTTTCTGGCTTTAATTCTGTCATCCCTAACATTCACTTTTCTTCTAGGCTTTGTTTCACCTGGAAATTTTATAAACAGACTACATCTCCAACCAATTGATAGAGAAGTTGAACACAGCAGGGGAAATTGTATAGCTCTGTAACATGGTATTAAGAGATTAACCCAAATGCTTAGCTATGCGGATTTTAGTAATCTTTGCAGTGGCAGACTTATAGAGTCTTATGGCTGTCCCACCCTCCACTGATTCCCCCAGATTCTTTCATACCTAAGCAAGCTGATGCTGAAGGAGGTTAAGTGATTTTCTCAAAGTAATCATTTAAGTGGTAAAAGTTCAGTAACAGAACTTAGTTTCTGACAACCTACCCTGGGATTGGTAGCTCTTTACACACTACTTCTTCTTTCCTTGTATGAAGCAGAATCTTTTCAGATAATACGGTTTTCTACATAGCAAGAAATTTGTTATTTTCTATTAATGAACACAGAATAAAATTATTATGTCTTTCGGCAAACTGATTCTCGACATTTTAGCAATTCTTCTTGTTATAACCATCACTATGAATAAAGCCCCAGGGAAAATGTTACATTCATATCATCTGTCCAAGAATATAGTTGAGAGATAAATACTGCATTGGCACCATGACAATGCAAATGAAAATAAAGTTGAATTTTGATTTCTGAAATTGTAAAATAAATTTTGATTCTGTCTGTTCCTTGGGACTATGTTGATTGGAAACTACAAACTGTCTTTGTAGCTATTGGCTGATGAAAAAAAATGAGTAGTTGCTCACAATCAACATCCAAACTGAAGTTAATATACAAAGTACATTTGAAAATATTTTCCAATATGCAAGTTTTATTATAAAGAGCATTATACTAAGTTAAAAACTTTTATAAGAGTAAATCTCTCTTCCATTGGGAACAAATTAGAAGTCAGAAATAAGAATCACTACACTACTATAGCATAGGCTTCGAAAGCCATTTTGAGGCTTGAATTTCATATGTGTCACTTAATAGTCACTGGAGATAGAGAGGATTAAGGGGTCTTTTTAGCTTCAGTTTACTCATTTGTAAAATGAGCAATGTATTACCTGCTTCATTAGGCTGTGAGAAGTAAATAACCATATGATATCTGTAAAGATAAGGAACAAGCCCTATCCTGTAGTACTCACTCAGTAAATGGGAGATAGAATTTTTGAGTTCCTAGAGTAAAAAGGAACGGAGAAAAAATCCTACACATGAAATCTGTTCTCTTTGGATGAGGTTAGTTTCGGTTATAAATTTCACAATAGTAAGCATCTGTAGATGCATCAGATAGAATTTTGGTATTGTAACTTGTATTATAAAATGTCATGATGATCATATTCTTTTGTTATAACTACTACTAACTGTGAAAATGTTTTCTAATAGTCTTGTTTAAAAATGGCTAGAAAATTTTAGTCTACATCAGGAGTTGGCAAGTGGGTCAAATCAGAATGCTTCCTGTTTTTCTAAGTAAAACTTTACTGGAGTCACGCCCATTCATTTATATGTTGTCAATGTCTGCTGTCCTGCTACAGCGGCAAAGCTGAATAGTTGTGATAGAGCCTATATCATCTGCAAAGCCTAAAATATTTATTTTCTGGACCTTTGCATAAAATGTTTTCTGACTCCTGTTCTACCTGAAGGCTTAAGGCTTTGAGGAGAGAAGGTGTAAATACTTCAAAAATTTCTCTACAAGATACCATAAACTAGATTTGGAAAAATATTGATATAACGTGTAAAATTGTAGACCTTATTAAAAGAGCTATTGTGATTACTGAAACTTTCCCTGGTCTATTTTTCAAACTTCTGCTATTATAACTTTTTTTTCTAAAAAGACTATTTCTAATATTTCCTTTATTAGTTTTACTTTCATTAGTTTCATTCTCCATAATGCCTTTCTAAATTTAAAAACACACTACCCCAATATTTAAACACTGACTTTCCTCCATAAAATACTTCTCACAGGGGTGCCTGGGTGGCTCAGTCAGTTAGGTGGCCGACTTCAGCTCAGGTCATGATCTCACCGTCTGTGAGTTCGAGCTCCGCGTCGGGCTCTGTGCTGATGGCTCAGAACCTGGAGCCTGCTTCAGATTCTGTGTCTGCCTCTTTCTCTGCCCTTCCCCTGCTCATGCTGTGTCTTTCTGTCTCTCAAAAATAAATAAAGATTAAAAAAATAAAAAAATAATAAAAGTAAAAAAAATACTCATAAGCATGAAAAATTTTGTAGATTTATCATAAGGATCTTAGATAATAAAAAAAAATACACAGTGGGACAGCAATCACTTGTTTAACAAAGGTTTAACATGCATATATCACCAAGTGACAGAATTATCCTGATTAAGATATAAGATGTTCTAAATAATCATTCTATGTGCATATTCTATTCACTAAATTTGATTTTTTTAATATTATTTATTGAATTTATGTTTGTGTTACCTCATTGGTTTTCCTTAATATTTCAAGCTATATTCCCACATATAGAAGAAATGTGCAAAAGCATATGGTGACTTGGGCTTTTCATCCTTATAATGCTAAAATCTTATTTTAAGACTGTTTTCTTTGAAGTATCTATTTTATCATATATGCTTATGTGGTATCAAAATAATCAGTTTAATCAGAAAACTTTATCAACAAAATTAGAGTAATTTGGCTTATGATAGATATACCATTTGACTGCCTGAATTTTCTGCATTTTCCTGATGGCAATTTTGATACTACATATATAGGCATAATCACTAAAAGTCACACATAAAAATCTACCCAGACTATCAAGTTGCTAAGTCACATTCCTTTTAACTAATCGAAGAATATGGAGATAATACAATAAATTAATATGTGACCTAATTTTGCTAAATGCTTAAGCGTATTTATTTCAAGGTAGTTTCATTAATTAAATTGTGTCTAATAAGCATTTATGAAGTTTACACCCATGCCAGGAACTAGAAATGCAAAAATATTTTTTTACCTGAAGAAACTCATAGTATAGTGAAACATACTAGAGCAAAGCATATGTATGCAAGGATAACTTTATTTCTAAGGGAAAAGGTTGCACAGAAGTAAAACTGATTATAAAGGGCCTTCTAGGTAGAGGGCACAGCATAAGCAAAGCAAAAGAGGCGGGTGGAAACGCATGGGCTAACTACAGTCTTGTATTCAAATCATCTCACAGTATTTTCTTATTTCCCACGGTATTTCACAGCTTTTCTTCTTGGACCATTACAAAAATGACCTTTTCCCATGATTAACTTTTTAACACCCCAATTTACTTTGAACTTTGTTTCCACAAAACATTTAACAAAATAAAAATCTCATTAATGCTTTAACATTATATTTGGGCCTGTGTGCATTTATCATTATTAATGTGTTTGGTCATTTTTTCAAAACTCATATCTTTCTTAGACAACAAAGCAAGTAACAAGCAAAACAGCAACCATCAAAATCTTACTGATAATGGCTTATTGAAATTACTTTTGAGATCTTCCTAAGTTTAAATGAAATCACATAAAAGGTCTAGTGAAGGAAAAGACAACACAGGTCAAAATTCTTTAGAAATGTTACCTAATTGTCACTAAAACATTATTTCCTGGTGGATTTCTTAAGACTATGTATGGAAATTGGTATTTATTTTCAATCTAGAAATAGAAATAGGAATCAGGAGGATACTATAACAGTGCTACCAAGGCAGCAATAATTGCATACAATTGTATGGTAGGTACTATAATGGGCATTTTGTAATTTTTATTACATTTAGTCATCTAAGTCTATGAGCATCTTAGTTTCCCATTGTGCACAATAAATTACCACAGATCTAGGGACATACAATAAGACAAATGTATTCTTGCACAATTTCTGTCAACTGGGTCCTCTGCTCAGGGTTTCACTGGAATGAAATCAAAGTGTGGACAATGCTGTCCACTTATCTGAGGCTCAGGGTTTTCTTTTAAGCTCACTGGTTATTGGAAAATTCATTTCTTTTAGGAAGTAGTTGTGGCATCGTTTTTTTTTTTTTTTCCCCTTACTGGCTACCCCTGAGGAACTGTTCTCATTTCCTAGAAGCCACCTGTGGCTCCTTGCCATGTGGCCCCCACGTGATAAGCAGATCACAACATAGATGTTTGCTTTCCTCTAGACCTTCAGGGGTGTATCTCTCCAACTGTTTCTTTTAGTCAATTAACATAATCATGCGGTGCCAATGCCATCACTTTTTGCCTTATAATATAACCTTATCGAGAAATGACTATCTCATATTTACAGGTTCTGTTTACACTCAAGGGAAGGCGACCATACAGGGCAGGGACCCGGAGGCAGGAATCCTGGGAACTACGTTAAAATTCTGTCCACTACAGTGACGTACATCTTATTTCCATTTAATGGATTAGGAATTCAGGATTTAGAAAGGTTTAGTGACTTGCCTAAATTTATACTGCTAACATGTGGCAGGGCTACCAGCTGTCTAATTTAAAAGACAGGGCTCATAACCATTATGTTTAGCATCCTCTTTAGGCCTAATGGTACAGTAATCAAATTTTCCTTAATGTAGTTAATCCACTTTTTTAGTTTCAATTCTCGAGTCTGTACAGAGGACTTTCAAGTTTATATCTCTAATCCCAATGCCCTGCTCGAGCTATAGACCCCTATCACTTAACATTTTCTGCAATTTTATAATTTTATGACCCAGTTCCAATTTGACTCATCTAAAACCAATTTCAAGAAATTACCCCTCCTAAAGTCCCAATTTCTATTAGGTGCATCACTATTTTTCTGCCTGTATTGCCATTTGTGTGCCTCCCTCTACTTTGCTGCGCTGTGGACTAATCAAAGGCTAATATCCCAGCACCTATCAGAGCGTATCTGTGGACAGGGCTCAGTTAATGCCTATTTTTGTTTGGCAGCCAGGGTTAGTCAGTAACTAATTCTTTCATTTCTTAATTTGAAATATGTGTGATATCCTTCTGCCTTGCTTCATTCTCGCTGGCATTATGTTTAGTAATGATAATGTGAGATTTGCCCTTTTTGGGGGAGGATCATCCTCTTGTAGTCATTTAGTTAATATATTAGCTGTTTTCCAAATGCTGTAAATATGCATAACATTTACTCTGTGTGAGGTAGCATTTCAAATGCATTTAATTTACTTAAAGAAACAGAATCCAATAGTAAAAATAAATAAAAACAAATCATAGAAATTTTGCTAATAAGAATAGGAAACATATTTTAAGTATTAAACTACTATTAAATACACAGAATCTATTTTCATGACATAAGCATTTTTTTATTCCCATAGAAGAATGCTAGCTTAGAAAAAAGTTGCTTATGGATATGAGTTAATAAACCAATGCCTTAGCTATGTAGTTCTGAATTTCTGAGTACCTACAAGGACTTTCTGAATTAATGTATGAATAAGTACTTCTAATATGAGGAAGCGTTTTTATGGTACTAAGGAAGGACATTGGAGAGAGGCTAATGTGGTGGAGTCTGGAGCTAGATTACTTGAGTTTTCATCTCAGTGTCTCCAGTTCACTGTTTGTGTGACTCTGGATACGAATACTTAACCTCTTCTGTACCTTGGTTTCTTTTTTTCTAAATAACAACAACAGCACCCATCTCATAGCTATGTTAAAAGAATGAAAGGAATTAATATTCATTCATTCATTCATTCATTCATTCATTTATTGAAAGGAAATAATATTTAAACAATTTAGGAACTTGTCTGGTCCTTTGTCATCATTATATAAGCAAAGAAGTAAATTAGTGGAATATTTTGGGTATTTTAAAGATTAATTCTCCCTAGACCATGCAAATATAGTTCTAGTTTAGGGATCTTCAAAAACACCCATTTAAAAGCATTCCATTAGGGTGCCTGGGTGGCTCAGTGCATTAAGCATCTGGCTCTTAGTCTCAGATCAGGTCATGATTTCATGGTTCAGTTTGTGAGACAGAGCCCTGCATAGTCAAGAGCTCTGCATTGACAGTGGGAAGCCTGCTTGGGATTCTCTCTTCCTCTCTCTCTGCGTCTCCTTTGCTTGTGCACTCTCTCTCTCTCAAAATAAATACCTAAACATTTAAAAAAATCACTCCCTTTATGATGTAAAATGTAGAAAACTTTATTAATAATTACTCAGGGCAGATAACAGAGATGTTTATAGCATATTTTTTTTTAGAAATAGAGAAAACAAGGTCTCATACTATTATCAATATCATGTTAGAATTACTATGTTGCCTCTTATTAATTATTATTATTATCCATCTTTCATCAGGGAACAAATTCCCTGAATTTCTTTATCTGAGTAGACATATTTGCAAATAATTTTATCATGGTAGTTAAATTTCTCTAAACAACAAGCATAAACACAGCAGCAGATGTCTTCCTGTACACAGGAAGAGAGACTGTGGCACAGGAAGTGAGACAGGGACTTGATCTGAACCTTTTAGCAGCCTTGGGTTAGGAGAGAGACAGCTTTATCGTTCCTAACTGCCAGCTCTGTGCTTGATGTGAGTTGGATATTTTTCAGATTAAATCAAAAGGCAAAAATTGGGTCATAAATCCTATGGAGTTCTGTTCTGGGAAATATACTAGGAAACGAAGGGAGATGGCAGCCTGAGTGTTGCCTCTAGGGCTTGACAAAAACAAACAACAAGATATAAATACGAAATTAAAATTGATACAATTAAGTTACAGAGTGATTGCAGTCTCAAGATCCCCATTCAAAGAATGTGCCTTTGGTTTAAAAGTTACTCAGAGAAAAACATCTTTGCAGAGTTCCCATTTCCAGGATCCACTGAAAATTCTTTCCTTGGGCTCAGCAAGGCCATAAGGGATTTGTCAGAGCTTTCTAATTTTACAACTACTAGATAAAATGATAAGGCAGATGGGTCACTGGAAGGGGAAGCATCCAAACCAGGATTTTGCTGGCTTAAAGAAAATAAAAGTGATATATAAAATAGCAAGCTCCATGGAACAATATAAAGAAAAGTCAGGGGAAAGTGTACAGCTATAAAAGATTTGTATAAAGCAAGGGATCTCATAGTATCTTATTTTCATTTGAAAGCTGAAGCCAGGAGCAAAAATTCACTTTGTTTGGCGGGTTAGAAATATCTCACTGGTTTTTATTTTACTCAAAATAAGTATGAGAAACATATTGATAATAAGAAGTTCTTCCTTCTCTCTCCACCCTGCTTTCTGGCCTTTTCCTTACCCCTGAAGCCTCCTACTGTCATCTACTTTATCTTCTCTCCAGGGGAAAATTTTGAAGGCTAGTTAGAAACAAATATAAAGTAAGCTCTCCCTGACAAGTGTTAAATATATCGCTCCAAGTATCTAGTGCCACATACATATTTGACCTCTGTGGAGTGGGAACCAAATATTCTTTGAGTGAGTGATCATTTTCACACACTTGAATTTTAACACAACATTTGATATTGGAGTGACTACAGTTCAGTGGACAAGAAATGTTCAAGGCATATATAATGTGGAAAATATTCTAGATTCCTCCTGGGCCATGATTTATGAATTATTTAAACAGCTTACCATAGAGCCTGACCAACTGTTTTCTTCTGTAAGGTGTTTCCAAAAGCTGCATTAATGACTATCAATGACAGCACGTGTCTTGATTACTGGTATGCTTAAAGAACTCATTTTATCACATAAATAACTCTTCAAATATAATCAGAAATTCACATTAGCATGATATCACCAAAATGAGGAAAGGGAGGAATGAGGTCACAGGGAGTGAGGGAGAGCGATATGGAAAGAGAGACAGAGTGCACCCAGGTCTGTCTTAACCCCAGACCTTAGTGGTATTTGGCTTCGTGCTCTAGTGGGTGAAAATAACTTTGTACATTGAAAGATGAGGCCATCTCGTAAAAAAATGATTTTCTTCAAGAAAGAGGTTAATATTGTCTCATATTTGAACAAAGACAAAACTTTTGGTCTAAATTCAAATACACTTCGAAATATAACATTTGTGTCTGCTCTGCATAAATGAGATGGACTCTGAGCGCAAATTTGGTTCCCATGGAGAAACGAATGGGGTTACATTAGTAACATACCTCCTTATACCAAGGCGTAACACATATAGCAAGGTTTTTCTCTGAATAACAGGCAGGGCTTCTATGGTCTGGAGACAGCAGGGAAAGGAGGCTGGCTTGGCTTTTGTGGTAGTTAGTGGGTGGAGCCGGACTGAAGGTTAGTGGGTGGGGCCGGGCTGGGGCTGGGGTTGGGCCTGTGTGGTTTGAACTTCCCACTGTTTCAAAAGAAAGGAGCATCCAAGCTTTCTTACCAGCATGCCCAGATATGGGGCAGATGGAGAAAAGAGAACAGTGAGCAAACATCAGAAAAGGCCGTCGGCCTACTACGATAAGCTTTGTGTACACTGCCAATTGGTGTGTGCACATTTACATCATTCTCTTAATTCTTCTGAAGTCTCTTCCCTATCTGGGCAATGCCCATCATCACTCTAGAATAATCCCCCAGGATATCTGTTTATAGTTGTTCAAAGTGCTGCCATCAAAACATCACATCTGACACTTCCAGGGCCTTTAAAGTCTCATTTTCTCTGCCAGTCAACTCCCTCCTCACTGTCCCACTCTGCCAACTCTCACACTGCCCTTCCTTACCTATTCATCTTTCAAAAGCAGTTCAATTCTCTTCTTCTCTAGAGTCTTCCTGTAATCATTTATGGCCTTGTCAATTTTCAAATCTCAGAAACAAATGATGGTAATACTTGTACGTTTAGTAACTTATACAAATATATGTGGCATGTTTGGTATGTAACAGATGCTGTTCTAGATTCTGAGTAAGTCACGGATTCTGTATCACTGGTATAATGACTGACATGTATAGGCAACTGTTTATCACGGGGCAGGAGCGACTTTATGGATTCTTTTTAAATGGTGTATACTGGAGTTTAATTTTGTCTGACGATTATTTTATTTAAAATATTTAATCTTCCACTATGAATATCAAAATGAAAACTCTGTACTCTTAACTATTATGTAGTTTACCATTACATAACTTGAATAATAGATGATTTGTCTTGTTTGTACCCAGATTTTTTTTAAAGCTTAAACACAGGTTCATCGGTTAACATGGAAGGAAAAAAACCCCACTAATTTACCTAAACAGCATTTTGTGCATATGATTCTTAAACTAAGTGACTTTTTAAATAGTGGTAACTGCCACACATAATTACAATTACTTACAGTCATCTAAAAAATTATGAGATGAACTGTAAGAATTAATTTTCACAGAATGATACTTTTAATCAAAAGGCACAGCTTTAGTTAGGACAAATTTTGTCTCTTTTTTCTTTTTTAATATTAATATAAATTAGATAATTTATCTTCTCTACAAATTTGTTTCATATTCATATTTATCATTCAAGATGATTTCACTATATTTCAATTTTAGAGAGAATACAACTTATGAAAATGTTCACATTTACTTTTGTTTACAGTTCACATAAAGTATTTCTATTAAAAATGTAATCCATAAGCTTTTGAAAATGATATGTTAGATACATAGAAAAAATAGTTTAAAAATCAATAGAATGAAAATACAAATATATTTGAAGCATGACACCCAAATAAAGCACGCTGTGAGAAGAGCAGTACTGAAACTGCTTCAAAAAACTTGACTGCCGGGGTCCTTGTTCCGGTGAATCTAGGGGTCCACGAAGGATGGACGGTCACACAAAATGAAGTGAGAGAGCCATGAGAAAGATGGAGTCTGATGACCAAGCAGGCAGCCCTGGCAATTCTGGCATGTCTGCTTTGCTGGTCTCAGTGTCTTTATTTTTAAAGGTAGTGAGTGACATTACATCAGTGACAAGGCATTCTTTACAATATACACTGTTGTCGCAAGACCTATGTAGTCATCTATAGGTTTATGGTAGCTTTTGTAAGAGTATTTTGTTATTGCCTTTTTATTATAAGGGAGCATGGGGATGAGAATTACAAAAGGATTTGCGAAATGTTAACCTCAAGGAGGTGCTCAATATTTCCTGCTGATCAATGAAGATATGTTTAGCTACTTTAGTTTGTACCTTATCTATAAGCAGTGCTTCTAACTTTTGGGCTAGGCTAACCTTCAGGGAAGGTCCCAAGTCTCTTTACAATCTTTCCCATCAGTCTGTTAATACTGAGAGATGTGCCTTGAGGTTTTATGGTGGGGCTGAGGGGATGATTAACACAATGCGATACCTGCAGGGAAAATCTAGTTTGGTTCAAGGAGTCTTGGGGCCTAACGCCTGCTAATTTCTAGCCAACTCATAACTGTTATTCTATATGATCAACTTGTGTAACCTATCCCCAAGAGGCAACCTTGAGGTTACTTCTGGCCAGGTTACTCTCATTTAGATTTTATCCATCAAGACATCGCGCTCCAGGTCCCCTTTGCCATATGCCATAAAACCAAAGAGCATTATATCCCTTAGGCCGATGAGAGCAGTTCAAGAAATCCAGGCCTGAAAGATTATTTACAAGGAGGTAAGATTAGGTGCCAGTTTGGCTGGCGGGAGCTTTACTTCAAACTTTCCTACGCAGGAAGGAGTATCAACCTGTGCGCCCAAAATGGCTGCCAACACTTGACCATCACCAACGGCATAAGGATCACTGTAATTTATGTATAATATACAAAAATAATTAGAAAGTTTAAATCTACTAAGGAATTGTCTCAAAAAGTGATATTATCATTTCGATATAATGTTAGCAAGAGATTTGAAATATAACAGGTCAGAGATAAAACAGAAGTGTGTAATTATAAAAATTGGTATCTAAACATTATTTGACAATAACATCCAAAATCTTGACTGTCCTGGATATGAGCTATATCCATCTAGATCAAAGGTTATTGAATTTGGGACATCTGAAGAGCTTCACTGAAAACAACTTCCTCCAATACCATAGTACCTTCTGCTATGTAAATAGCTTATTACATTGCTACAGGTTCTCACCTGAGCAGTACAATCTTTTATTTTTAGCTCCTTTGGATGTTTCAATTGCATTTCTAAAAATAATATTTTCTTTGTACATGCAATTTTGTGCATCATTGCCCCTAATTGCATCTTTAAAATGCATGCTGTGAATATTTAGCCCTAAAGCATACCATGAACTTTTTAAAATGGAGCATGCTTTGATTGCTGTGACTTCTTAATTTTCTCCATGAAATGAATATCCCTCATGTATACTATGAAATGAACAATGCTAGAGGAAGACTCTATCCCCCAGATGGCCTGTTCGGTTCTAATTCTCATAACATGCATATTCAACAAAAATGAGGTCATGCTTATCTCTAATCCCTAGGCAATCCCAAGGCAGCAGAAACATAAGGGCTATCAACATTCCAGGATCCTATGAGTTTGAGACTGCAAGAGGGAAATTTTCTACACTTTTCAGTAAAGCTTATTTTAAAAATGTTTTATAAAACATGAATTCCTTGCAATTGGTAATCTACATAGCTCCTTTAGCAATATTCTACATTTTTACTTTTGACTCTTAATGTCAGATAAGACGGTATTTATCCATTCAAAAAGTATTTATCAAGCACCTTCCAAGTAATGGGCACTGTGCTAACTGCCTATAGTTGAGTGTATATGAGAGTCTTACAAAGAACAGTAAACAAGGAAATAAATGATTATACAGTGTGGTATGTGTTATGAAAAAAGAACAATCATGAGGCTGAGATGTAGAAAAATAGTAAATCTCTCTTTGAGGGATAGCATTTAAATTAGGTAGTGAAAATTATAGTGACTAGGCATACTTTAGACCAGTGGCCAAATATTGCTCATTGTCTGATTCTGTAAATAAAGTTTTGTTGAGATATAGCCGCATTCACCTTTTATGTGCTGTCTGTGTGCTTGCAACAGATACTGTATGGCCTACCAGTTTGAATGTCTTTACCCTTTACAAAAAAGAATGAAGAAGATTTTCACACAGGGGGAATCAGGGGAAAAGACACTGAAATAGAAAAAAAAAGTCATGGCGTAGTAAAGGAAATGAAAAATAAGTGAAGAGGTGAAACAGGAAGTGATAGTGGGAGCTAAGTTATCCTGAGCCTTGGAGGTTGTGGTGAACAGTTTGGATTTTTAATTTTCACTATTACAAAAAGCCAATGGAAGGTTCTGAGAGGGGAGTAACATGATCTATTGCTGAGAGAATTAACAGGTAATCCTTACAGAGTATTTACTATGTGCACATTTTAAGCCATTTGTATGCACTGATCTATTTACTTCTCATATATTATGAAGTGCTATTGTTTTCCTGATTTTACAAAGAAAAGCCACATAGCTTGCTCAATAAAATATACTTGCAAATGATGGAAGCAGATATGACTCCAAATAGTATTGATTCAGAGTCTATGCTTTCGACCCCTGGGCACTGGTCTAGACTTAGAGTGCTGTGATGTCTAGAGTGGATCAACGTGAAGGGTGCGCGTGTGTTTTCATACCGAAGAGAGGCAGAGAAATGAGTATCTTAGGAGACTGTGGAAAGAGTAAAGGCGTAATCAATATAGAGGGCTGGGCTAAGAGACTGAACACTGAATGACAAAGGTTAAGTGACTGAGAGGGAAATCTCAAAGGGACAAGAGTTTCAAGAAATAGTCACCTACTTTCAGTGCTGAAGAGTGGTTTGTACCTTGGACTTTTCAGCCTAGAGACTACTGTTATGGACAGACACTTTAAACAGGAACATACCACTTTTCAGACACCACACATAGTGCTAACAAATAAGAACAATTGTTTTTAACTCTGTAATTCTATTTTTCCAGAAGGGTAATGTGAATATGATGTAAACTATGGTAGAAGACTTATTCCCTTCTAAATCTTTATTTTTTTTCTTTCCAGTCTACCAAAAATGTCAACTAGAATAATATGCTCTATTTCTATATTATTTTTTTAAAGATTTTTTTTAATGTTTTTATTTATTTTTGAGAGCAGGAGAGACAAAGCATGAGTGGGGGAGGGTCAGAGAGAGAGAGGGAGACACAGAATGAAGCAGGCTCCAGGCTCTGAACTGTCAGCACAGAGCCCGACGCGGGGCTCGAGCCCACAGACCGCGAGATCATGACCTGAGCTGAAGTTGGACGCTTAACCAACTGAGCCACCCAGGTGCCCCTCTATTTCTATATTAAACTTTTCAGAAGACTAATTTTATATTATACAATATATTCATTTTTATATTTCATTACTATAGTTGTCTTTTTCTGAGTAAAATACCTGCCAAAGAATACAGTATTACACAAAATTACAATCTCTGTCCTCAAAGCTAGGTAATTTGCTTTCCATAGAGATCAAGAAGCTATTTTGATAGCATTAGAAGATATAATATGTATTAGTATATATGGTTTTCTTAGTATATTATGGTTTTCTTCCTATCATAGAGCATAACATGTAAGAATTGAATATAATGAGTTATTAGCTATCCTGGTGAAATAGAACAGTGGCAGTTCTCTTCTTTAGGAAATAACTATCTCCAACAATATTAATAAGGTCAAAAAAGGTAATAAGAATAGCAGAACAATCTTTCGACAAGAGCTTAAGTGAAAAAAAATCGAGACTCTTTTCTTTCAAGAGTTTATGTATGCTGTTTCATTTTTGAAAAGAGGAAAGAGTGTATATTTATTTTTTAAAAGTTTTTATTTAAATTACAGTTAGTTAACATGCATGTAATATTAGTTTCAGGCGTAGATTTAGTGATTCAGCATTTCCACACAGAACCTGGTGCTCATCACAAGTGCACTCCTTAATCCCCATCACCTATTTAATCCCTCCCCTCGCCCACCTCCCCTCCAGTAACCATCAGCTTGTTCTCTATAGTTAAGAGTCTGTTACTTGGTTTGTCTCTTTCTCTCTTTTTCCCCCCTATGTTTATCTGTTTGTTTTCTTAGATTTCACCTATGAGTGAAATCATATGGTATTTGTTTTTCTCAGTTTGAATTTTTCACTTAGCACAACACCCTCTATAGAGGTCCATCCATGTTGTTGCAAAATAACAAGCTCTCATCCTTTTTTATGTCTGTATAATATAGGGTGTATCTTAATACACTTTTCCAATATTACAAATTTGAATTTAATTATAGGATTAGAGACAGTTTCTTTTAAGAAGACAATTATTACACTTGACTTATGTTATTAAAAATATCTGCAACTGAATCTTAGCCTTCTTTCCTTTTTTTCCACATCTAGACATGCATGACTCTTAAAAATACATAAATTTATAAATGTTCAGCATATTATGTAGCCATAAAAAAGAGATGTTGAATCACATGAAATGAATGTAACACTGTGTGTCAACTATACCATGAAAATTTTTTTAGAAAAAAAATGTTCAGCATATTCGATACTATTTGTCGAGCTTTGAAAAATTTTAGACTTTGCAATAAAGTAAATAAAAGTGCAATGCAATTTAATTGTAAAGTATTTGTTGCTTGAAGATTAACAAACCAGTGAACAATAGGCAGAAATAAGTAACTCGGATAGAGTTTTCATGTTAACAATTATGCTAAGGTGTACATGACATGAATTTAGATTTTCTCTGCAGTGTAGCATTATGTTCATATGCAAGTAAAAAGACAAGTAAATGTACTATGTGTAATTTAGTAGATATTACTTCACGCACTGTGTTTGGTTAGATGTTTTGCATTTTAGTTTTGTATTAAAATTCTGAATCCTAAAATGCTGCATACCATGACAATGAACAAACAAAATGTTGTTATTTTAGTGTCAGTCTTGGGATGAAATATTTAATATTTTTTTGCAACTGAAAAAATAAAAGGATGAAAATTTATTTCAATTTTTAAATAGATGTCACATATTAATATTACTTTGGTAAATTTTAGACTATCATTTAGACAAGTAGTTTTAGCTGAAGATTTTGTGCATAATTTTTAGTTACAGTGAGTTTTACCAAGAGAATAAAACTATAATAAGTTAATATTTCCTGGATGAAAATGTTCATGTTTCTTTCATCTAGGTGTACTTATATTCACACACACACATGCTCACACACAACTGCTCAAACATGCACACACATATTCATTTATAATTTGTCAACTTCACCAACAGCAGTACTTTTAATAAAAAATCTGAATTCTAAAGCTATTTATTCAAATGAATACATTCTTAAAAATTCTATCTCAGGGGCGCCTGGGTGGCTCAGTCAGTTAAGCATCCAACTTGGGCTCAGGTCATGATCTCGTGGTTTGTGAGTTGAGCCCCACGTCGGACTCTGTGCTGACGGCTTGGAGGCTGGGGCCTGCTTTGGATTCTCTCCTCATGTCTCTATGTCCCTCCCCTGCTCACTCTCTGTCTCTCTCTCAAAAATAAACAAACATTAAAAATTTTTTTTAAATTTAAAAACTCTACCTCAAAAATAATACTGACACAGGATTCAGAAAGACTGTATAATCTTTTATAAAAAAAATTTAAACTCTATTTTACATGCAGTTATTTCTTTGCCATTCACAAGCCACTTGTGGGTATTCAACTTAAAAAAATATTTGAAGTGAGGAACACAACACAAACCCTTCCAAACAGTCAGTGGTAATGAATTGAAGTAAATTATAAAGAGAAAGATTATTTTCTCTACACTAATTGTATTTCTATAGATATGAAATAAATGGGTTTGGATTTATTCTACTACTAAAAAATAATGAGTGCAATGCATTTAGAATTATAGCTTAGAGTAGCATTCAAACTAAATCCTTTACAAATTTACCTATAATTTGTAAATAGGTTTGTTATATATACATACTGAGCTCAAAAATGTGCACTTTTTCCATACAAATACTACCAAAATACAATAGTGTAAAAAACCTTCCTAGACACATAAAATAACTTTGGCAATTTCCTGACTGGAAAATCCTTAATCTTATTCATTACCCAAAAATCTTACTCTAGTTACATACAATTAAAAATTTTTTTAATGCTTATTTATTCATGATAGGAAGAGACAGAGCACAAGTAGGGGGAGGGGTAGAGAGAGACACAGAATCGGAAGTAGGTTCTAGGCTCCAAGCTGTCAGCACAGAGCCGATGTGGGGTTCGAACCCATGGAGTGCAAGATCATGACTTGAGCTGAAGTCGGACACCAAACCGAAGGAGCCACCCAGATGCCCCTAGTTACATACCGTTTAAAAGATAATAAATACTCTTTTACTTCTTTCATTTTAGAAAGGAGATGGTTTACATTTGGTACTGTGGGTGTATTTTCTGAACCTATGGAAGATATTGATAATATTTTGAACTAAGCAAACCTTATGTGTTTTTGTCATTTTCAATTTTTTCTCACTTATAAGTTAATGAATTTCTCATTTCTACTATTTTCATTTTGTTTCTGGAATAATTGTTTTGTCATCTGTCTTGCTGTTGAATAAGATATTTCTTACCTTAATATTGTTATTAAATGCTATTGTTTTGCAATATATATATATATATATATATATATATATAATATATAGTCATTGCAATCTCATGTATATTCCCTAAAAATTCTTCTACATCTGGGCTAGTGACTTGAATTCTTTTATGAAAAACTATTTATCTATAATTACATGTGGTTATTATATATCATACAACACACACAAACACACACACTTCTATAAATTACTTATTAAAGGATACTGAAAATGTAACAACATAAAGTTTGGTTTGAAGCAGGACTGGTATCAGGCCTGTGATGACTATAAGTCTATTTTCTTCTCCCTCAACTTGTCTTGGAGATCTAACAAACTAATAACTAAAAGTATCGTAGTGCTTTTATCAAGTATGTAAAGTATACTTTTGATTCATTTCTAGAAAGTTCTGGTAGTGGTAAATTGATTAGCAAACTCCTATATTATGGCTTAAAAATGTTTTGACCTCCTTTGGAAAATGGAGCAAAAGGGCCCACATTGAGCACTCTAGGTCTCTGTCCTGCTATTGAGAAATTTTGCTTTGCTCTTATGATCCTGGGCAACATTGAAGAAGCACTTTGTCAAGTAGACAGCTCCTTAGCTTATACTGATTGCAATTTTAACTGTAGTTCTATGGCAGAAATTCCTCATATTACTTTACCATCCTTACTCTCTTTCACATTTATTTCAATTAAAAAATCCAATGAAAGTCATGCATGTATATATATATATATATATATATATATATATATATATATATATATATATATATACATTGTGTGTGTGTGTGTATGTGTGTGTGTGTGTGTATTTTTTTTAAGTCGTGTGGTACCAGAATGCTTATCACAAAAACCAGCAGACAGAGTGGTAGTTTCCCACATCTCTGGCTTATTCCCAGAGACAATTAAGTAACACTTCCAGCTCTTTCATCTGGTAGCTTCCTCCACATCTTTAAATATTTATGTTTATTGATTATTTGCTTTACCAAGTTTAGGAATTATTTGTTGATTTGTTAAGACAGAAGAGCTGTTGCCTTTTAAATTGCCTCATGCAACATAATTATCTATGTGTCTGTGTATCTATGTATACATGTATCTATCTATAGATATCAACATTTAAACTTTTTTTAATAAATACATTTGCATTCTTTGAACTAAGTCAATAGTGTGCTCACTGTAGAACAGGTACTGAGTTATAATATTTAAGTTCATATACAATTTTATTGTTTTCCATTTTCTTTTCACAATATCTTATAATTTTACTTTTTTTTCTTTTTCTTTTTTTTTCTTTTTTGTTTTTTTACTATTCTCAAACGTTCAGCTCTATTCTACTGCTCCCATGTGCTCTGTTGACCTCTAGCTCTGGGGCTTAAGTGAATAGCTCTTATGACAAGACTTGCCTTCACTGCTATCCTATGGTTACCCTGATTCCCTAAATCCTGTGCTCCTTTTTCTTTTTTATTCTCTCCCTCTTTCCTGAAGTTACAGTCTAGTATGTCATAGAAAATGACTTGAGAGGGAGATGGTTCATGTATACAGATGTCAGAGACACTTCTTTGAAGAAGCAATCTTTCAGCTGAAGCTTGAGCTGTGCAAAGACCTAGAGTGTAAATAGTTACATAAAATAAAGTAGTGTTATGTAAAAATCTCCTAAGGAAATTGTGGGTGTTAGTAACAGAGGGAAGGGTACAGTCCACTGTTATAGGGAAACTAAGAATGATACCTTAGAAGTCTAAGATTTATTCGAATGGGATCTAGGTCATTTAGGGTCATGTAGTTCATGACAAGAGTTCTGGAATTTATTTTCGCTTCGATGAGATATCACTGGCTAGTTTTAAGTCAAGGAATGATAAGAGATATTCTTATAGTAATATAGAAATGTTGAGTGCAGTCCTTGTTCATGACTTGCATTTCTTCATCTGGGAAGGAATAAAGCCAGGGAAAAAAATATAAAAGTAATTAGATATGTTTCAATGCTCTAGACTGAGGGGGTAGGGACTTCTAGTAAAAATTTATGTTTTAATAAGAGTAAATACTAAAGTCTTAGGTAGGATAACAGTGTTAAAAATATGTTTAGTGAAAATGTATACCCAGATTAAAGAATATGCAGATGGTGAAGTTTTGACAATGAATTAAAAGGCAAAAGAGAAAAAAAAAACGGTTTGAGGGAGAAGTATTGTTAACAATGGTTTGGAAATGTAGATGCACAGAAGGTTGGAATGGTAGATAAAGAATAAACAAGCAGTAGAGAGAGGCTGAAGATGAAAGAAATAGGAGAAAATGTTAACTGAGGTAGGTATTTGAACGAGATGCCAAGTAAAGTCTGAAGATTCAGCCTACCTGAGAATGAGGAGCCCTGCCTACTGACCTAGATAGATTATGACAAAGAGAAGGCAGAGTTGGAAACAGATATCCATCAGGTAAGAGTGAAGTCAACCAATGTCTCCTAGTCATTTAACAAATACACATACATTGAGTGTCTATTTTCTAGGTACAAGCTAGGTGCTATGCTATGGATAATGATAAGACACATTGTCTTATCATTCAAAACATTCACAATTACTAAGAAAGACAGAAAATTAAATAAATGTTCATTGTACTGGAAACATCTACAAGACAATACTGGTTCCTAAGGGTATAGTAACTCTTCATAGTAAGGTGGAAAACTAAGGGAGGGTTTCATAGAGTTTGTGGTGATTTGCTGACTTCCTGTAGAATGAGTATGCACTTGATAGCAAACACAGACAGGGGCAGAGGAGAGAATTCCTGACAGAAGTAACCCTTTCTGACAGAAATAAAACAATGCTAGACTTTAGAAAGCGCAAATTTCTCAGTATGGAACGCTCTCAAAAGGCCCTTGGAAAGTGAGGGTAAGAAAGTGAAGATTAGATCCTGAACTACCATGAGTAGTATGTTATGGTATGCAGGTGTTATCATAGTCAATCTCGAGTAACATGATCAACTTTTTGATTTAAAAATATTCTTGTGATTAAAGTAGAGTGATGATTTCCAGCACTGAGTGAGAAGGGACTGAGTTTGGAGGCAAAGAAACACTGTAACATTGCAGGGATATTTTAAAATAGAATAATTAAACAGGAGCAGGGGGAAGAGAAAGTGATTCTGTAATATTTAAACAGATTTTAATAGGATTTGGGACTTATCGACTATGGATGGAGATGACCTAAAGAGGGCATATAGGATGAAAACTTCCAGATTTCTTGTATAAGTAATTGAGAGAATAGTAGCTCCATTAACCTAGACTGGGGATATAAAAGAAAAAGCATGTGTGTTTGTCCAGACAAATGATGGAACTGGGATTCAGGGAAAGGGGAGGAATAATTAGAAAAGAGTGAAAATGCCGCAACTTTCTTAAACACCTACTATATACTAGGAGTGCTCTGGTACTTTTAGATGCCCTTGTTCATCACACATGACCTCTGTGGCTGGTACTGCTTCTCACTTCTACACTTGTGGAGTCCAAAGCTTAGAGAAGTTTTTGCCCAATTTACCCTGGCTATTAAGTACCAGAACCAGCATTCAATTACATGTGTAATTCATTAGTATCATGCTCCCATTTGGTTGTATAAAATGTAGGGGAATTCAGGTATACAGTCATTATTTGATGGGATAGGAATGTAGGAGGCCATGTGGAGTCTAGGAAAAAGCATTTAGAATGACGAAAAAAGACCTAGGAAGAGCTGCATTGAGTAGCAATGGAAAAGACAGAGGAAATGGTTGGAGGATGAGAAGAAATAAAGAAACTGTACTGGTGTCAATGAAGCCATGAAAGAACATTTAAAAGAGGGAATCTAATTAGTGTCAAATGCCACAGAGAAATGAAGCAAGAAAAGGACTGAAGACTGCCCGTTGGGCTTGAAAATTCCTAAACTCAAGCAGACTTTATGTGCTGCTGAGTCGGAACTCCAGATATAAATAGTAGATGAACTATAAATAGATGAGCAAGAACAGACATTTATTTAGTCAGGGCAACTCTTCAAAGAAAGCTGGTTATAAAAGAAGAGAGAAATGGCTAGAAGATGATACAGACCTAAAGACGTTGTCTCTGGGGTAGCTACTTGATAAGATGGAAATATCATGGGCATTTATGAAGGGAGGAAGAGGGAAGATCTGGGAGACAGGAGTAGCAAAGTTCTGGAGGAACAGAGATGAAAGGGATTGGATACAGAACCCAGGCAGAAGGTAGGGATCCATTTGAGAGAGTCAGAACATTTCCTTTTCAAAGCATAAGAAAAGTGGATGAGTAAGAGAAGAGATAAAAATAAAGATGTAGGTGGGGAGTGGTGTCAAGAGAGTTTACTCCTTAAGGTTTCTATTTTAATCATGACTTCAGAGGCAAGGCGATCTTCTGGGAGTGAGGAGACGGACACGAAACACAGCACTTTAGGAGAGTGCTGCTGGTTTAAAGCAGCTGTTCTGAGAAAAAGGAGAAATGACAACAACAACAGTGGACTTGAGAAAATAAGTGATGTCCTCATCAGGTGCACCGTTCCCCAGTAGCATCACTCAGCGGGCTCCTCGTACAAGTGCAGAAATTCAATAAGTACAAGAATGGTGTCAAGTGAGGGATTTGACTGAAGTATAAAGAAACTATCTTGGTTATATATTATGTAGTTTAAGTTGGCAGGTGAGGAAGTGGAATCAGAGGAGTTGACAGACAGAGTTGACAGACAGAAAGGTTGGGCCAGAGAATGGGAGTTCTAGAAAACAAGACAGTTGCAGCACAGGTAAGTTGTTAATACCAACTTTAAGAGGGAAAGGACTGTAGGTAAGACTAGATTTGAGAAGACTGATAATTTGGGCATAATAATATAGGTAAATTTATGGAAATTTAAGAAGAGATGAATAAACACGTCAGAACATAAAAATTTAACTGAAATCCTGACTTCATGTTCACCCAAAATGTGCATTTTCCTGTGACTTTTCCAATGAAAATTTGTAACTGCAAAGCGGTCACAGAGAGCAGACCCTGAGTTGAGGATTTTAAAGGGAGGTATAAGGTAGGTAAGTGGAAATATATTCTAATGGCAGGAAGGTCTTTCTTGAGATTACAGACCCCCATGGTCAGTAGGTGGAGGCAGGTGGCTAAGAAATCACAATGAGAATTAAAAATAATTTTTTAAGGGGCACCTGGGTGGCTCAGTTGGTTAAGCATCCAACTCTTGATTTCGGCTCAGGTTATGATCTCACAGTTCGTGGGTTCAAGTCCCACACTGGGCTGTGCACTACCAGTGCAGAGTCTCTCTCTCTCTCTCTCAGCTCCTCTCCTGCTCTCTCTCTCTTAAAAAAGCTATATAAACTTTAAAAAATATTTTTTAAATAGCAAAATATGAAGGACTGATCAGTAATAAGTTGCAGTCACAAAGAATAATTTCAGATTTTGAGATTTGACTTTTGAAAGGTTCAAACGTTTAAAAAGGGCTAAAATTTGGTCATTAAAATCTTATATGTTATAAGGGCCATCAATTTGGGCACTGAAGAGTTTAAGCAGAGTTGGCACAAAATTAGACTCATTAAGTATTTGATAAATGAATAAACAAGTAAATGGACATATGGATAAACAGACAAATGGATAAATGAAGGCAGATATGGTTTGTAAGAATAACAGACACCTGAATCAATGTATAGTCCATTCCTAGGGTTACTCTCAGTCTATTTTGTCAGAGTCTATTTGGTCTGGATGTTTATACTGGCTAATCAACTTGAATCGCAATATTGTATTTTGCTAATATCTACAAATGTCAAACAAGAAGACGTTTTGTATGATTTTTTTTTAACTTTGAGGCTTTAGATGATATTGACTTAATTTCCTGCTTCACAGATTAAGTTACAAATTCTCTATGTATGGCTTAATTACAGAGCACATAATGTTTAATATTAGTAGCAATGCTGGATATTTTCTATATTTTTACTGTGCTCTCGGCCCAGAGAGGCTGACCTGTGTGGCCTTCACTGATGGACTGCTGTGGCTTGTGATGCCCTGCTGGGTTCAGCCAAGGGGAACCCTAGTAAAAGAGGAATGGAAAGGAGAACGAGTGTGAGCTGTGTATTCCACCAGCTTCACTCCACACAGTATGTTCCTCTGCTCAGGAATGAGTCCTATTCTGTAGGTCATGGGTTTTCTAAAGAAGCCATCTCTACATAGCTCTCTCCTTCCACATTTTGGTAACTGCTAGCTCTCTTATCCCCTAAGGGCTCTAAAAGCTCTTATTAGTACTAGATCAGAATACCACACTGTCCTGTATGGTTTCTCTATACTCTGACCACACAATCTTAAATATTCCTTATGAAACTATCCTCAAACTGCCCCAGTGTGAATGTGCCCTCTGTTTCCTACTGGGATCCTGACCGAGACAGGATAAAAAATACTACTGTTAAAAACATTGTTATTAACATGTTTAAAAATGTACCTTTATGACCTCACAGTCTTTTCTAATATCTTACTTTTATAGTGCATTGTTTTATTTTAAAGATGCATTTTATCAATTTTTACCTTAAACTTTCCATTCTCATTTTAATTTCATTTAGTAGAAGGCAAAATTCCAAATGTAAATGTATCTATGTTTCTTAATTAGTTTATACTAAGTAAGCTTCTTGGTAGTACAATACATTCTTTACGGTTTGTGACATACCTAGATCTCTAGTGAGATTCGCTAGGTACAGAAATACATGCCCATCTTTAAAAACACTTCAGTCAGTGTGTTGGTTTGAATGATTATCCTGAATTTTTTAAAAGCCAGAAAGCTTTTATCCTGATAAGATATAATTGTTCTTTTAAAAGAAAGAAAGAGTTTCTCAGAAACACTTCATTAAATGTAAAGCAGCCTGATCACTTTTAATATTGCAGATGATTGACTGGAAACAATGACCACGTGTCAGAAAAAAAATGTTAAAACTTAAAACAGCCTCTTTTTCTTATTTTTGGCAACCAACTAAATGACTGCTTGGAAGATCATAAAAAGCAATGAAAACAAGCCCTTTTAACAGAATGTCTCCATTCTAAGCTGAAATCTATTAACTTTAGAACCTATTGTATTTAAATTCAGAAGCCATAATCACACAAGAACTGTACTTCTAGTTCATTCCTAATTGATTTTATCACTTAGAGAGATCTACAACCTAATGCTTTTTCTTTTTTATAAGGGCCATTTTTTCTCCAGTGTAAAAATAAGGTTAAACATTTAGATCTGTAAAACCAGTACTTAACGTTCGACAGTATTTTATGTCTAGAAGTTAGTTTGCATGTTTTTGGGTACACACTCTTCACCACACTCTTTCCCCATTCATGCTGTTATCGGTATCTCCAAAGCAATTTTTTCCGTTTTGATCCTCTGCCAAAAGCAGAAATCCAAAGCCATTAAAGCTACCAACCTAGGTTTGAATCAGACATATTCAGATTCGGACTTGAAAGCATAATGTTTTCTGCCAGCTGAGACTGATTTTAGGGGAAAAGGGAGCAAAGTGAACTGGACCATAAATGGTGAGGGGCTGGGAGTCCTCAAAATGAGGAGAAGAAAGAGCCCCCTTCCAGAAGGAGGATGAATAGACTGGAGCTATCCTGCCCTAACTGTTACCAATGAACGGCCTCCATAAATGTATGGTCCTGGATACCTAAAACTCCAATTCATACAAACAAGGAGATTATTATAATTCTGTATGATAAGTGGTCTAGGATGCTATGCAAACAGACTGAAGGGGTCCTTAACACAGACAGGTTGTGTCAGAAAGGCCTTCCCAGCAGGAGTGAGTTCTGAAGGAAGGGTCTGACTTAGGCAGCAATGTGCTACAGGAACAGTCCAAGAGATGACAGCATCACATACAGAGACACATGACAGAAAAAACATGGTCAGTTCAGTGAACCATAAGCAATATAGTATGTCTGACGCATAAGGTGAGATAGGCAAATGCAGTCAAGGAACAGGAAGATTGCTGACAGATGGCACTGGCCAAGTGTGTTGGATCAGGTCACCACACAGCTTGAACATGCTGTTTATGAAAAACCAGTGTGGATTAAGGAGAGGAGGAGTCACAATCAGCTTTATAATTTAGAATAATTACCACAGCAATGTAAGGCACACAGTGAATGGTTAGAAAAGCAGAGAGTACAGGAATTGAGCAGAACTGTTACTTGGACTTACTTCAAATAGGATAGGGTGAGGGCCTAAATTAGTGAAGTGTTGGTGTGGCAGGGCCAGGAGGGGCAGATGATACAAATCTGAGAAACATTTGTGAGACAGTCAAATTGAATGTGGAGGGAGGGCCACAGAGAGGAGAGAGAAGGAATCTAGGCTGACTAACAGTAGTCAGCTTCTGAGGAGGATCGGGATTCACTGTAATGATAAAAAAAAGATGGCACAGATTCTGGGAAAGATGTTAAGTTCAAATTTGAGACATCTTTAAGACATTCAGATGGAGAGGTCCACTAAGCAATGGGACTTAGTGTCTACAACATAGAACAAAGGACCGAGCCTCCCTTTGCCCAAATTCTTCCCCCAATCTCACCCCAGTCCATCGGCCACACATTTTAGCGCTCTTTCAACCACAGACACATGGATACATGTCAAAAACCAGTCGTTCCATGCCATAAACTGTTTTTAATCCCTGTCAGTAATTGGCTAAACCAAAGTGAGAATTTGGTATGTATCCTTTGATTATTCTTAATCACCTGTTATCCTACATGAAATCTGAAAATTCAAACCAGTGGTTATTTCTATGTGATCTCTTTCTTTTGGAAGGCACTGGGTATATCATTTTGAAGCACATTAACTTCCTAAAATATATTTTGCTCATGATACTGTAAGATCATTTTATCTAATCAGGCATGAATGGCAAGAAAAAAAGTTTTCAGTAGTATGTTAGACTCAGTTAAGAATTGCAGGGGTTTCTTCAGCTTGGGAAATAAAATACATAGGCATGTATGACAACTCATTAACCTAAATGAATTGCTAATATTGGGGTTTGCTGTGGTCTCAGCTATGACTGAATCAGTCAGCCTGACACTGGAAAGTGTCATAGGACTATAATTACATCACATTAAGGGAAAAAGTGAGTATCATGATACAAATTATTTTTTTATGTTTATTAATTTTTGAGAAAGAGAGAGAGAGACAGAGGGCAAGTAGGGGAAGGGTAGACAGAGAGGGAGACACAGAATCCGAAGCAGGCTCCAGGCTCTGAGCTGTCAGCACAAAGCCTGATGTGGGGCTTGGACTCACAGACTGCGAGATCATGACCTGAGCGGAAGTTCAGAAGCTTAACCGACTGAACCAGGTGCCCGGTACCAGGTGCCCGATACAAATTATTCCCTATAAGTATTTTATTCTATATTGCATTACTCTTTGAGATCAAGAACTAGTTTCATTTCACAAAATCATAAACACAAACAAGTATATAACGTGTATTAACAAGTACTAACAGGTTACATAATGAAAGAGAAAACTGTTCTGAGAGGAAAAATAGCACCAATAATCTTTCTGTATAACCACTGGTTTTCTTTCTGCACTGTACTTCAACTTGCCAGGAAGCAGGCGAAGTCCCGAGGGTGCCTGGATGCAAGTGCCCACATCCCTGCCATGCCAAATAGGACTGTGGGACCTCCTCAGGCCACAGCATGTTTCTAGGGTCTTCCTAACCCACGGCTGCTCCGGTCACCTCCTGAAGCACAGAAATGAACTCTTGTTTCTGCCACTTACTAAACCACCCGTCTCTTCTCTTTCCCACTCTTTCCCTCTAATTGCCAACTTCTATTTTCTTTTTTTTTTTTAATGTTTGTTTATTTTTGAGACAGAGACAGAGCATGAGTTGGGGAGGGGCAGAGAGAGAGGGAGACACAGAATCAGAAGCAGGCTCCAGGCTCTGAGCTGTTAGCACGGAGCCTGATGTGGGGCTTGAACTCACAAACTGCGAGAGCATGACCTAAGCCGAAGTCGGACACTCAACCAACTGAGCCACCCAGGTGCCCCGACTTCTATTTTCTTAACATTCTGGATTCTCAAACTAAAGTGCAAGAGGTCTTAGAGGCAGTGATCATCTACAGTTGTGTCTCCATTTCTCTCTGGGGTTGTGAAACACCAGTGGCCCCTAAGGTCCTGTGGTGTGAGTAGGCCACACCCAGAGCAACAGGCACTGGCTACCTCCGGGGATGGTGGAGAGAAACCACTGTCTTCTAAACTTTCTACAATATTGAGAATAGGTTCCCAGTTTCTCAATGGTCCTCCTGTACAGATATGTTTGTACATTTCTAACTAGCTATTTCAGTCAGAAAAAAACCTCACTGTTAAAAAGTACATTTCACTTTTTCTTCCAGGAACTGGATATATTAGTTTTGTATAATTTTATCTGGGAACTACTTCTTTTTTTTTAAGAAAAAATTATTCTATCACCACAAAAGAATGATAAAGTTGAGGGATGAAAATCTGACAGCCTCTATTGAATAAAGAATATGATTATTTTACAAAATGGATAGTGTTCTTTATTTCTTCTGGACTGGAATATAGTAATTCCTTTCCTTTTAATTTTTTTGTGTTGTTTCCTTATGGTTTAGGGTCAGGATTATACATTAAGCAGCTGTCTCATCATCAGTCTCAAATATACATAATCTAACCACGAACTGAAAACATTTGGTAAAATCTCACTAATTCAGGATAATGACAGGAAAGACCAAGCTGAAATGCGCACACACACACACATATACACAAATTTTATTTATTTGACTACAAGCAGGGCCACAGTCGCATTGCTAGAAAGGATCTAGCATGACACAAAAAAAACAGAAAAGTGTAATTAGCATGTCAATTATATGTAAAATGTTTGAAAAGACTTTGGCATTTTAAGTTATTTTACTTCTCTCCTGAAATCCTTCATCAAATTCTTTCTTTAGTCTCACACCTATATGTGGAAAATCCCAAGTGCCAGATGAATATATAGTTTTACTCTTCCTCTTGTTCATTTTCAAATCATTCCCCAGAATAAGTACATGCTTAAATTTTAAAACCTTATCTTTTTTCGTTACCCTTAAAAGAAAGTTCTTCATGCATTTTTAAATAAAGATTTTAATAATTGAGGGAAAAAATAAAAGGCTTACCATATGACTCTACCCTATATTTTCCACATGGAATACAAAATGGTATCATAAGAAGATATACTCTTCCTTATTCCTCTCTCTCTCCTAGTCCTTCTGTCATCCAATAGTAATTTATTAATAGCCATGACCTGAGGTGGATTTATCATGAAGCTAATGAAGCTTAAGCTTTAGGCCCCTCACTTGCACTGATCTCTTCCAAGGTCCTGATAAGAGTTATAGCAAGTGTTCGTACAGCCTTATGTTTTTATTAAATCTTCTAAAGTAAGACAGTATAACTCCAAGGTAAGCTAGACTATTCTCTTTTTCCATTCTGAAATCCTCTCTGTCACACTTCTCCCTGGGTTGCATAATTTTGGAGTGGCTAGGGGCATTTCGGGACTTACTTAAGGGTAGTTGAGTTGGAAATACACTTAGTTTGGGTTTTTCATGGTTACTTGTGAGTATAATTAGCTTATTTCCAGCTGTCCTCATACCGGAATGGATTTCAGAAATACTACCTTCCACCGAGCCAACTCACCTGACATCATGACAAGAAGTTACAAGTCCAATGGTCATATAAAATGTGAATGTATCAGAAGAACTGTGTGAATTTATGTAAGATTAATTTACACAAAAGAAAATGACCTGACATTTATAAAATATAAAAGAAACACTTCGGCATTTTCCAAAGTTTGTTATTGTCAAAGTTTCAGTCGTCTCAAAGCAGAATGCGAGGTAAGCATTGGAGTGTGGATAGTTTATATGGATGTGATCCACAGACAGAGAAATGAGGCAGTAGGGGAAGAAAGGAGGAAGGAAAAGCCCACTTGGAATGTGTTATTGTGGATTCTGCTGTGGGGAACGCACACGAGATTTCACTAGGACTTTGGGAAGTGTAGGAAATGCCTCTCAGAATCATCTGTCTGAAGCATGAGAGGCTGGGGCATTTATTGAGGATTTCTGTCTGCAGGGGTGTTAAGTCTCCTCCACTCCCTCTGAGTTGCTGTGTGAGTTAAGCAGGCACCAGAAGAAAAGGCCCTCATGCAGAAAAGCAGACAGATGAACCCACGAGGTGAACACTGGCAGATGTACCCAGTTGCTTACCAAAATTGAGACTGAAATCAGAGGTTGGCCTAAGAGAGATGATGTAAGAAATCAAAAGTGTCTGCTGCAGGTAAATATTTTTTATCTCTTTTTGAAGAAGAAATCGAAGTTCTGTGAGGCTAGGTCAGTTTCCTGAGGTTGCATGGCACACAGGTGATAGAAATAAGATTTCAATATACATATGTCTAATGTCAGAGATGAGTCATTTTCCATCACATTGCATGTCTCCTTGGGGAGAGAGGACATCTAAGTCAGTGAATCATATACACTTGGCATGGTTCAGTAAAATGATATTGCTGGCTTGGGCCATCAGATGGGAACAGAGGGAGCTAACAAGATAAAGTTCTTCACTATGTTTTTGTAGTGCTTACTGTGGGCACTCTCTTACCTTGTAGAAAAACATTTTGAGCTTTATGAACAAATCATTGATTCATATAGACCCACTAGGCACCCTGGATTAGAAGGATAATACAATATAAAAAATTCTGGTGATGAATCCAAAGAAAGTGTAGTTACCCGTGTCATGTCAGATAGCTTAAAGATAGGAGGAATAGTAATACTAAAATATAGATGACTTGCAGTAAAGTTTTATATATTTGACTCCAGCTATAGCCCAAAGGGGTATACAATAAAATTTACTAACTACTTACTCCAGACTTGGAGTGACTTTACATACGTTTTGCAATTTAAACAGTCAAATGGGGGCTCTTACTTGATTACATAAATCTGAGACAAGTCCAAGGCCCAACAGCTTGTAGGGGTCTAACGGCTATGGTAGGCGATACTAAGGTTTATTAGGACTTTGTCTGTCCTCTACTTCCACTACAAGGAAGAGTATAATTTCAAGTATTGAGAATGATCTTGGAAATAAAATGGGAACTAACATGCTGGGCACCACTTCGAAAGTGATTCGCTTAACTGCTAATGCTCACCTCCCCAGCCTCTTTTCCAAAGCCACACAGTCTGTGAAAGCAGGGGTTTACTGTTCACAGGAGTCATAGAGCAAATTAGCCTGGAATGCTGAGCCACTCTATGGAGTACAGCTTCTCTGGAGTACCAGTGGCCTATGAATGCATGAGAAATGAACTTCATTTTGTTAAGCCAAGGAGACTACTGGAGCTGCTTGATACTATGGTACACCACAGCCTAAACTAACTAACAGGATAACATGTGAACCAAAGCCAATGTGACTTCAAAGATCCTACATGCTCTTTTAAACGCAAAGTATAGTCTCCTGTTTCTAGGTTTTATTTTATTTTTAAAATGTTTATCATATGTTTGGTTATTAAGGTAATTCCTAAACCATATGACCATTTTGTAAAAATATATAGAATGTACTCAAAGAGAAAGGTAAATTATCTCATAGTCTCAATGCAATTAAAATTTTAGTGTGTATACTTCTAGGCTCACTTTCTATACATGAAAATATAATATTTTTACGTTGCTGAAATATTACTGCAAGTCATATTACAGTAAAATAATTGCTTTTTAAATTAAATATTATTGCTAAGTTTTATCCAATGTCATTAGATATTCTTTGTAAACTTATGTTCTTTTTAAAACAAGTTTTTAATGTTTATTTATTTTTGAGTGAGAGAGAGAGAGAGACAGAGTATGAGTTGGGAAGGAGCAAAGAGAGGGAGACACAGAATCTGAAGCAGGTTCCAGGCTCTGAGCTGTCAGCACAGAGCCTTATAGGGGGCTCGAACTCAGGAACCACGAGATCATAACCTGAGCCAAAGTCAGATGCTTAACCGACTAAGCCACCCAGGCACTCCTATAAATTTATGTTCTAATTCAATATGGCTTGTGGTAGGATGTAAATAATTCCTTAACTTTGCTTACTTGCTAGCTTTTTTTTCCTGCTACATAGTGCACATTCCTTATTAATTTTCATTGCAAAAAGAGACTACACAGACATTTTATCTCTCCTCTCATCCAAGAGTCCAATATAATAAGAAAATGTTGTCTCTCTCTCCAATCTTGTATATCAATAGTTCAGTTGCTGACAAGTCAATCAGATATTCAAGTGAAATAACAGCTCAGCTTGTTAACTGAGCTGATCAACTGTTCACCCTACTGGTAGTCCTATGAAACATAATTTTATGTTTTTTATCCTAAAATTTACCTTAAGTATTTATCTTTGTTCTATACTTTTACTTTGCTTGCATACACGAAATATCTTAAAAGCATTATAGCAGTGAGATACATGTTATGATGATCAACTTAGATGAGAAATGATTAGAAGTCAAAATACCTAGAATCAGGGCGCCTAGGTGGCTAAATTAGTGAAGTGTCCAATTGTTGATTTCTGCTCAGATCAGAATCTCATGGTGCAAAGCCCACATCGAACTCCGCACTGGGTGTGGAGCCTGCTTAAGATTCTCTTCCTCTCCTACTGCTCCTCCCCTGCTGGCACCTGCACACGCTCTAGCTCTCTGTCTCAAAAACAAAACCAAAAACAAAAACCTAGAACTATGAACTTTCCAACCACAGAATTGATACACGTTACAGAAAAGAAGTCATGATAAATTTTAAATAGGAAAAATGTTATACCTTTATTCCATTTGATGAAAAAATCAACCCAAAAGAGAATGAGTATTTTTATTCAAGACATTTAAAAAGACTTGCTGCCCCAGCCTAGTCGTTAGTATTCCTAAAAGGCAAAAAACACATTTAATGATTATTGAGACAATTTCCTAAGTCATACCCCATGAACTTGTCAATAACGGTATAGTCCTTCCTTTTGTTTTGCCTTTTCTCATTTATCTGTCACTGACGTGGATGTCATTTTTCAGCTCTTTCAAGAGGCACTGCTCAGTTACTGTGGCAGAAAACATAAGTGGTGAAATCATCTGAAGCCTAGCCACATATAATGGTTCGCCAGCATCCCACCAACACAAAAATGACTTTTATTCTACACTTCAAGAAAATGTGCATGGATTTGTAGGTTTGTGAAAGGCGCCATAGTGAAAACTCTGCAGGCAGAAATTCTTTATATACATAACAACACATCAGTAGGCTGCTCCACTGCAAGTCCTCCCACATATCCAGCTAAATAAAGACACACTCAAAGGTACCCTCCTAGGGTCTAATCTTGTCATATTTTCCATGTAGAGCACACGATGGTCAAGTGCTTCAGAGAAGTTAGATATCCCTTACAGGTGGGCACTAAGGTTTTGCTAGTACATGCGGTATCTGCAGAATTTCGGCAGAGTTCTGAGGTAATAAAGGTGACAACAAACAATGGCAGCAGTTACCGTTTGTTTAGTGATTACTGTGTGATAGCCATTCACACAAGGAACTTTTGAGATTATTAAGCCTAACAAGCATATGAAACAGGCACGTCGAGATTATAAATGAGGAAACTAAAATAGAGAGGTTAAGTAACTTGTACACTGTCACATAAGATGTGAAGGAGGCCATATTCAAAGACAAAGATGTGCTCTTAGCCATTTTGTTATATTGTCTCCATGTCTGAGTTAACCTCACAAATGACTTGCCACTTATTAGTTGTGTGACATTGAGCAAGAGAGTTAACATTCCTTCAATTTCTCTTCTGAATAATTAATGCCCTGCCTTCATCAGGGGGTTATTGTGAATATCAGAAGGAGTTAACAAATGTCAAAGCATTCCGTCAATTTGAAATGCCATATAAATGTGAACTCTTTTATAGACACCATTATTGGTCATAGTAATTGTTTTCATAATTGGAACCATCCCGCTTTCTCTCAGGTAGAGAATGAATCTAAGGTCTGGGACTCAGAGTGTGGTCCAGAGAACCGCAGTTTTAGCGTCTCCTGGGAATTTTCTTAGAAATGCAGAATCATAGGCGTACTATCAACTACTAAATAAGAATCTGTATTTTATGAGATTTCCAGATGATTCTTAGGTACATTAAGCTTGAAAAGCTGTGAAAATAAAAGCTAGATTTAGGGTACTAATTATGTTTAGAAGTTTCTGGGATTTTAGGTTTTAATGTAGATGGAAAATTAGAACAGTTATAAATTGACAGTCAACTTCTGTCAAGATTTCTCAGATCACGAGGAATATCGCCACACAAATGAATCAGAACGTTAAGGCTTCAGTATACCCAAGCATCCCAGGCAGTTCTTACTAACCTAAATTGTACCAAGCATCATGAGTATGGGCTTGCCTGATTAACTCCTTCATAGCAACACGTTTACAGCCATGTCAATGTATCAGCTTGTGGGGACAGACTTGCTTTACTGACGTGATTTCCAAATGACTAACCTCTTTTTTGTTATCCTTTCTTGCTTATTTGTATGTTATATTTTGTTTACAGTAAATATTTTTTCTTTTACCAGAAAAGGGATATTATATCCTGCACATTTCAGAAGTATCTGGCAGATGGTGGGAGTTGATATGGGTTACATACATTAAGTTTCAAAACCTAAATAGGGTTTAAGAAAGGAGACACAACTGATGTGACATATTTGGACAGATATAAGGAAAACCATAGGAATTTTTTAAAGAATTCTAACAAAGAAATAGAGTAATAACTCTATGTAGTAGTAAAGGGAATTAAATGAGAGGGGTGTGCATGGAATAAACAGTCAATTTCAGCAATGGACTTGGTGAAGTTTGACTATGGGAAAGACATAGGGAAAGTAGCAGTAATAATTCATCTTTGAAATTATTTCCTTAAGATAATTTTACCTGAAAAGCTAGCTGCAAAACTCTAAAGAAAATTTGAGGAGAAAGATAGGATTTTTAAACAGAAAATATAATACAAACATGAATACAACAAAACTGGAAGCTAATAAATGAGCTCAAATGTCATTGTTGTCAAAACAGTACATGCGGAGGGGCCAACATGGTGGAGGAGTAGGGGGACCCAGTATTCCCTGTGTCTTTCAAACTAAGAAGGACTGAAACCAAAGGACTCTCAACCCCAAGAGTCAGATAGGAAAGGTGTTTTAGTCTACAAAGAACGGAAAGCTATCCCAGAAAATGCCCCAGGAACCAGAGACTTCAACAAACAGTCCAAAACAAACCTAGCCCAAATGATGAAATGGAAGAATTCTCCTCAAAAGAATCTACAAGAAGTAGTGACAGCTCAAGAATTGATGAAAACAGATATAAGCAAGATAACAGAACAGGAATATAGAATGATAATCATAAAACTAATCACTGGGCTTGAAAAAAGCATAGATGAATGCAAGGGGTCCCGTGCGGCAGAGTTCAAGGACCTTAAAAATGGTCAGGAAGAATTAAAAAAGGCCCTGAATGAGGTACAAAACCAACTGGAGGCAACCACAGCGTGGACTGAAGAGACAGAAGAGAGAACAAGTGGATTAGAAGACAAAATCATTGAAAAAGAGGAAGCAGAGGAAAAGAGAGAGAAGCTGATCCAGGAACAGGAAAGGAGAATCTGAGAGCTGAGCGATGCACTCAATCGAAACAATATCCGTATCATAGGAATTCCAGAGGAAGAAGAGAGAGAGAAAGGAGTCGAAGGGGTACTTGAACAAATCACTGCTGAAAACTTCCCCAACATGAGGAAGGAAACGGGCATGGAAATCCAAGAGGCACAGAGAACTCCTCTCAGATGTAACTTGAATAGACCTTCTGCATGACACATCATAGTAAAACTGGCAAAATATAAACACACAGAGAGAATTCTGAAAGTAGCTAGGGAAAAACAGGCTTTAATATACAAAGGTAGACACATAAGGGTTGTAGTAGACTTATCTGCAGAAACTTGGCAAGCCAGAAAGGAATGGCAGGAAACCTTCAATGTGATGAGCAGGAAGATGGACATGCAACCAAGAATCCTGTATCCGGCTAGCCTGTCATTCAGAATAGAAAGAGAGATCAAGGTTTTCCCCAACAAACAAAAACTGAAGGAATTCATCACAAATAAGCCAGCATTACAAGAGATCCTGAGGGGCACTCTATGAAGTAAAGGTTGCAAAGAACACAAACTACTAGGGATGACCTTACAAGCATGAAACCTACAGACAACACAGGGACAATAAACCCATATTTTTCAATATTAACACTGAATGTAAATGGACTAAATGCTCCAATCAAAAGACACAGGGTAACAGAATGGATTAAAAAACAAGACCCATCTATATTTGCTGTCTTCAAGAGACTCATCTTAGACCTGGGCACCTTCAGATTAAAAGTGAGGGGATGGAGAACTACCTACCATGCTACTGGAAGTCAGAAGAAAGCTTGAGTAGCCACACTTATATCAGACAAACTAGACTTTAAAATGAACGATGTAATAAGAGATGAAGAAGGACATTATATAATAATCACAGGGACCATCCAGCAGGAAGAGCTAACAATTATAAATATACGCCAAATTCCGGGGCACCCAAATGTGTAAAGCAACTAATTACAAACATAAGCAACCTTATCAATAAAAATGTCCTAATAGTACGGGACCTTAACACTCCACTCTCAGCATTGGACAGATCCACAAAACAGAAAATCACCACAGAAACAATGGCCTGAACAACACATTAGAACAGATGGGCCTAATAGACATCTTCAGGGTCCTTCACCCAGAAGCAAAGGAATTTACACTCTTCTCAACTGCACACTATACAGTTTCCAAGATAGACCACATTCTGGGGCACAGGGAAGCTCTGAATAAATATAAGAGAACTGAGATCATACTGTGCACAGTTTCAGACCACAATGCTTTGAAACTTGAAATTAACCACAGGAAAAAGACTAGAAAATGCCCAAACACATGGAAGCTAAGGAACAACCTACTACAAGACGAGTGGGTCAACTAAGCAATCAGAGAAGAAATTAAAAAATACATGGAAACAAATGAAAATGAAAATATAGCAATCCAAACACCCTAGGATGCGGCAAAGGAAGTCCTGACAGGGAAATATACTGCAATCGAGGCCCACTTCAAAAAACAAGAAAAATCAATAACACGAATTCTAATAGCACGCCTAAAAGAACTAGAAGCAGAACAACTAAGACAACTCAAATCCAGCAGAAAGAGAGAAATAACAAAGATCAGGGCACAAAATAATCATATGGAAACAGAAAAAATAGTAGAACAGATAAAGGAAACCAAGAGCTGGTTTTTTGAAAAAATAAACAAAATAGACAAACCGCTAGCCAGGCTTCTCAAAAAGAAAGACAGAAAACCCAAATAGATAAAATCATGAATGAAAAGGGAGTAATTACAACCAATCCCTCAGAAATACAAGCAATTGTCAGAGAATACTATGAAAAATTATGTGCCACCAAACTCAGCAACTTGGAAGAAATGGACAAATTACTAAATAGCCACAAGTTACC
The DNA here is from genome assembly GCA_030068075.1 of Paguma larvata. NCBI lineage: Eukaryota > Metazoa > Chordata > Mammalia > Carnivora > Viverridae > Paguma > Paguma larvata. The sequence continues at coordinate 57,866,620 of CM057829.1, forward strand.
AAAACTCAAATGGGAAGAAATAGAAAATTTGAACACATCCGTAACTAGTGATGAAATTGAATCAGTTATCAAAAATCTCCCATCAAATAAAAGCCCGGGACCAGATGGCTTCCCTGCGGAATTTTACCAGACATTTAAAACAGAGTTAATTCCTATCCTCCTCAAGCTGTTCCAAAAAATTGAGATGGAAGGAAAACTCCCAGACTCATTCTATGAAGCCAGCAACACATTGACTCCCAAACCAGATAAAGACCCAGCAAAGAAAGAATTACAGGCCAATATCCTTGATGAATATGGATGCAAAAATTCTCAACAAGATACTAGCAAATCGAATCCAACAGCATATAAAAAGAATTATTCACCATGATCAAGTAGGATTCATCCCTGGGTTGTAGGGCTGGTTCAATATTCACAAACCAATTGTGATAAATCACATTAACAAAAGAAAAGATAAGAACCATATGATCCTCTCAATAGATGCAGAAAAAGCATTTGACAAAATACAGCACCCTTTTCTAATAAAAACCCTCGAGAAAGTCGAGGTAGAAGGAACATACTTAGACATCATAAAAGGTGTTTATGAAAAGCCCACAGCTCATATCATCCTCAATGGGGAAAAACTGAGAGCCTTCCCCCTGAGATCAGGAACACGACAAGGCTGTCCACTCTCGCCACTGCTATTTAACATAGTGTTGGAGGTCCTAGCATCAGCAATCAGACAACAAAACAGAATAAAAGGCATCAAGATTGGCAAGGAGGAAGTCAAACTCTCACTTTTCACAGACGACATGATATTTTACATGGAAAACCCGACAGAATCCACCAAAAGCCTACTAGATCTGAGCCATGAATTCAGCAAAGTTTCAGGGTACAAAATCAATGTACAGAAATCGGTGGCATTTCTATACACCAACAATGAAGCAACAGAAAGAGAAATAAAGAAGTTAATCCCTTTCACAATTGCACCAAAAACCATAAAATACTTAGGAATAAACCTAACCAAAGACGTGAAAGACCTCTACTCTGAAAACTATAAAAAACATATGAAGGAAATTAAGGAAGACACAAGGAAATGGAAAAACATCCCATGCTCATGGATTGGAATAAATATCGTCAAAATGGCAATACTACCCAAAGCAATCTACACATTCAATGCAATACCAATCAAAATTGCACCTGTATTCTTCTCAAAGCTAGAGGAAACAATCCTCAAATTTTTATGGAACCACAAAAGACCCTGCATAGCCAAAGTAATACTGAAGAATAAAACCAAGGCGGGAGGCATCACAATCCCAGACTTTAACCTCTACTATAAAGCAGTAGTCATAAAAGACAGTATGGTATTGGCACAGAAACAGACCCATAGACCAATGGAATAGAATGGAAAACTGAGAAATGGACCTGCAAGCACATGGCCAGCTAATCTTTGACAAAGCAGGAAAGAGTACCCAATGGAAAAAAGACAGCCTCTTTAACAAATGGTGCTGGGAGAACTGGACAGCAACATGCAAAAGAATGAAACTAGACCACTTCCTTACACCACTCACAAAAATAAACTCTAAATGGATGAAGGATCTGAATGTGAGATAGGAAACCATCAAAATCCTAGAGGAGAAAGCAGGAAAAAGCCTCTTTGACCTAAGACACACCAATTTCTTACTCGACACATCTCCAAAGGTAAGGAAATTAAAAGCAAATATGAACTACTAGGACCTCATCAAGATAAAAAGCTTCTGCACGGCAAAAGAAACAACCAACAAAACCGATAGGCAAACAACAGAATGGGAAAAGATAATCGCAAATGACATATCGGATAAAGGACTAGTATCTAAAATCTATAAAGAACTTAACAAACTCCACACCCTAAAAACAAATAATCCACTGAAGAAATGGGCGGAAGATTATGAATAGACACTTCTCCAAAGAAGACATCCAAATGGCAAACGGACACATGAAACGATGCTCAATGTCACTCATCATCAGGGAAATACAAATCAAAACCACACTGAGATACCACCTCACATCGGTTAGAGTGGCTAAAATGAATAAATCAGGAAACTATAGATGCTGGCGAGGATGTGGAGATACAGGCACCCTCTTGCACTGTTGGTGGGAATGCGAACTGGTGCAGCCACTCTGGAGAACTGTGTGGAGGTTCCTCAAAAAAATGAAAATAGACTTACCGTATGACCCAGCAACAACACTGTTAGGAATCTACCCAAGAGATACAGGAATGCTGATGCATAGGGGCACGTGTACCCTGATGTCATAGCAGCACTTTCGACAACAGCCAAATCATGGAAAGAGACTAAGTGTCCATCAACTGAGGAATGGATAAAGAAGACATGGTACATATATATACAATGGAATACTACGCAGCAATGAGAAACAATGAAATCTGGCCATGTGTGGCAACATGGATGGAACTGGAGGGTATTATGCTGAGTGAAATAAGACAGGCAGAGAAAGACAGATGCCGTATGTTTCCACGCATAGGTAGGCTTTGTGAGACCTAACAGAAAACCAGGGGTGAGGGGAAGAGTGAAAGGGAAAAAAAAGCCACAGAGAGGGAGGAACACATAAGAGATTCTCAAAGACTAAGACACTGAGGGGTAGGGGGCTGTGGGATGGGGGAGAGTGGGTGATGGGCACAGAGGACGGCACTTGTTGGGATGAGCACTGGGTGTTGTATGGAAACCAATTTGATAATAAATTATTAAATAAAAAACAGTACTTGCCATGGTAACAGATTGCTCAGGAGGAGGAAAAACAGGGCATGAAACCAAAAATTCTCTAACATGTGTACTGACAAGAATTTAAGAGGAAGCAAGGTCTTGGGTGCTTAAAGGATTTCATCAAATCACTGGAATCACATAGAATTCACTGGACTAGAGCTCCTATTTTTTTTAACACATTCAAGTATTCTTTCCAACAATGCAGTAAAATGTATGTAGTAGGAAACAATTTTAAGATAGATAAAATTATGAAGAAATTATTATCTCTATTAGAAAATAAGTTGTCCCTAAGAAGTTTTTCCCTAGAACGGTTTCAGATCTGCAAAGCCTAGGGGTTAATTCCAAAACTGCAGGGTTAATATTCAGAGAGAACACCTGACAGGCACAACAGGAAAGCTTCACAGTATGTATAGAAGTGGAATCAGATTTATGGGTAGAGGATTTTAAAGAAGTCTAAGATATTTTTAAAGCAAGGGTATGAAAGAAAAGGTTTAAAGTTTTATAAACTATCATATTACATTCACTTGAGGTAAACAGGTAGGATTTACAGTCATTGAACATTGTCTTATGTGAGTATAAAACCAAAGACTAACTTGGGAATGAGTTCGAAATTATTCATCCTAGCTGCCTTTGTCACAGCAAGTAAACAAACCACAACAAAACAATATGTTAAGGAAAAAAAATAACCCTACAGAATATTTTTAAAAGAAAACATTTTACAGAATGGGATGTCTAATATGAAGTTCTTACTAATAATTTACACAATCCCAAAAGCCATTTGCACCTATGACTGATTACATAAGCCCTGGAAACTTCTATGATAAAAATATACCATTAATAAAAGCCATACATAGTCATCTAATATATGTACAAATTATATTCACTTATAATATATACCATAATACATAGAAAGGCATATGTGTAAGTGTTAAACATATCAAAAATTCTTAACCTCATTAGATGTCAAGAAAATGCAAACTGACATTTCAGTGAGGTACCATCTTTTAGCTATCGGATTGGTTCAATCTTAGAAAGGCTTAATTACTTCAAATGACAATCTTATGAAGAACTGGTCATTCTTATACCCTGTTGGGAGGAATAGAAACTGGTACGATATATTTGAAAGTTTCTTTGGTAGAATCTATGCACCCTTAAAATAATTATATCTCATAACCAAGAAATTCCATGTAACTATACATATAGTTATATAGTTATATTTTGCAATAAGAAAAAAGTGGAGAGAATCCAAACGTCTATCAGTAGGGGAATGGATAACTGTAATGTGGTTCAGTGATGTATCAGAATGATCTGCTGCATTTACATCGAATGAGGTAGCTTATGTGAAAAATATCTATGATGAAATAGTTGATGATAAAATATTTATGTGAAAAATATCTATGATGTATGGTTCAGTGAAAATAACTTACAGAGGATATATATATACATATACATATTTATAAATGCATATATTATCACTTAAAATATTTACATAATTATATACATTCCTACATATTTAACTTGAAAATACAAAAGCAAAAACTGTTGAAGTGGTGATACGTGGAGGTGGCTCTAGAAAAGGATGGGAAACTGTCAATTTTAATGTTATAACTATCGCAGTACTTTAATTTCTCAGCACGCAAGTAGAGAAATTATAATGTAAAAATAGGGATTAAATAGTTGGCACTTCTCTTTCTGTTTCTTTACCATTTTCACGAAGAAGATTATTGTTTTGTGACTTTTCTTAACCTCTGCATCTTTCTTCTACCACTCTCTTCTCCAATATCAGTAACTGTGCAATTCACAAGTTCAACATGCTCAGTATTCTTATTAGTAAACAGTGTGCTCTATTTGGATTCTAAATTTATTTTTACACTGATTACAAGTGCAAGGAAAATTTTTGAATAAAAATGGCAAGAGAGTTAACTTATTAAGATAAAAATACAACTTTAAAAAGGACTTGGAAAAAGAGAGGAATTTGTGTGGGATAGATTGTGAAACTAACAGTTTCTAAATAAAATGTTTAGGTTATGAGGAAGAAAGAAGGTGATGACTAATTTGAAAGTCCATTGTGTTAATCATTCTAGTTAGCTGCTGTTGACTGATTAGAGAGAGAGAGTGAGAGGAGTTATGAAGAGGTTACATGGAAGAAATGTTAAAGACAATTTTAAAAATGTGGTTCCAACTGTCTTGTTTTCAGTATTGTGATTAGATTTTAGCGCTCTTAGGCCTTAACTATACTATACTGTTCCTATATTTTTGTATTCTTATCCCTCAATTTTTAGTAACTTAGGGGAATTCACAGTCAATTACAAAGGATGTCTTTAGTTTTGAAGCTTTTAACCTAGTTTTTAGTACTGGGGTCAAAATACTATTTTGTAGCATTATAATCAAATGATATTTCCAGCTACAGCTATATTCTAAAATGGCCATTTTTTGCTAAGATTTTGGAAAGGATATGATTTTGCATTTAGGGTCTTTGCATTTTGAGTAATCTAGAAATGAAAAAAAAAGACATTTTCACAGTATCTTTCACCGAAAAGTTTCAAAGTATTTTCATGGCATTCAGTAAGGTTTACAGGACCATATATGTAAGTAAAAAGAAAATTTTCTCTGAAGTGGAGAATGAAAATAGCTAACAGATCAAAAATAGAACATAAGACGAATGGGATAAGAGAAAACATGATAGTTTAATTACATGCCATGTGGAAAGAAACAAATGACATAAACTGAAATGTGATTCTCACACCTTAATGTACGTAAGATGACAAGTGGTTTATAATATGTGGTGGCTGACACATACTACTATTCTTAATAACTATGTGTCAGTCATTAGTCTAACTTTATATCAGTTACTAGTTACTATTAGATACTTCCAACAAGCCTGCTGCATTTAGAGTGTGAAGGGTTGAAGTTATTACTGTTACCTGATGTTGAGAGTCAGTGGCCTTGAGCGGTGTTTTGGGAGCTGGAGGCTTTGAGCGCAGCCTTTGTCCTTGAGTCGGACCGCAGCCAGGTCGTGTGGGGAGGTTCAGAATGCCTTTGTAAAGTTTGATATAGCAAAATACATTATGCCTGGATAACGTCATGCTGAAAACTTGTGGTAGGAGACATGCCTTGCACGTACACCACCCTCAGATTGTGGATAAATACCCGAGTGAAAATAAACTCGGGGCTGGTGACGCTTGGGAGCGCCAGCCCTCCCTTAACAACTGTGCCTTGTGTATCAGTTCATCCTCGCGCTCCGCCCCCCCCCCATCAGGAACCGTTCGATTCAGCAACGGCTGGTCCGCCGCAACCTTATTTAACAGTGAAGAAATTGAAACACACAAATGTTAAGTTTCTTATACAAAGTCTCATATAAAATGTAATAAATGAGAATTTTTGAACTTAGGAAAGTTGGTATAAGTGTTTATATACTTAATCATAATTTGTAAGCCACAATGAATGATGACTGACACAATCAGAATCAGTCTTTAATACAAGCAAAAAAAGCAGCAGTAGATGTAGCTAAGACATACTGCGAGGTCCCTAGCCCAGTAAGATCTCCCTTATGAAGTTCCATAATGCCTGAAGAGTCACTGGTAGATATTTTCACTGGAATAAAGTATTTTCACTACTGTAAGATACAGAATGTGATAAAACATAATTAACAGAGGAGGATAATTAATATAGGAATAGATTTTTAACTTCATCAGATACCAGGGAATGCTAATTAAATGAAATAGTTCTGAGTATCTTTTCACAGCCTTTAGATTGCCCAAATTTAAAAAAGTCTGACAGTATCAACCATCGGTGATGATGTAGAGATGCAATAACTCTCATCCTTCACAAGTTAGGATGCAAACTACTATGGACAGCAAGTTGGACTTAGCAGGTGTGGTCACAGATATTCACACAGACTGAGCCGACAATTTCACTTTCAGTTACCAACTTTAGAGAAATCCTCACACACATGTACAAGGAGACATTTACAAAATTCTAAAAATTTGCAGCATTGGTTGTAGGGAAAACAACAACAACAAGAAAACATATATGTTAATTAAAATGAATGAGGAAGAGCTACATGAATCAAAATGGACCAGTTAAAAAAACAGTTGACCAAAAAAAGCAGGCTGTCACCATATACATACAGGATGTCAGGATTTATATAATGTCTGAAAATTTCCGAACTTACACTTTTTATTGTTTTGGGTCATATATTTAAATGGTATAGCAATTATAAAGTAATAGTAAATACTAAATTAATGAAAATGGTTACCTTCAGGACAGGAGACACAAAATCCCTTACTGAAGGTTTCAAGTTTGTCTTATATTTAACATACATTTTAAAATTAACAGGGAAAAATGTGGAAATTCATTAAAGCTGGGTTGGCTACTTGATATTCATTATCCTCTATGCTTTGTTTATATAAAGTACTTCACAATAAACATCTTTTTCATAAAAAGAAAGGAAAGTGCCAAAACAAAACAAAACAAAAGGCACCTCACTTGTCCCATTACTTAAGCATAACTTTTTAAGCACAATTTTAAAAATTCAGTACTTGGGGTGCCTGGGTGGCTCATTTGGTTGAGCAATTGATTCTTGGTTTTGGCTCAGGTCATGATCTCACGGTTCGTGAGTTCAGGCCCCACAACTGTCTCTACACTCACAGAGAAGAGCCTGCTTAGGATCTTCTGTCTCCTTCTCTCTGCTCCTTCCCTTCTCATGCACATGCGTGCTCTCTCTCTCAAAAATAACTAAATGTTAAAAAAATTCAAAAATTTCAGTACATTTTCTTATAGTCATAAGATTAATCTATAGCTGACGATATATAGTTGTGTGCCCTCATAGGTTGTTTTTTTTCTAAGCTCTGTTAAAATGCTAATATTTTTGCCATGAAAACAAATTAAAATTTTGTTGGACATCACACCTTGGGAGAGTGATTTTGTTTTTTGTTTTTTTTAATTTATTTTCTTAATTTTTATTTTCGAGAGAGAGAGGGAGAGAGAGAGACAGAGGGTGAGCAGGGAGGAGCAGAGAGAGAGAGAGGGAGACACAAATCTAAAGCAGGACCCAGGCTCTGAACCATCAGCACAGAGCCCGACGCAAGGCCTGAACCCACGAACTGTGAGATCATGACCTGAGTCAAAGTCAGATGCTTAACTGACTGAGCCACCCAGGTGCCCCATGAGTGATAGTTTTTTAATGACAGCTACCTAATTTCAGCTTCTGTGGCAATGTAAAGCTAGTGGGCATCTTTCCATAATGGGAAGTGTGCAAAAGTTTGGTGTGCTTTCCTGAGGACCCACAGTGGCCGATGGAGGGCATTTGGGTAGTTGCATGTGAGGAGAATGGGTATCTGCATGTATTATAGAGACTTAAGTCTGTTAAAGATAAACTTAACCTACTTTATGATTTTGCCTAGAGTTAGCCCTGAAGAGAATAATAAATAAATACACGGGATTTAGTGTTATGCTCTATCTTACATGCAATTTAAGGCAATAGCTTGCTATTAGAAACTGACCAAGACATAATTTATTATCTGGATCTAAAAGAATTTAAGCATTTCAACCATCATTTTCAACCACTGACTGACTGAAGAGTATAGAGATTCCTGTGCAGCCATGGGTGCATTTTGCAAAACAGAACACTGTTTAGCACAGTCTCTGTGAACCCAGCTTTGCTTTCAGAAAAGTGTTGGGAGGCCATGTTCATGCAGTAATTTAAGGGGTCAATAAAAAGACTGAACTCAAAAGTGTTGGTCTGACAGGATGCAATTAGATTTTCTTTTGTCACATACTAATATACCCCTAAGAAGCATATCATGTAAACTTTATCAGTCATCTCTTTGCCGTGTGGAAAAAGGACTAATTTAAATGTCAGACAGGTCTGTGATTCGGGTGAGGTAAGTGAAGTAGTTAAGTGCAGGGTCTAATCCTGTCATTATTTAAAACTGTGATATTTTATTCATCATGGATTTATACATTAATTTTGATTTCTAAAATATTATTTATCTTGATTACTCAATTTTTTTGGTGCCCCCTTAAATTCTGTGTGAGGTACTGTCTTGCTTATTATATCCTATGCCCATCAGGATAAAGCAGAGTGACAGTGGAAATAAATGTGGTACTCAGAAAAAAACATTCCTGCCACTGTGGATGATGTCATATATATAACTATATATATACTAGCTGATTTAAATAATTAATTTTGCTGAATTCTTACAAATTTTTATGTCTTTTACCTAACCCTGTTGTTTTTTATTTTTCTCACCTACTAAATGGAGACAATAATTCCTATTTCAGAAGTTCACTAAGTTCTTAAAAAGTATACATAAAGAATCTAGCTAGTACCCTGTAATATGGATCGCATGATAAATGCTTGTCATAATTGTTATTAAAAGAAAAAAGGGGGAGCCTGGGTGGCTCAGTTGATTGAGCTTCCGACTTTGCCTCAGGTCATGATCTCGCAGTTCATGAGTTCAAGCCCTGTGTCAGGCTCTGGGCTGACAGCTCAGCTCAGAGCTTGGAGCCCACTTGGGATTCTGTGTCTCCTTCTCTCTCTGCCCCTCACCCACTCACACTCTGTCTGTCTCTTAAAAAAAAACAAAACAGGGGCGCCAGGGTGGCTCAGTCAGTTAAGCGGTCGACTTCAACTCAGGTCATGATCTCACGGTCTGTGAGATTGAGCCCGTGTCGGGCTCTGTGCTGACGGCTCAGAGCCTGGAGTCTGCTTCAGATTCTGTATCTCCCTCTCTCTCTGCCCTTCCCCTGCTCATGCTCTGTCTCTGGGTCTCTCAAAAATAAATAAATGTTAAAAACAAAACAAAACAAAACAACACATTAAAAAATTTAGAGAAAAGGAATAATTTAGGATTCATGCTTATTCTTCCCAGATTAACACATTTTAATCGACGTTAAAGCTGAGGGTGAGATGATATCTCAATATAGATTACCATTATATAATTTCTCCACACTCAGAACAGCTTTGACCAGATATTGTTATAGCTTGATCTCTCACTTACTTCTAAGTATTGGCCAAACGTTACCTTTGAGTATAGCCTAATCTGAGAGTGTTATTAAAATTGTTATCACCCATCTTCCTCCCTCTCCCCCTAATTGGCCAGTCTTGGGGTTATTACTCTGTTTTGTTACTGGCAAGAGCTTGAGGGAGGAAGGGGCAGAGGAAGAGGGGAAGGGAGAATCTTAAGAAGGCTCCACACCCAATGCAGAGAACCCTATCTCATGAGAACCAACAAACTGTGAGATCAAGACTTGAGCCACAATCAAGTGTTAGATGCTCAACCAATTGAACCACCCAGGCACCCAAAAAGAAAAATTTTTGTTTAAGCAAACTTTCACATGTTTCTGAGAAGAAACCCTAAGAAGAAAAATAAGTTACTCAAAAACACAGTTACTTAAGTAGTTAACTATATGCCCAAGCAGTGACTTGGAGGATTCACTCCCCACCTCACCTTCTCCCTCCCTCCTTCTCTCTCTCCCCACTGCTTTCCTCTCTCTCAATTAAATCAGCACTTACAAGATCATCTTTCTTCCTTTTTTCTTTCCTGTCACTCAGTCTCACTCTTCACTTGACCTTACACCTGAATAACTGTTGCTGTCCCCAAGTAATAATTTTTATTGACTTACCCCTTCATCCCTTTTTTATTTACTTACTCATATATTCAGGTCATGTAGCAAACCACAACAATTATAGTCTTTTTGAGGACCTTAATACCTCTTTGCTAACTGCAAACAAAGTTACCCTGCCTCCTGGGACTTTTTGGTACTTGAAGAAGGGACCAGATGAGCACAGTGTGAATTCACTTATTAAGTCCTTCATTCTATTTATTCAACAAACAAGTAGACAGCATCTACTATGTGCAAATACAGTGTTGTGGGTTGTGGACATAACAAAGAGCAAAAAGTAGGGCACCTGACTGGCTCGGTCAGCAGAGCCTGCAACTCTTCAACTCAGAATAGTGAGTTTAAGATCCACATTGGGTGTGGAGTCTACTTAAATTAAAAAAATAAAAAAAGAGTAAAGACTGACCTTTGTGTCTTTGTATAGACGAATTTAAAATTATAATCATAATGAAAAATATAGTTCTATATATTTTAACTGTCAACTAATTCCCTTTTTACTCCCTGTGTTTTCCTGTTGACTTTTTAGCCTGGATTACAAAACATCCCAATCCTGAAGAAAAGTTGATTCAGCAGGAAATAAAAGTCCCTGAGAGAGAGGCCTGATCAGAGGTCTGAAGTACTGTAAGAGAGCCTTAATGCTGGATTGTTGTCACAGGTTAGCTTTTGTTTAGAATAAAATTATTTCGGTACTAAGTAATACTATGCTGATTTTTAAAATATGAGATACTACTATTATTCAACTTTAAAAATGATAAAACTGGGGCATCTGGGTGGCTCAGTTGGTTGGGAATCCAACTCTTGATTTCAGTTCAGGTCATGATCTCACAGTTCGTGAGTTTGAGCCCCACTGATAGTGGAGAGCCTGCTTGGGATTCTCTCTCTCCCTTTTTGCCCCTCAATCCCACAAAATAAATGAACAAACTTAAAAAAAATGATAAAACTGAAGTACAAACTCAGGCAGCACACTTGCTAAACTACCCAGAGCTGTTACATGGCAGAACCTAGTTTCTAGCCCACTGGTCTAACACCTCCTGTTGTCTGTTTTTGTGCCAAAGTGAAAAATGATTGGAAGACTTTCATTAACCCTTGCCCATTCAGCAACTGCAACCTCTGGGAAGAAAGCTCTTCACTACACTCTTATTTTCTAAAGGCTTTTTGGGGGTAGAAACAATCACTTCAAATTTAGTAGCACCTAAGAAATTTATAAGCACACTTGTTAGATTACAGTAGTACATATGCAAGCAGGTGTTGATATTTTCCTGAAAAATTGGACCACTTGATTCAATTGCACAAAATGCCCCTTAGCTTATTCATTCCCATGAACTGAGTGCATCATTTTTCTAAGAAATTGTATTGACTTCCTATTGCATACCAAATAGATTTTAATATTTAACAAGTTAAAGTGTTCCTTGGGACATGGAGAATAAATGTGTGTGCTATTTACTCTCTGTGTATGATTCCAGCTTCTTCTGTAGCTGGATAATTGTTTATTCAAGATATAGTTAAAACCAATTTTTTTCTTTTAACTATTACACTGGTTGGATTCATTAAACTAGTTTAAATCTTTTTTTTTTAAGTTTAATTATTTATTTTGAGAAAGAGGGAGAGAGAAAGAGAGAGAGAAAGAGAGAGAGAAAGAGAGAGAGAAAGAGAGAGGGAGAGAGAGAGGGAGAGAGAGAGGGAGAGAGAGAGGGAGAGAGAGGGAGAGAGAGGAGGGAGGGAGGGAGGGAGGGAGGGAGGAGAGAGAGATGGAAAGAGAGACAATCAGCACAGAGTCTGATTTGGGGCCTGAACTCATGAATTGTGAGATCATAACCTGAGCCAACATCAAGAGTCAGGTGCTTAACCGACTCAGCCACCCTGGCACTCCAAATTAATTTAAATCTAAACTTAATTTTTTATCATTTCAATGCAGGCATTTTTCTGCTTTAATACATTTTTGCCTTTGTGGCCATGGGATGTATGAGAATGAAGGATGTGCAGTTATTTGATATAACTCACTTTTGACAAGAGGTGTGTATACCTGCCAGATAGCCAACCTATATACTGGTTGACGAAACAATTCTTAGTAATGTGTTCCCTCTTGGGGTTCACTCCCAGGGTCTTCGTAACAGACTTCTTTGGGAGCTACACCAACATGTTCTTGTGAATGATGCCGGGACCTCTGCTCCATGGCCAAGACTGCCACATGCTAATTTAAAGCCCTTAGGTATCCTGGGGAATAAACAAATAAAGCTATACTGTCCTTGGAGAATACCATTATGAATGATTTAATTCATTTTTTTTAAAGATCCACATAAGAGAGAATCATCAGCAAATATACTGCCATAAAGCATATGACTAAAATATCAATTTTGGATCAACTCACCCTATCCCTCTTTGGAATAACTGCTGAAAATGCAATACAAGTATTTTTTTTTAAGTTCTCAGAAGATATAAAGAATCGACATGTTACTATAGGGAACACTGTGTACTGCTAGATACCCTGAGAGATCACTCATGAAGATACATAAATAAGAGCCATCTTAGAACTTGACTGGCTACATCTCCTCCAGAAGCTTTGTTGATAACTGAGAATAAGCATGTAGGGTATGCCAAACCCAAGGGGAAGCAAATATGTGTCTACCATCCAGAGGCTGCTGCTGTCATGGAGGTAATAAACCCATTAAGATCTCCTATAAAACAAAATACAAGTGATGTATCCTGGAGTAATGTCTTAGTAATTCAATAATTCAAAGTCGTTTTTTAACACATGACTATTTCTCTTGGGAAACAATTTCTTTCAGGAATAAAGCACATTTTATGTTTACTTTGAAAGAGGGTAAAGACACCTGCTTGATATTTTGAATATCAACAAACACAGCAGATAATGTGAGTCTCCGAAAGAGAACATTTTTTTAATGATATCTTATTAAATACAAAACTCTTCTATTAAAATAAAAGAGTGCTATAAATATCTACGTGAGAGTCTGTTCTTTATAATGTAAGAAAGGACTGGTGATCTTTTTACACAGGTGGAAAGCTTGTAGTTGTATAACATTGGCATTATTCAAGGATTTCTGCATTTAGTGGAATTTCTAGATTCAATCTCAGGAAGACAGTTTATAATCTCTACATATGTGAATATTAACTTTCTCTTTTAAGTTTTACTTGTTTGTTAAATCAAATCTACTTTGGCTTGTGACAACTTCCAAAAGTGTTGATAGGGCAGTTTTATGGAGTGAACTTTGCTTCACTCATAGCCTGCTCTTGCTCTACCAATATTTGAGACGGGAAAGGACACGTGCTCTTGCCAACCCCAGACCTTTCTACCCATATAAAGGGTTGCATGATGAGGCACTAGTCAGGAGAAAACACTACTTTGAGATACTTCTGATGATTCATGGATTTTTCACATTGCCTGAGTCATGGCAAAATGTATCATAACTGCCATTGTACATTTAGTTCTGTGAATATTTTGTTTCTGCCATCCTCATTATGAGGGGTCCATGAACACAAGTACCATGTCTTTATTATGTATTATGTTTCTCTGGATCTTCAGCTCAGCCAGAGAAGAATGGGCAATTTTGTACGTCAGGAAAGCCCAAGAAGCCGAATCTCTCTCTCCTCCTCCCCCGTGGTCACTGGGGAGTCTTAGGAATGGATGGGTAGAGTACCCCTTGTGCTGTACACAATACAGATGGAATCTAGGGCCATCATTGACATTGTCTGATGAGGGAAACAAAGGCAAGAGAAATGTAGCTTAAACTGAATCTCCTTACAGCTTCAGCCCACCGATAAACACTTGAAACATGCAGTGTGTGACCTTCCTCAAGCAACTCATGGCTGCCTTACTTCTTCAATGTTTCTGTTTTATTAAAGCCTAAAAGTAACCTTATCTTAACAGTAGCTAGCCCCTCAAGGTCCTGAAAGCCTTGAATTCAAATTCCTTAGAGACTTATGCTATTCCTAACCCTCACTAACTTTAAAGTATATAAGTCACTCCTCATGACCCTGGTGCAGCCTTTTCTGTCCATGTGCTTTAATAAAATCACCTGTTTGCCTCAAAGACATCTCAAGAATTCTTTCTTAGCTATTTGCCCAAGAACCCCATCATTGTCCCTCTCCTAAAATCATATTGGGCAGGCTAAGTCCTCTGTTCGTAGATATATGCTGGCTTGGGGGTGGGGACCAGAATTCAAATTCCTCTCAACACAACTCAGATGTAGGAAAGTATCAGAGGCGTCAGAATCTACTTTATTTTTCAATTTTCTCTGGTCCTTTTCTTTCAGTTAATCCAAAGAAGTTGTGGCAAGGCTATGTGAGAGTAGTAGTAACATGCTAATTTATATAAACACTTTATCATTTATGATTGATTAGCATGTATCACAATAATGATTCAGTATGCTATTAAATTAAGGATAAATTAATTGCTTATAATATTCATTACTGCTTCAACCTTTTTAGTATGTTTAATGTTCAAAGTTTATTGCTTACAAACAATGTGAACTTATGTATTCATTCACTCAGAAATGTTTACCGATTGCTGTTCTGTGCTAAGCACTGTGCTTGCTCCTGGAAACAGATACAAAGTGAAAATGAGGTAGTGATTCTGTCTTCAAGGAGCTTGCCAGTTAAAAAGACTTTATGGTACTACAAATCCATTTTGTTTTTGTGACTATGAGATTCCGGAGAAACCAGCAAGAAAAGGGTTTAGCTTGAGAGGAAAAAAGTGTTCTAATCAAAGGGAGAAAAATCCTATTAGCCTATAAAAAGTTTTCTAGCAAAGAGAAAACACAAAATTTATAAGCCTAAAAACAAAAATTGGGGAGAATATTGTATAATATTCTATATTACCATTATTTTTATTTTTGGACTTCTCAAGTTACAAAAATGATAAGCTCTTATTTAATTTCTTATTTTAATCATTTCATTCATTTTTTCCCTCTTTAACTTTTGAAGAAGTTTATCTTTTTCTTTTTTTTTCTTTTTACCCTATGATACCCTAGAAGTTTGCAGAAATCAAGCCCAAGCTATTTCAAGTATTCTTTCCAATGTTCTGATACTATCTCATACAAGTAACTCTGATCTACGCATTAAGTTATTTATTTACCTATGTGTTGCCATGGATGTGCCTCTTAGTTTTAATATAATATGAAATCATCTAATTGCATACACTTTCATACTCTAGCACAGTTTATACTTTGCATTTTAATTAGAGGTTTCTAGAAAAACAAAGGAGCCACAGTTGGTCAATGATTATATGAAGGATGCCAAGTATATAGGAGGATGAATATTATTTGATAATTATGCAATGAAATCTTCATATTTCCCCTGAGTAACTTAAGACCAACTTTTCTTTACAGTAAAATGTATTTTTTCACTATGAAATCGGCAGTTCAAAAAGGAACAAAAAATCAAGATTTGGAAAATCTCAATGCACACATAATTTCTCCAATGGAACCCATTTTAACATTAGGGAAAAGCAAAATACATGTGTGAAGGCTGGGATGCTAGGTGAGAAAGGCAGCCATGAAAGACCTATTCCAAGAAGGAATCCCAGTCACATCAGAAAAACAAAGTGTTTTTCTCAAAATGTTCAAGGAGAATTTTGTTGGTTTGTTTAACATTTATTCAGTTTTGAGAGACAGAGAGAGAGAGAAGAGAGAGAGAGAGAGAGAGAGAGAGAGAGAAAGAGAAAGAGAGAGAGTGGGAGTGGGGGAAAGGCAGAGAGAGAGGGAGACACAGAATCTGAAGCAAGATCCAGGCTCTGAGTAGCTCTAAGCTCCTCACTGTCAGCACAGAGCCCGGCATGGGGCTCAACCTCAAGAACCCTGAGATACTGACCTGAGCCAAAGTCAGACACTTAATGGACTGAGCTACCCAGGCACCCTCAAGGAGGCTTTTTAAATTGTGGGGTCGATTTTGCCTTCCAGTTTGTGAAAATACATTCTTCCTAGGTGTTGGTTCTCTGGCCAAATTCCCAAGCATGAGAAAAACGTGGAAAGTAAGTTCTTAAATGGTGATCTTGCTGTGTCAGCAGGCAAACTCTCAGGTACCTTGATTGGAATGAATCCTATCTTATCATCCCAGAAATTAACCACTGCCTCTTCCTCTTTACCTGTTAACTACTAAAGGACAACATTTAACTCTAACTTATCCCAGGATACAGTTGTTGTTTTAATTGGTTTAACGATGAGAATAGAAGTATAAAATATATACTTTACTAGTTTTGCTAAAGCTCAAAATCTCTTTATCTGAATGTGGTATTTTCTTGGAAAAAATACTGTGCAATTTGTTGGATTTGAAATTTGACCCTTGCCATCCATCTAGTTCTATAAGAATGTTGGTTGAAAAAGAATCTTACTTCTCTAATTGAGAAGAAATGCTAACGTATACCTGACTTTTATAAGCATAACTTTTACATGCATAAATACTTGTAATTTTACACCTCCTGCATTTTATATTAGTAGCTTTGCTTTGCACTAGATCAGAAGCCTATCAGAGTAGGCCCATGTTTGACACTGCTTGCCAGTATATCCTTGACACCTTGTGTAAGTAGGTGAGAGGGTTATTAAGTTTGCTGACAGAAGGCCTGAATTCTGCCATATTTACAGGTTGTTCCAAAGTTTTAAAGATGATTCTCCATTAGTATGTTTCCATCAGACCACGAAATGCTTGGACTTCCCATAGGGCTTTTTCCAAGATCACAATCCAGCTAGGATCCAGCTAGCACTTACCAATAACGCTATTTGATTACTTGAGATACATGGATTTTAGAAGACTGGGGGGAAAAAATTCACAAAGTAAAAATGCGCTCACCTATTTAATCACCATAGTTCATGTAACTTCTATCAAACAGGATGTTTTCTCCTCCATCCCTAAATGTTCAGTCAATAGCTTTAAGGGCACTATTACCAGCATTATTTGATTGTATTATTTTTTCTATTAAGACACCCATGCTGAATCTTTCATAGCATCTTAGTGTTGGGAAGCAACTATAATGATCACTTATTCTGGTCACAGCTTTTTTGTTGTTTTTGTCTTGGGTGGTTTAAACAATAGAACTCAATTTCTCAGAGCTGGAGGTGTGAGATCAGGGTGCCAACCATGGTTGGATTCTGGTAAGAATTCTCCTCTTGGCTTGCAAATGGCCAAGACGAGAATTGGTCTCTCTCTCAATGGCCTCGCCATTGCCTTTCTCCACTGTGCACAAGGAGAGCAAGAGGAAGAGACCTCTCTCTTCCTCTTTTAATAAGGCCGCCAATTCTATGTGATTAGAACTATATCCTATCCTTATGATTTCATTTCACCTTAATTACCCCCTAAAGAGCCTCATCTCCAAATAGGGTCACACTTAGGGTTAAAAATTCAACCCGTGAATTTCAGTCCATAGCAATTTGGATTTTTTCCACATTTTTTTGGTTTTAGCCTTATTAAGGTATAATTGGCAAGTCAAATTGTAAGACATTGTAAAAGTCTAAATAACTTCTTTTATCAGAAAAACTTTGAAATATTCAAGCTGTTAAAATATTAAGTGGTGCAAGTTTTGTTAATGGATAAATACAGATTAACAACACATAATAATAAAAAAAACAGTAATTATCCAACAGAAAACACCTTTTATGATATGACTATTTCTCAGGGTGAATTAACTAGACGACACGTAGTATTCCTATAGCTTGCAATTTGACTTAACTTTTCTAAGGAGGTGCTCCCAGTCTGTTGGGTTGTTAGGGTTTAGTGATTTGCACAGGTTTCCACTAACAGGAAAAAATGTCCATGTCCCCTGCAGCAGTCACACATTCAATCAAATGGAGCTCATAAATCACATCTACGACCTTCAGACTTCAATCAATAGGGTGTTTTATAGTCTGTAGAAAAATTATCTAGAGAGAAGTAGAAGAAATACAAGAAGTATGTAGCTAAGGCTTGCCCGAGTCTGGATTCTGCACTCTGCCATCCGGAAGAGACTAACCTGCTGACTTTAACAAAGACGGATATCTCCCAAGCAGCTGTATGCAGAGCCAGGGCAGAGTTGATATTAATGAAGCATTCTGGGAAACAGGATCAATAGCACAAAGCAAAGAAAATGATTCTGCCCTTTCATCCAAGTCTGGGGTGAATTATAAAAATTAAAATGGAAATAGAGCATAGTGCTTACCTGTTTCTCTGAAAAGGTAGCCTGTTAATATATTTAAAATCTCATAGTAGCACAATATTCTACTTTAATTTGGTGACACATTTCCTGGATATAATAATATGCCATTTCTTTTTAATTCACAATGTCTTAAAATTTTTGCTAAAGTTGTAGAATCACAGTTTATAAAATAACACAGAGCTTCATTTAGATTCCCCACCATGTGCACACAAATAGGTTATTTCATAATTTTCTAAAATTATATGAGCAGTAGAAGATGTCCTGCTGGTTGATCCAAAATACTTTGATAGAAGAGTGAGAAAGATTTCATTTAGATAGTCTAAATCTTCCTGTACTTTCAGTTAATGGTTATGTAAATTTTTTACCAAATGATGATTCTAAATAAGAAAATCATAGCGTAAGGAATGATTACCATATATTTATTTAGTTGCTACTGGCATGTAAAATGGTGCATATGAGATAAAATTAAATCATACAGTGATGTTGAGAATGACGGACTTTTTGTATCTTGAGTAGACTAAATGTCAAACTACAAGGATTGTGAAGGTGATGATGGATTATTGATATTTAGGTTCATGACAGTAAAGTGATATGAAGATGAACTTTTCACAACACAAATATGACAATACCAATATTTAGAATAGTGCCATCATTTGGCTTATTTCTTTTAAATGTAGCACATGGGCTAATTTATGAGAAACAGGTATACATTACAAGCCTTTTGAGGTCCCAAAGTTCTAAAATTAGGCTTCACAAGTCTCAAGCAAATTCAGGGCAGCTTAGAAGAAAAGATACAGAATCTGGCTTGAATCTGACTGAAGGATAGATAGGTAATGTACAAGGTCCAAAGAGTATGGCCATGACAAATTTTATATCTACAAATATACGATTTATATATACCTACATACATAACACATATACACACAGGCATATATACATGTGTATATACACATATAACTATATGTAGATATGGTATAAAAGAAAATTATATTAAGAAAATGAAAGGACAAGTGATGGCTTAGGAAAAATTATTTATGAATCTTGTATCATCTGATAAAGAACCTGGATCCAGAAACTATGAAAAACACGACACAATAATATGATGAATAATCCAAATACAAGATGAGAACAAGATTTGAACAACCATCACAACAAAGAAGGTAGAGGTATGAGTGGTCACTAAGTACATAAAAAAGATGCTCAATATAATTTGTCATTAGAAACATGAAAACTAAAACCCTATATAAGGTACAATTTATACTCTGTAGGAGTGGCTATAATTTAAAAGGCAGATAGTAACAAGTGTAAGAATGTGGAGAGATGGGGACACTCATACGTTGCTTGTAGGAATATAAAATGGTGCAACCACTGGGAAAACAGTTCAGCGGATCCTTAAATAGTTAAATATAAATTTACCATGCAAACCACAGTTTTTATTCCTAAGTATATGCCTAGGTGAAATGAAAACATGTCCACATAAAGACCTGTATGCAAATACTCTTAGCAGCATTATGCATCATAGCTAAAGATTGGAGTGAAATAGCCAAATGTCCACCAATTGGAAAATGGATAAAAAAACGTGTCATAGCCAAGGAAAAGGATTCTACCCAATAAGAAAAATGGAAAGAGTACAGAAACTAGGTGCTAAAAATTATGATGCTATCTAAAAGAAGCCAGATGCAAAAGACCACATATCATATAATTCCATTTTATGAAATGTCTAGGAAATGAAAATTTATAGACATAAAAGTGGTTTAGTGGTTACCTGGGACCAGAGGGTGAGAATGAGAAATGAATACAAATGGGCACAGAAGAACTTTTTGGGGTGAGGGAAGCATTCTAAAATTAGATTGTGGTGATGGATGTACAACTCTGTAAATTTATTTAAAATGGTTGAAATTTATGCTATGCCAATTAAACCACAATAATTTTCTTAAGAGTAAGTTATACTTTTAGATACTAATTAGCACTAGTTTCAAAGTAGAACCAGTAAGATAGAATAAAACTCAGAGAACATGAGAAACTTCAACATTTATAGAATTCCTGAAAGGAATTTTATAACGATTTTTGAATCCTCAAATTGTGTCTAAAACGTCTGTGTCTAGTTTCAGTTGTTACACTCCTTAGATCTGCTAGCTCCATGAGAATACAAATATTAATCTTCTTGTTTATTAGTTTATTCCTGGTACTTAGAACAGTTTTTGACTCAGAGGTATTCCTGAATTAATATTAGATAAATGAGTGAATGACATGGGCCTCATGTGAGTGGTCAACCTCTAGAGGAGAAATTTTCCATCTACTCAGCTGAGGTCTACAATTAAGCATGTGGACCCTGATAAGAATACACCGAAGGCTGCAGGGGACCTGCCCCATAAATGGAGACACACGAAGACAGGGAAAGCTGAACCCAGGAGGAGGGTTATCGATCATTTCCAATGAGAAACAGACAACATATTCCAACTGCACAATTCAAGGAAGATTTTTTACACGAGTTCTATTTTTCAGAATACAAGAGAATCATAGGTTTGGAGCAGCAACCTGAGGCTAGAAGATGGGAGGAGCTTCAGCAGAAGGGCCTAGGGTATGAGAAGAAGGGGAAGGCTCCAGCAACCCAGATGCAGAGAGTTGTATAGAGAAGGCCACTTCGAGGGGAGCCATGACCTGTGGTCAAGGTCTCAGGTAGCAATGATCTCTAATGGAAAAAGCCAAGAAAACAAATACCCTGATTTCATTGTCTTTTCTTCTTCTCATGTCCTATTGAGATTCTCCATTGTCCAACCCCAAAAAAGTCTGGAGTGACGGGAGCTTGCTGAAGTATCCATAGAGCTTAGCCTTTTTCTACAGAATATGGTGAAGAAAGGTGGGAAGTAGATGTTGGGGTACAAATGGAAGATGTCCCACACAGGAGTGAGCCTTGGGCCATTGGGGTCTGAGTCTGACTGTAAGGAAAGAGGAGTATAATGTATAATGGAGTAGTTGAGGATTAACACTGGTTATCTAAAAATTCCTAGTTTGGATAAATAACCAGTGATACCAAGGCAGACTGATGAGGATTTGATATTATCTGCGTATATCTGGTGTCCTTCAGGTATGTCATGGCTGAGATTTCAGAAGGGCAATTAGTGGGCCACAGTGGAGATGCTGGGAGGTGAAATGAATTGATCTTGTCTGCACTGAACCTCACTAGGTTTGCTCCTCTAAATTATGTCACTCTCAAAAAGGAAAACTATTTACTGCTTTTTCCTGCAGTTAGAATAAATAGCACTGAGAGAAAATAGCAGATCTTGATTCAGGAGGCTTAGAGTACTCAGGAAACAGGGCCTCAAACATAACTTGCCTCCTGAGCAATTTGGTTCTCTTTAGATTCATGTATTTGTTTCTTAGGGCTTGTGTTACAAATGATCACAAATGGGGTGGTTTAAAACAACAGAAATTTATTCTCTCACAGTTCTCAAGACTAGAAGTTTAAATCAAGGGCTCTGGGGAAGAATCCTTCCTTGCTTCTTCCTAGCTTCTGGTGGTTGCCTGTAACCCTTGGTGTTCACTGGATTGCAGCTGTATCACTACAGTTTCTGCCATATCTTCACACTGTTGTCTTTGCTCTGCAGGTATCAGTCTGCATACAAATCATTCTTTCCTTAAAAGTGTACCAGTTGGATTCACTGGACTAAAGAGAGTTGTCTATGAAAGGTTGCAAGTAGCTCAAAATAACAATATTGCTAATAAAGTACTGAAGGTGGTTTCCAGGTACCTTACACTCTGTATTTTAAGGTTTCTTGTCTTGCTTTAATGTCTAAGAAACAAACTGAGGGAAAAAAAAGTACACTCACGTCATTTATCTGGTTATAAACTGACTTATGAATAAGTATTTTCTTATTCTTTAGGCTTGACATATCTGATTACTTGGATATGCTAGCATAAATATAACTCACTCAATATTTTTATGCCTCTATTTGATATTATTAATTTACATCAATTTAGTCAATCAGTCAATATTTATTTAGTAATTACTGTCCTAACCTAGGTTATTCAGAAAGCAGAGCCTGAGACAAAAGCTAGTGGGCTGTGGTTTTTTCAGGGAGTGCAATCCTAGAGGGCAGAAGTGCAGGAAGGCGGTAGTGAGGCAGGAAAGGAGAGAAAACCAATGCAGAGGGACATAACTGATCCAGTCACCACTCAGTGTCAAAGACAAATTATTACTCAACTTCGTATAACTCCCTTCTGAGAGGTCATGTAAGTGATTACTTCTCCAGACAATCCAAATAAGGAAAAAAGGTTATTCCGGCTTCTGTCTCTTGGTGACGAAGCTGTTTATATCCTCACAATGCTGGATTGTGTATGCATGTCCATGCATGTGCATGAAGGGGGCTGAGGCACATAATAGTTCGGTGTTGACAGGGAAGCCCTGGAACAGTAGGGGAGAGGGGGGCAGGATGGGCATGAAGCAAGGAGTTGTCAGGTTACGCCCTGTAAAGTTTGCCATGCAAATTCGATCCCCCTTGTGGCAACCGTGGATAGAACAAAAATCACACCCCAGTGACTAGATCCCCAGAAGATCTACAAGTAGGAGGACTTACTATGCTACATAAGAGTAGTCTGATGTACATACCACATGCTCCGGATGCTGGGAACATATCAGGGAATAAAACAGATAGAGAACTTTGCTCTCCTGGAATTTCTATTCTGGCATACGGAGATAGACAATAAAGAAAAACATGATCAATAACATACTGTATATTAGAAGGTTAATGTCATGGAAAACTTGAGCAGGGAAAGAGGTAGTAGGGAACTTTTCACTGGTTGGATTCAATTTTAAGTATGATGGTAAAGGTTGGCCTCACAGAGAAGGTGACATCTGAGTGAAGGCAGCCAGCATTCAGTCCTTGGATGTTCGAGGCGCAGTAAGGAAGCTAGTGTGGTGGGAGTGGTATAATATAGGGGGTGGGGGGGGTGGCGTCAGAGGTAAAGCCAGTTCAGGCAGGATCTTAAAGGCCACTGTGAAGGTTCAGTTTTTACTCTGTGTGAAAAGGAGAACACTAGCAGGACTTTGAGCCAAAGAACATTACATGTATTGTGTATACTAGGTTCTGTGTTAAGAACAGACAATAAGAAGTAAAACGTGTGAGCAGGACAAACAGACGCAAGGCTTTGGAGTATTTAAATTAATTTTACAGAGTTGCACGGTTCCAGACAATGAAAAGTTGTGAGGATACCTTTTTGATATTTAAACACTATATAACGGAAGAATGTATTTTTAACATGTGACACTGTCATAAATGTATGTATGTAAGCCCTAAATATGTGAGAAGTTTTATTTTGTTTTGAAATTTGGAATTTGATTTGGATGCACATTAAAAATAATTCTCTAAGCAAAATTTTCAAATATGGAGAGTACCATGGAAAATAAATTCTGAGGATCTGGGTGTTTTAAATATGATGCCAATTTTCTTTAAAAAATTTCTCAACTAGAGATAATTTGTTTCTTTTTTGTTTTAAAATTTTGAGAGAGAGAGAGAGAGAGAGAGAGAGACACCATGAGTAGGGGAGGGGCAGAGAGAGGGAGAGAATCCCAAGCAGGCCCCAAGCTCGCAGCATGGAGCCCGACACAGGGGCTCAAGCTCATGAAACTCTGAAATTATGACTTTACCTAAAACCAAGAGTTGTACGCTTAAGAGACTGAGCTACCCAGGTGCCTCAGAGATAATTTGTTTCTGATGACTAATTTGTTGCTCCATTTTTGAAGTGCTTTTGAATTGAATTTGAGTCTTATGTTGTGGGTTTACATAGAAAGAAATTTCAGCATCAAACACCATTATTAGAAGATATTCAAGAAGTGAATTTAGGTTTTTAGTATATTACCCATTTAGACTGAAGACAAGTGAATTAAAAATGTAAATTCTTCATAATCTGATATAAAAGATGTAATATAGATTTTGAAAATTCTCCATTATTATTGTTGCACAAGTCATTAATGATATCTTACTGAAAATATGGTAATAAAAGATGATATTACTAATAATTTGCCATATTATAAATAATTTGCATCATTATAGTCAATTCACATATTTGAAAGGAAAGCAAAAATTTATAGTTTGTCGATAACTGAAGTTAGTATTTAATAACTGAATAGAAAGCACTAGTATCCTTGAAACATCAAAATTTTATACTCCTTCTTCTGTGTTTAGTACTTTTTTATTTACTTGCAGAAAAAAGAACACTGTTTTTGAAATGAGACAATAGATCGTATTTTTATTTTCTCAGCTGATTTTCTCTATATTTTTACTATTTTTCATTTACTTTTCCTGATCTTCTCATTTAAAATATTGTAAAACCAATCAACATTAATGAGATTATATTTTAGATAATACTAATTAGTTCTCCCTTTCTGAAATGTCATTAATCCTTGAATTAATTATTTTCATATGAATATGCATGATACCTTTTTCTAGGAAGTCCATTTAATATAGTTTTCTGATTGCACTGCTAATCGCCTAGATAATTTTTGGTTATCCTCATCAAATAATGTTTACTGAGGCTTATGGTCATGAAATACTACTATGACAGGTGCTGTAAGAGTTTTCTATGGCGTCACCTATGATGAGTCACACTTTCAAAGTCCATTTAGTTTTCTACACTTCATTCTCTCTCATCCATAACTTGATTATTCTGATATTTTAGATGCAGTAAAAAGAACCTTTACCAGTCAGAAGTCCCCCTTTATAATTTGAGAGGTCATCTTTGTTTTCTCTCTCCAGAAACACCTTTTCTTCTTTTGGGATATGAATTCCCATAACTTTACAGAACTTCTGGGTTCCTCTCCTACCATACTTTCACTACAACTTGCAGACCCATGTTGTTATTTCAATCTGTTAATTCTAGCAGCAGATTCATTGGCCAGTGCGGTGAGCATGTGACCCAAGCCTGGCTAATTGGCATTCTTCTCTAAGTTTGTTTTTCCTTTCTTGGAATAAAAACTAATGTTGTGAAAGAGAGCTACAACTTACAAGTTTTCCAGCTGAATTAGTTGTTTCTGAATTAGTTGTTTTGATACTGTATATGTTGATGCTACATATTTTATAAGGAAGCCCATCTAACTTAATGTACTGGTGGCCCTGCTCTCTATCCAGATAAAGGAAGTAGATTAGAAGATACAAATTAGACATGTTCAATAAAAGGATATTTTTATGCTGTTTCCAGTTCTGGTTCTAGTTATCTTTGAGTCCAACTGTACTAGGCTTTCCTTGGCTTAATTATTTAAAAGAATAAGTTGCTACTGTAAATAATTCCAGACTGTCATTTCCTACACAGTTGGAATTAGTTTCGGGTCCTTCACTACATGAGATCCTTCGTGACATAGTAAATCACATTAATGGACTTAAAAATATCATGGCAAGCGTTTATGTGTTAACTCTGTAGATGAAAATGAGGTGAAACGATAGAATATTGTTTCTTGCCTCAGCACCATCCCCTCATACATTTTAGGAATCAGAGCAATGTGATCTTTGGCAAATGATACACTATTAATTCACTTTCCCCATTTGAAGGAAGGAACTGACATAACAAACAAAGGAGTTTTCAGCATTGCCAGGAGGATATTTAAAAAGCACTTACATGCTGTAGAAGAAAAGCACCAATAATAAAAAAGTCATATAAATAAAATATAATCCCTTATTCCTGACACGGGTAGTTCTTTGCTCATGCTCCTACAATAATATTAAATCATTATTACCAGGAGACCTAAATTTATAAACCAAGTGTGGCCTCCAAGCAAGTTCACAATTGCCTTCCTAGGCAAGAATGTTGGCTTTTTTTCCTTACTTTTCTGCTTGCCTTGTAATTTGAAGTTATACTCATAGTGTGGCAATAAAGTTGTGATAGTCAGCTTTTAGAATTACAAGACATCTCCTTGGCATTAAAAAGCAATCCAAAGCCTCAGGTACATATTGATTCATTTTAAAACCAATCTAATAATTTCTCTAGTGAGAATGGAATGAATATTATTTTACTTAAAAACTAGAGAATGTATGTTCCAATAGTTTGAGATCATACTTAAGAGCCAGCTCTCTTGGGTACGGTTTCTAGTTTTTTCAATTGTTTTGGAATAGAAAGTAAAAGAATAAAAGGTAAAGTACTAGCAGGCTTGTTTAATAAGACATCCCTTATTGCTATAAAACTACCTTGGGCTAATTTTACACTAAAACGTCCAGAGCATGAAACTCAAGAAATTACATTTTTAAAAAGACCTAAAATGCCAATTCTAAATCACAGTATAAATTGGCAACCTAACTTTTAGAGTTTTGGAAATATTCAAAATGTCAACTTTGTGATGAAACTTAAATATAAAAACATGAATTTGTTATTTCCTATGAAATTGTAGATTGACTTTCATACAATATATTATATACATGAAGCAACTGTAGAAGGTCTGGCACTTAGTAACTATTCTAAAAATGTTTCGTTAATGATTAAGTAAATAAAAGGAAAGCACTCTTTAAAGTTCCTAAAATCTTCTTGATGCCAAGTGTTAACTACCATAAAAGTTTTAATTATATGCTTTGAGGATGCTAATCCATATATTAGCATCCTTGTAGCATTCTTTGCTTCATTTACTGTCCTCATTCTTTGTCTTCATTTACGCTTTGGCCTGTGTTTTAGGCAAAAATTAGTATAAGAGACTGTGAAGGCACTGGGGACAGATTAGGACTATGAAGGTTTTATAAGGGCAAGAATTTTTGTCTACTTATCCTATTTCTTTTTTCTTTTTAACGTTTATTTATTTTTGAGAGAGAGAGAGAGATACAGAGTGTGAGCAAGGAAGGGGCAGAGAGAGAGGCAGACACAGAATCTAAAGCAGATTCCAGGCTCTGAGCTGTCAGCACAGAGCCCAATGTGGGGCTTGAACTCATGAACTGTGAGATCGTGACCTGAGCCAACGTTGGTGCTTAGCCAACTGAGCCACCCAGGCACCCCTACTTAGCCTATTTCTGACAGTGAATTGGCATATACACAGAGAGAACTCAATATATGGCAATAAATACATGAACCAAATGGGAAGTGGAAAGAAGGAAATAATTATCAAGTTGTGTACAAGTGAATTAATGAATGCATTAGGACGTTATAAAATCTGGGGTTTGGGATAAAACAAAGTGAATGAGGCAAAGTCTTGGATCTACAAGAGCAATAAAGTACTGAAGAGAAATCACAAGGTCTTGCATAAATCTAAACCAGGTGAAGGCTTTGTTATTATAACACTCTTACTCTACCAAAATAGCATACTGTCAGCTTGAAAAATAACTGGATATTTGTTTTTTCTTTACAAAAATTTCAAATAGGTGGATTAAAAGATTCCCTGACTGACCCCCTCCCCAAGTTATGGCAATTTAACCTCACATTCTAGACTTTGCAGGCAACTTGTCAAGAATGTTTACATTCCTTACAGGTATAATCCTTCTTTGTATTGACATTATCTGAAAACAAAAATTATTTTGTCCTCAAATTTCCTAATACCAAGAATTACACTAACAACAAAAAGAATGAGTCAATGACGATTGACTTAAATCTCATCTTAATAATAACTCAACTCAGCAACTATTTGCTGAAAGTACAACACTGAGATGGGTATTGCAGGCATTACAAACGACTGCAAGATTGCTACTTGTCTTAGTGGGACATGCAGTCTTTTGAAGGAGACAAGGCATAACGTATAAAACAAATAGAGAGGAAATAAGAAAATATTTCCAAAAATACAGATTAATATATTATAAAATGCTAAATTGACTATTATCAAAGACTGTGCTCTATAGTCCTAACAACATCCTTCATTGGATATTAAAGATTTTAAATTAGAAGCAATGGTGTCGTTGTATAAATTTCATTATTAAATCATTAGATTGCAATAAAGAATCCCTTTAGGTAAAGATTTTCTCAATATATTATTTAATAAATAATAAAAGCAGATGATGTACTATGCAATGATTCATTTTTCAAAAGGCTTTGCCCTGGATGTGTTCACTAATGTCAATAAAAATTTCCTATAAGAGGATAAAGGCCAACATTTATTCTTTATTTTTGTTTTCTGAAACTACAGCAACCTCAATTATTATGTATAAACAGGGAATGAATTTTATTAACTTTGCTGGCTTTATTATATTTCTGGTGGAGTAAAGCAAATGAATCGCCTTTGAAAACAGGATCCAAGTTGCATTTCCACAGACCCCAAGGAGACACATAACATTTCCCTAGATTGCTTAAGTATCAAAAAAATTACCACCAAGAGAATAAATGGCAGCATCTCCGTCCTACTAAAAAAGATGTCTTTTTATCTCTAAAATGCCACAGATGGGGTAAAGAAAGCAATTACTTGTCACTTCTACTGCAAAGGTTATAATATTCAACTTGCTTTAAGTGACAGATTTTTCTAAGGGTTAGAAAATTAGCTGCTAACTAGATTCCAGTTTTCTGCAAGCAAACCATTTTCGTTACCAAAATTCTCAATTAGTTAAAAAAGCCAACGGACTTCTACGACGTTAACTCTGATGTCAGAATTTAATTTTTGTCTGCCCGTTTTTATTTATGCTTGTATTTACAGGTGCCATTACTTATTCTTCCTCTAACCTGATTGGGAAAGACGTAACATTTCCTTGAGTATTAAATATTCATTCCCAGATACCTTAATTGAATTTTAATATGTAAAATCATGAGGAAGTGTAGTATAAAGTTACAAATCTGATTGTCCTCAAAGTGTTTCTAATTGTATTCGTTATGATTGAGGTATGCAGTATTTTTCTGATTCTGTTGAAACTGATTTTAAAATCTTTATTTCTGTGGGAAATCACTGCATGGAGTAAGCTCTGCAATCACACCGTGTATCTTGTCTTCTCACTCCCATTCTCTCAGAGGACTAGTTTATCTCTCCTCAAAATTACAAGACCTCCTCTTTCACTGAGAAAAGAACTGATCTGAAGAGAATTCCCCACAAGCTACTATGGACGAAGGGTCTGTCTTCCTCCCTAAGGCCAACATCCAGAGAGGACATTCGAGTCCACTGCCTCAATACACACATAAACATTCCTCCTTCCATTTTCTGCATTTTCTTGCACATGAAGTTTTTCCTTTCTATTGGACCACTGTCATCCGCACACAAAAATGCGGTTATTTTGTTCTTCTTGAAAGAAACAAAGAAATACAAATCCCCACTCTTTCCTCTGCTACTTCCACTTATCACCAGTGATGACATGTGCCTCCCCTCGTGCCACAGAAGCTTCCCTTCTCTTCAGGACAAAGGCCAGATTTCTCCCCGGGCTTCTGCTAACCTTCAGCCACAGTTCTTCCACTCTGTGTTCCTGCTATCCTGAATTCACTTCTGTCCAGGCTCTCTGCTCCCAAGATTTCAGTACCACCTGAGCCACTGACTGCCATATTCTTTCCCATGCTGCCTTCAACTCTACACATCTCTGTTCTCTTCCCTATCACCTGGTTGCCCCTCATGCATCCTTCAGGCTTTGGCTTAAACATCACTTTGACAGGGATCTAATCTTTTGGCTAGGTTGTGCCCTGCTCTGTGTGTGTACTTCTCCATCACAACCTGTCCCAAGTAAACGGAATGTTCTGTAAGGGCCACAACTTCATCAGTCTTGATACCACTATATTCAGGGCACATCACTGAGCTGGCAGTCAGGAAATATTTGCATTTGAATGAATAAATGAAGGAAGGAAGAATTCAGGACACTCAGTACTGCTCAATAAATATTAGCAGACTATCCACCTGAAGAAACAGAGTTTGCAATAAAAATACAGCAATTTAGTTGTGAAGCATGACTTATAGATTCTTAGATTACCCTGGCCAGCATAATTTCTAACATTCTCTTTGTTTAAATGTAAAAATCTACTAAGAGACACTTCCTTCTTAACCAAATGGAAATACAATGTTCCCTTTCCACCTCATTTTACAAAACTGTTCCATATGAGTTGATTGAAATAGTGACAGGTCATCAATATTAATAGCAAAATTTTATAGCCTTCAAAACAAATGTCTGGTTTCCTGAAACCTTCTTTTTTATGGCAGGTCTCCTATTGGAGATACAATTTTTATTTATAAAATTCATCTGTAAGAATTTATCCCTCTTTATTTTGTTGGGAAATGGTTATTTTCAAATAGAATAAAATATAGGAAAAACAAAGTAAGTATGCCTCCCATTGTGGTTGGCACAAATCTGGTACTTTAAGTTCCTACTTCACTTTGTTAAGTAGGAAAAACTCTGAACTCTTCCAGAAAGCCACTTAGCACTCTGGCTTCTTTGAACTCTATCTTAATATAAAGTCATCATTATGCAAAAAAAAAAAAAAAAAAACCTTTGTATTACTGCTACTGGCATCCTATACTTTTTAGGTGGGGGTTGGGAGCGCGGTGAGACTGACATCTGAAACTAGTTGAAGTAGCTAAATTATCAAAAGGCACTGAAAATATCTAGAAAATAGAAAATTTTCCTTTTTTCCCCTTGTTCAGATTTTTATAAATCCGAGGACTGAAGAGAATAATTTCATTTAAAGAATCCACAAGATTTATATCTACCCAGCAAGAGTTCAGTCATGTTCAGACTATTTGTAAATTTATGTAACTACCATATGTTTTGAAGTCATTACTCTCCCAACACATTAAGACACAATTTTAATGCACTGAAAATAATTTAACATCCAACACACAAAGTCAACTGCATGTTGACTATCATTAGTAATCAATCAGTAAAAAACTTCTATCAGAGAGAAAATACCTTATCTACTTAATAAGATTACTTCCCATCTTGTTTCATTTAAACCTATAATTCCACTCACAGGTCACACTCCTGAAAATCTTCAGGATTTTAACTTTTTTTTTTTTTTAGCGTTTTTATTTTATTTTTGAGAGACACAGAGACAGAGGGTGAGCAAGGGAAGGGTAGAGAGAGAGGAGATACAGAAACTGAAGCAGGCTCCAGGCTCAGCTGTCCGCACAGAGCCCAATGCGGGTCTTGAACTCACGGACCATGAGATCATGACCTGAGCTGAAGTCGGCCGCTTAACCAACTCAGCCACCCAGGGGCCTCATTCTTCAGGATTTTAAAGCAGATTCTTAATCTATGTTTCTTCTTTACAAGTAGTAAATGACAAATTAATTGTACTTAATTTTATCTGAGCTCTATCATAGGCATTAAAAAGCCACTGTCTCCCTATAAACATGCTTTAAAAACAATGCAAAGACTCAGAGGTTTATTTTACAGAAATCTAAAATCCAAAAGGTACAGGGTTTAATATTCTATGTTGGAAACATTAAATGCTAAAAGACTGTGTTGTGATCAAATTCAAACACTTTCTTTTTCCACGGAGAAAGCTGTGGTCTCAAAGCTTGAACTACTTTATTGTCAATATCATATTGCCGTCCTCATAATAATCATTTGTTGTCATCTTTGTCTTAACCACTACCTTTCAGAAAGCCCAGATGTGTTATTCAGCTAATACACATTTAATCTAATTCTTACTCTATCTGGAAAGTCAATTGTTACAGAATCCTCACTTCAGATGACAAAGGCAACAAACTGGGAAAACAGGCCCCAGGCTCATTTAATGGTCTTCTCACAACACCAGGCTAAAACTACAAAGCACCATTTTGGTTCCAGGTGGGATCCATAGTATCTATCAGAGGTAGTAAACTCATGTGTTTCCCAGGCCCAGACCTGTCACTGAATGAGGAAAGGAAGGTGGGTGATTATGGTAAGTATAACACACAAGTCCCTTGTATAGGGGCAGTGACGATTCAGCTCCCACCAAGGGCTTCTATTTGTGAATATGCATCTAGGAGGGCAGATTTTCTGACTTTTCATGAGAGGCTGAAAACCTGGATATTCGTGGGTATATGCATATGTATACACATACACATTAATATATATATAATAAACATAAGTATATTAAACATATAAGCATATGTTAAATTTAAATATATTAAACATATAAACATATGTAAATATGTAAATATAAATATATTAAACATATGTTTGATTGCTTTCTGATTTTTTAAGGCAATCAAATACATGTTTAATAAAATAATATGGGGGCCAAATACAATATTTAGGGGTACTTGCAATCTCTGTGTTAATGAGACCAAATGAAATGTTTAAAACTTTTGGGTATAATCCAGCCTCTGTCACCTTTCCTATTTTTGGATAAGTGTTTCTGTGTATTTTTCTTTTTGTATTGTAGTTTATGGAATCCATAAAAGAACATTACCAGAAGAACAAAGAATTGCAGTAGAAAGTCACTTAAGGCACCAGGTACTCAGGGGCAGATCGGACATCCTTCTCTCCTGGAGTAAAAGCAACCAGAGGAGCAAAACTGACCAGACAGAAGAGCATCCTTCCCTCTCATTTACCAAGGCTTCTTCTCTCAGAGGGAGAAAAAGGAGAGTGGCAAGAAGGACTCTCTCAGCTCAGCTTTGAGGATTTTGAAAATACGAGCACCTGGAAAGTAGGATATGTTTTGAAACGTGAATAGTGAAAGTGAGTAAACTCTCATAAAGAGGGATTGTAAGTGGCTGTTTTCCATCCGAAGTGCTTGATCCTGCTGCTTTGCTATCTCCCTCTCACCTCCCTTAGGTTACATACACACTTCCTACAAGAACACACAGGAATGAGTTACAAGCGAGGCTGCAAAATGCACTTTTTTCCCTCAGAAATTCAGCAACAATGTTTGTGTGATAAAGAAAATCTGAACTGGGGATGAACAAACTGACCAAGTTTTGTCTAAAGATGGAGGTATTTTTCCCCATCCCTTCAGAGCTTCCCCTTCAACAAGTTTTACCTCAATGGATCAAAGTATTAATCTGTACTTAGTGCCTTTCTCCTTTACCATCTCTAAAATTTTTATTCTTTGTGCATTCTTTCTGACTCATCTGTGGTATCTAGGAATCCTACAGTGAAGAATCACCGTTCTCAATTTCATTCTTTTTAAATCTTCTGAAGATGTCTCAAGCAATAGAAAGAAAATAAAACAACTTAATTTTTAAGCCACTGTGCTAAAATTAAACTGTGTTATAACCATACTAGGGAAATATTTGTAGGTACCAGTGAGATTTCGTCTCTATATGTAAAAAAAAAAAAGTTGAAATACAAACTTAATTGGTTTGTATTTAACCATTTAGTAAAATATTCAATGAATAAGAGTCAAAGTTTTATTACAGTTATAGCAGAGGTTTGTATTAGTGTCCAGATGTATAATTAGGTGTAATAAAGAATCTTTTCTACCTACACAACAGACTTTGATTAAAGTTAAAAAATAATTGCATAATACATTTAATCAGAATTCAGAGTTTTCGTTATGATTACCTTTGTCATCTAAAAAAGAGAAACTAAGGGTTTCTCTAAGCCTGGATGGCTTAGTCAGTTAAGCCTCTGACTCTGGCTCAGGTCATGATCTCACAGTTCATGAGTTTGAGCCCTGCAACTGGCTTTGTGCTGACAGCTCAGCGCCTGGAGCTTGCTTTGGATTCTGTGTCTTCCTCTCTCTCTGTCCCTCCCTCACTGACACACTCTCTCTCTCAAAAATAATAAACATTAAAAAAATAAAATAAAAAAGAGAAACTAGAAAGCAACAGATTCTCGTCTTTAATTATTTTAGCTCTTTGGTAAAAATATATGGCTTTCTGCTTTTGATCTACTGTGAACTCTTTATAAGACAAAGTTCTAGATAATTTCCTTCAGAAATTTCATTTACTCTCTGTTCAATATAGAATTTATTTGTTCACAAATGATATAACAAGATTTGGACTTTCTTATGTTGATGAGAACTAGAATTAAGATTCTTTTTTTTTTTTTTTTTTTTTTTTTTGAGAGAGAGACAAAGAACGTGCAAGTGAGCGTGAGCAGACGAGGGGCAGAGGGAGAAGAAGAGAGAGAATCTTAAGCAGGCTCCATGCCTAACACAAGCCCCACAGGGGACTTGATCTCAGGACTCTGTGATCATGACCCGAGCCAAGATCAAGAGTCAGATGCTTAACCAATCGAGCCACCCAGGTGTCCCAACTAGAAGTAGAATCTTAATAAATATTTATCAATCCTGAAAAGAACAACAAAATATGATTACATATTGGAAATATTCTTGTAACAGAGTCATGAATTGAGATGTTAATATTAAGTACAAAGAATATCTTGTCACGGTTACATTATTTTGTAAGGTTGAAATAATAATTATTTAAGGTAGCTCAAATTTTTATATATTTATGTATTTATGCATTTATTTTATTTACATTTTACTCATTTTTCAGGCTCCACTCAAATATTTGACCATATGAAGTTACACACATGGAATTAATTTCACTCTTTTTGCCTTCTCAGTTTGTCTACAGGGGTAAATCCATTTCTTTATACTGTTTCTGTATCTAGTTTCAGCTTGAGAAAAATTTACAGGGAATTGCAGATGTATGAACTTGAATAACTAAATTCATCCTCCTGAGCAATCACTTTACTCCGATATAAACTGAATCTAATATTCTACATCTCATTGAGCTAGAGGTGCAAGATTTAGCAAATAAAAAATAAGACAGTGTGAATTTCGGCTAATTTTTTGGCATTAATGTTTCCCAATCATTTTCAGTGTAAGTATGTCCCAAATATTGCATGAGGCATATTACACTACCAAAAAAGATTTGTTGTTCATGTAAAATAAAAATTAATGGTCCTATCTTTTATTTGACAACCCCACATTGAGCTGTTTTAGGGATTAAATCAGATGACTTAGCTAAAATGGCTGACAAATGGTGGATACCTAACAATTTTTTCTTGCCTGACCCTGTGAACTATTAAAGAAACATGATTTGAATTAGATCAATTCTTTGTATTCTATATCTGGTGAAAGGCCTGACATATTGTGAATACATAGTAAATATATACAGTACAGAATAAATGAAGTGTTGTGTGTGTGTGTGTGTGTGTGTGTACATACATGTTTAGGAGATGGAGTTGAGGATTAGTTAGTATGGAAAAGGGATATTATTACATTAGAGAAAGTCATGTTTTACTGCCTTTTATCAGCATATTTCATCATCATTTGACTACTATTTTGTAGGATTAGAGACCTATACGGAACTTCGCAGATAGTACTGGGATGTTAATAATTTTTGATATTGTTAAAGGACTCCAGAAGCTGAAGTTTTACGATATTCCTTAACATTTTCCCACTCTCAGAATTGTAATAATTTGAGTTACATTTAAGTTCTGTTTTGAGAGGGGTTGTCACTAGCAGGAATTTTAAAGCTCTTTGTATATGTATGTGAGTGCATGTGTAAACATATATGTAAATAAATATATTTATAATGAACATAGGTAACTCATGCAGAACAAATTTGGCCCACTACCTGGTTTTGTATGATCCACCTGTAAGGTAAGAATGTTTTATATTTTGAGGTATTTGGGGGAAAAATCAAAAGAATAATTATAACTTGTGACACATGAATATATATGAAATTCAAACTAAATAAAGTTTTATTGAAACACAGTAACATCTATGTATCTATTTGTTAACATATTGTCTATGGTTCCTTTAGCACTGTGTAATGGTTAGTTTCATGTGTTAACTTTGCTAGATATTCAGTTATTTAATCAAACATTAATCTAGGTATTTTGTAGATATGGTTAACATCTACAATCACTTGATTTTAAGTAAAGGAGATTAGCCTCAATAATGTGGGTGGGCCTTATCCCATAAGTTGAAGGCCTTAGAACAATACTGAGGCTTCCGGGAGAATAAGAAATGCTGCCTCGAGACTACAATATCAAATTCTAACTGAGTTTCAAGCCAAACAGCTTTCCTCACAAATCAGATTCAAGACTGCAGTATTAACTCCTGCCTGAGTTCAGCCTGCTGACTTGTTCTATGGGATTTCAGACTTGCCAAGCCCCACAAGTATGACACAATTCCATAAAATAAATCATACACACAAATATATATTTGTGTGTATATATATCGAGGTAAATATATATCTACATCTATATATATCTATATATAGTATGTATATATAAGTTTATACATATATAAATACACACACATCTATGAGAGAGAGAGAGAGAGAGAGAGAGAGAGGGAGGGAGGGAGGGAAAGAGAGACAAAGAGAGAGGGAGGGAGAAGGAAGGAGAGAGAGAGAGATTTTCTCTGAAGAACCGAAAATGACATACACTACAACAGCAGAACTGAGACGCTGTGAGAGAGCCTGTATGGCCCACAAAATAAAAATTTACTTTCTGGCCTTTCACAGAAAAGTTTGCCGACCCCTGTGCTAGATACACCATATTTGAGTTAAATCATTTCCCTTCATTCATTCACACAATTTCATATTCTACCAATATACTGAGGCCTATGTACCTCAAAATGGATGGGAAATTAGCAGGAGAATCAAGGAGATACACTCTATCCTGGTAAATCTCACAGGACAGAGTGGATATACATTATTGAAGTGTCAGTGCTAAGGAGGTGGTAAGCAGGCCGTGCTGAGGGAACACACCAGGGAGGCCCTGCATATTAAGGCTGTATGAAACTGAAACTAAGACCATCACAGTAAAACATTCGTACATGGACTGCACATGTTACTTTGCCTTATCTATTTTAAGTAAGTAGGTTTTTGGATATGCATGCTATGTACATTTTTTAAGCTTTAGAAAGTAAATTTAGATATTATCTAACAAAGGTCACGAAATCAAATGCCTTCAATGGCAGGCAAAACTAGAATAGTATGGGATGAGGGAGACATGTGAAGCCTCAGAATGTTCAGTCTCCATGTATTGATATTTAAAAGTCTGGGGCACCTGGGTGGCTCAGTTGGTTGAGCACCCAACTTCAGTTCAGATCCTAGTCTCACAGTTCATTAAGTTCAGCCCTGCATCAGGATCACTGCTATCATCAGAGAGCCCACTTTGGATCCTTTGTCCCCCTCTCTCCATGCCCCTCTCCTGCTCATACTCTCTCTCAAAAATGAATAAACATTTATTAAAAAATGATAAAAATCCCCAAAATTCGAAGACATGGTACAAACATAACAAAACTCATCTTTGGACTTCATGTGCTGCCAAGCGGAAACCTCTGAGATAAAACCTATCTCTTCTCATTTCATAAATAGGTTTAAAACCCAAGATCTTAAGGCACTTAACTAAAACCCCTCTTATTTATTCATGGAAGAAAAAGACTGAAATCCAGGTCTTCTGGCTCCCACTGCAATTTCCTTACTTTCTGTGGAGAGACCCCCAAGGATGTATTCAGGCAGGATTATAAGAGAAGGCAACCTAAGTCAAAATTAGGCTGGAGAAGAATCTTGTCTTTAAGACTTTGTGTCCAAGAAATACATGAATGATACATTTATATGTTAACATAGAACCGATGATGTTGCCAGCTAGAAGTGTACACGGCGCCATGATGTTTGAAGAAAGCGAGTGAATACAGTATCTCTTTGCTTTATTTTGCATTTCTCTAATTAATAATAAACATACTTTCAAACATTTACTAGCCATTTATTTCTACTCCTCAGAACTGACTGCATGTTTTGTCTACTTTTCCACTAAGTTGTTTTGCTTTTTTCTTATTGATGTATAAGCATTAAAAGCTAGTCTACATGGTAATCCTTTGTGTATATCTTCTGCATAGATCCTTTACATGCATCTTTTTCCATTTTTGGTTTGTCTTTCCACTTTCTTCCTTGTGTCTTTTTGATGAATAGAAGTCCTTTATTTTTTTTCACATTTGTTTATCTTTTATTTTAAAGCATCTTTTGTGTCTTGTTGAAGAAATCCTTCCCTATCCCCTGATCATGTAGAAATCTTAAATACTGTTAAAATCATTTTCCCCCCACCTCTCATATTTGTCTCTAACTCATTTGGAATTGATTTTTGTATACAGCAATGATGGTGAGGTAGAAGTTTACTTTTTTCCATATGAATAATTGTCCTTGCACAATTTGTTGGGGTAATTGATCCTTTCCTCATCGATTTTCAGTGACAATTATGGAATACACCCATGTTTCTCTGTGTGGGTCTATTCGCAATACATGCAGTCTGTTCTATCTGTTCCTTTTTTCAATCAATGTTTCAACGCCATATTGTCTTAATTACTACAGATTTACAATTCTTCATTTCTGGGAAAGCAAATTTCACTTGTTTCTTCTTAAATGTGCTTTAGTACTTTCAAATAAATTTTTTTCTTTTGTATATGCTTTTGAAATCAAGATGTCGAGCTTTACAAAATTAAATTGAGTGAATTTTATTGGAATAAAACTGAAGGTACAGATCAACTAAGGCAGAGTTGATCTATTTATAATAGAGAATTCCAACTCATGAACATGGAAATATCACTGTTTACTTATGTCCCTTATATAAAATAGTTACTGTAAAGATTCACAATAAACCTTTGTACTGGTAGGGCCCTCCCATCCAGCACACATATTTTACTTTTTATCTTCAAAATGTCTTGATTATTTTTATCTTTATTATCTTTTGATTTATCTAAGTTTGCTCAATTTTTATGCCTTCTTAAGTAGAGTGCCTGGTTCACTAATTTTAAGGCTTTCATCTTTACTAATACGAGTATTTAAGGCTGTAAGCTTTCCTGAAGTTACTGCTTTATTTGCATCAAACAAGTTTCTGTACGTAGAAATTTTCTTGAACTATAAATACTTTATAACTTCTGTTTTTTTCTTTGATTTATTATTAGAACTGTATTAATTGTTCCAAAATACTTTCTGATAGTTACTTTTGGGTTATTGATTTTTAATGTAATTACATAACAGTGAATATAAACTGTATAATCTCAGGTTTGCTTTTTGTTCAGAAAAGGTCAATTATTTTGAATATTCCCTGTGATTAGATGTTAAGTGTGTTCCACAGTGATGTAGGTGAGTGAGTGGTCTATGTGCTTCCAATGTATATGAACTGTTAATATGCTAGTTTTTGTCATCTTGTTTTTTGTCTGCTTGTTCTATGAAATACTGAGAAATGTAAGTTAAAAGGTCATAGTATAATTATATTTATCTGATAACAGAGACCTTGAGTTTCTACCAGAGTTTGGAAATTACGTCCTCAATCACTATTCTATTTGTGATTTTTGGTTTGAATGCCTAATTCATCAAGAACAATACGGGGGCACCTGGGTAGCTCAGTTCGTTAAGCATCTGACTTTGGTTCAGGTCATGATCTCTTGGTCTGTGAGTTCGAACCCTATGTCGGGCTCTGTGCTGACAGCTCAGAGCCTGGAGCCTGCTTCAGATTCTGTGTCTCCCTCTCTCTCTGCCCCTCCCCCACTCATCCGCTGTCTCTTTCTCACTCAAAAATTTAAAAAATAAAAAAAAAGAATACAAAGACCTGAAAATTATGGCTCTAATCATTTTTTTTAAAAAATATTCTATTTTGATATATTTCAATTTTATCTTTTCTATAAAGAATACTGTTAAAATTTTTGGTTAATTCTATCAAGTCAGTATTTGCTTAGATTGATTCACATATTTACTCTTTTCTTTAAGCACCATTCTTTCCTGCACATAAGATAAGCCACCTGAACTCTTTCTTCTGCCTAGAGTCCATCCTTTAAATTTTCCTTTAGTAAAGATCCGTTTGTGGCAATTTTTTTTCTGTTTCTAATTATTTTATTCTCAAGTTTAGCACTCATTTAAAGTAATAATGTAATCCACTAATGTCCACTGCTCCTTATGAAAATTAAACTATAGGGGCGTCTGGGTGGCTCAGTTGGTTAAGCATGCGACTTCAATGTAGGTCATGATCTTGCCCTTACGAGTTCGAGCCCCACATCAGGCTCTGTGCTGACAGCTCAAAGCCTGGAGCCTGCTTTGGATTCTGTGTCTCCCTTTCTCTCTCTGTCCCTTCCCTACTCACGCTATCTCTCTCTCTCTCTCTCAAAAATAAACATTAAAAAAAAAAGAAAATTAAACTATATTCTAATTTTTGTTCACTGGAGAGTAATTTTGATTTTATCCTCCTTTAGTGAACTTATGATTGAGTATCTACCTATAGTATTCTGTGATTTCACTATAAATCTACCCATGACCATAATGTGTATTTGTGTGCGTGTGTGTGTTATGTCTGTATGAATACATTAGGTAAAACACCTCTTGTTATTTTTCAACTTCAATTGTTTACTTAAATGGTCTCTTGGTTCTTACTCATTTTTTCAGGCCATTCGTTTCTTATTTTTAAACATAATGACCCACATTTTTTTTTTTGTTTATATGTCTGATAATTTCAATATCTTAGCTCAC
The DNA here is from genome assembly GCA_030068075.1 of Paguma larvata. Lineage (NCBI taxonomy): Eukaryota > Metazoa > Chordata > Mammalia > Carnivora > Viverridae > Paguma > Paguma larvata. The sequence goes on from CM057829.1 coordinate 57,907,397, forward strand.
AAAGATATGTTTTTATCTTTTGTGGTTTCTGCTTGTCTTCACTACTGGTCTTGTGCCTTTGCAAGTCTTAAGGGTTTGCTGTTGTTGTTATTCTTTTTAAAAAGCATGTTCTAAGGTAATGTACATTTATTTCCACCAGGGACTCAGGGCATTACCAACCTGCAGAGATTTAATAAAAATCCTTGGCTTGAGATTTTTTCCAGACCATCTAGGTAGTGTGAATTTAAGCTAAAAACCTATAAAGACTAGCAGATGGTTATGAATTTTGATGAAATATTTTTTTTCTCATCCATCCTGTGCTAAATTTTGAGAGGCAATTTTCTTCATTATCTTGTAAAAGACTGTGCATGAGTGAATGAGTGTGTGTGTGTTTGTGTGTGTGTGTGTGTGTGTGTGTGTGTGTGTGTGTGTGTGCGCGCGCGCGCTGTGATTTCTAGTTCACTTGGGGTGTAGCTTTTGGATTCCAGGTTTATCTGTAGATGAGGATATCTCCTACTTGACTCTCCACTAGAAACATGTCCTGAGCTTTGTTTCCCATCTCCATGCATAATTCATGCCAATCCGGGAGACTCAGATTCACTGGGTGAACAAATTTTAGCAAGATGGAAGGCATTTTAGTGTTTTGCTTATCTCTTTTTAAAAATAAGTTTTTAGTGTTTATTTATTTTTGAGAGACAAAGAGAGAGAGAGAGAAAGCAGGAGAGGGGCAGAAAGAGATGGAGACACAGAATCTGAAGCAGGCTCCAGGTTTTGAGCTGTCAGCCCAAAGCCTGATGCAGGGCTTGAACCCATGAACCTTGAGATCATGACTTGAGCCAAAGTTGGATGCTTAACTGACTGAGCCACCCAGGCACCTCTGCTTATCTCTTTTCATTCTCAAATTAACTTAGCTTTTGATTTCTGTGTATTTCTTTCTTACTCATCAATTAAGAATTTTTTTTCTATTGTTTTCTCCATTGTTCTAGTTTTCTGTGAGAGAGTAAGTCAAACTATCTAGCTTATCATATTGTCAGAAATTGATTTCCTTTAATTTCTAAAGATTTGTGTGTATATAGCTAGCTGTTATTTAATTATGGTGCCTAGAGGCTTATGATGGTCACATTATAAAAAATACATTGCATCTCTTATCATGACACAGAATCACTCTTTAACATGTTTAGAGGTTTTAACTTTGAATCCCCTCTTGTCTAGCATTGATTTTATCCTTCTAACATTTTTTTAAAAAATTTTTTAAATGTTTATTTATTTTTGAGAGACATAGAGACAGAGCGTGAACAGGGTAGGGGCAGAGAGAGGGAGACACAGAATCGGAAGCAGGCTCCAGGCTCTCAGCCATCAGCACAGAGCCCGACGCGGGGCTCGAACTAATAGACCATGAGATCATGACCTGAGCCGAAGTCGGCCGCTCAACTGACTGAGCCACCCAGACGTCCCTCCTTCTAACTTTCAATTCTCCATGTGTGCTAGGTATTTCTTTGCCTCTACCTTTATTTTTTAACTTTTACTTCTTATAAAAATTTAAAGTCGTATGGCTGGGCACTGACTCATAATGAGGAAAGTCAGTTCATACACATTTACCCCAGTGACTTAAATTTTTTAATTAAAAAAATGTGTTTATTTAAATTCAAGTTAGTTAACATACAGTGTAGTATTAGTTTCAGGAGTAAAACCCAGTGATTAATCATTTACATACACCCAGTGTATGAATACCCAGTGCTCATTCAGCAAGTACTGTCCTTAATACCCATCACTCATTCAGCCCATTCCCCCACTCATCACTTTGTTCTCTGTATTTAAGAGTCACTTATGGTTTGCCTCCCTCTCTGTTTTTAGCTTATTTTTCCTTCTGTTCCCCAATGTTCATATGTTGTGTTTCTTAAACTCCATATATGAGTGAAATCATATATGATATTTGTCTTTCTCTGACTGGCTTATTTCACTTAGAATACACTCTAGTTCTATCTACATTGTTGCAAATAGCAAGATTTCATTTTTTTTAAGTTTTTAAAATTTTTATTTATTTTTGAGAGAGAGAGAGAGAACAGCAGAGACTCTCAAGAAGGCCCAGTACTGTCAGCACAGAGCCCAATGTGGGGCTCGAACTCATGAACCATGAGATCATGACCTGAGCTGAAATCAAGAGTCAGATGCTTAACCAACTGAGCCATCCAGGCATCCCAAGATTTCATTCTTTTTGATCACCAAGTAATAATCCATTGTATATACTGTTACCACATCTTCTTTATCTATCCATCAGCCGATGGACATCTGGGCTCTTTCTATAGTTTAGCTCTTGCTGATAGCACTGCTATAAACATTGGGGTCCATGTGCCCCTTTGAATCAGCATTTTTCTATCTTTTGGATAAATACCTAGAAATGCAACTGGGTTGTAGGGTAATTCTACTTACAATTTTTTTTAAAAATCTTCCATACTGCTTTCCAGAGTGGCTGTACCAATTTGCTTTCCCATCAACAGTGCAAAAGAGTTCCCTTCTCTCCACATCGTTACCAACATCTGTTGTTGCCTGAGTTGTTAATTTTAGCCACTCTGACAGGTGTGAGGTGGTATCTCATCGTGATTTTGATTTGTATTTCCCTGATGAGTAATGCTGAACATCTTTTCATGTGTCTGTAGCCATCTGGATGTCTTCTTTGGAAAAATTCCTATTTATGTCTTTTGTTTATTTCTTCAAAGGATTATTTGTTTTTTGGGTGTTGAGTTTGATAAGTTCTTTACAGTCTGGATACACCAAACCCTTTATCAGATATGTCACTTGAAAATATCTTCTTCCATTCCATAGGTTGCCTTTTTCTCAAACTGTTCCAAAAAATAGAAATGGAAAGAAAGCTTCCAAACTCATCCTATGATGCCAGCATTACTTTCATTCCCAAACCAGGAAAAGACCCCACTAAAAATGAGAATTACAGGCCAATATGCCTGTAATGAACCTGGATGCAAAAATTCTCAACAAGATACTAGAAAACTGAATTCAACTGTACACTAAAAGAATTATTCATGATGATCAAGTAGCACTTATTCCTGGGCTGCAGCGCTGGTTCAATTATTCACATATCAGTCAATGTGACATACCACATTAATAAAAGAAAGATAAGAACCATATTCCTTTCAATAGATGCAGAAAAAACATTTACAAAATATAGCATCTTTTTGATAAAAACCCTGAAGAAAGTATGGATAGAAGAATATAGAGGATATACCTCAACGTCATAAAGGCCATATATGAAACACCCACAGCTAATATCATCCTCAATGGGGACAACTTGAGAGCTTTCCCTCTAAGGTCAAGAACACAAGAAGGATGTCTACTCTCACTGCTATTGTTCAATATAGTACTGGGAGCCCTAGTCTCAGCAATTCAACAACAACAACAACAAGAATAAAAGGCATACAAATTGGCAAAGAAGAAGTCAAATTTTTACTCTTTACAGACAACATGATGCTCTATGTGGAAAACCTAAAAGACAGCACCAAAAAACCGCTAGAACTTATATATGAATTCGGCAAAGTCTCAGGATATAAAATCAATGTACAGAAATCGGTTGCATTTCCATACACAAAAAATGAAGCAGCAGAAAGAGATATCAGGGAATCTTTCCCATTTACACTTGTACCAAAAATAATAAGATACCTAAGAATAAACTTAACAAAAGAGGTAAAAGATCTATATACTGCAAACTATATAAAGCTTATGAAGGAAATTGAAAAAGATACAAAAGAAATGGAAAAACATTCCATACTCATGGATTGGAAGAACAAATATTGTTAAAATGTGTCTGCTACCCAAAGCAATCTATACATTCAAAGCAATCCCTATCAAAACAACACCAGCATTCTTCCCAGAGCTAGAACAAACAATTCTAAAATTTGTATGGAACTAGAAAAGATCCCAAATAGCCAAAGCAATCCTGAAAAAGAAAATCGAAGGTCGAGGTATCACAATTCCAGACTTCAAACTGTTAAAGCTGTTATCATTGAGACAGTATGGTACTGGCACGAAAACAGACACACAGATCAATGGTTCAGAATAGAGAACCCAAAAATGGACCCACAAATGTATGCCAGCTAACCTTCGACAAAGCAGGAATGAATATTCAATGGAAAAAAGACAGTCTCTTAAGTAAGTGGTGATGGGAAAACTCGGCAGCGACATGCAAAAGAATGAAACTAAATTTTTAATTTTTATTTCTTCTATTGTACTCCATCATTTATTTTACACTTTTTCTTTAACTACATTTCTCACATTTTTTTTGCTGATCTTATTGCTACTCATTCACATTTTCCTCTAGCTAATTTGTAAATTCTATTTTAATTTTCCATTTTATTTTCTTCATTTTCCCTGACCTTTTAATCTGACACATACTTCTATATTTGCTATATGAAAACTCTTCCTACCAAAATATGCATCCTCTCTCATAAAAAAATATTGCTTTCAAGCCCTGAATATCACAAATCTGTAAGATGAAACATTTAAAATGCTTTTACTTCTCTCCTTCCTCCCCCTTTTCCCATTCCTGAGTTTTATTAAAACTGTTTCTAATTTCTTTCACTACTAACTCTGGTCTTATACCAGTAGGCAGATTATCATGCCTGAAGACCAACCCACTCTCTCTCCTTGGTGTCACCACCTTTTCTGCGTCTTGAGAACTGCTTGAAGTTGAGCATCCTTGCAGCCTCTGAGGCCAAGGAAATAGGGACACTCACACAGTGCCTAGGTGGTGGTCCCTTCCCATGGAAGCAAACAGTTCCTTGCCGATCTATATATTTCTATGGCTCAGAGTCTTTGACTCGGGTTCTCAATGCTGGTAACCAGCCTCCTCCACCCTGATTCTTATTGTTAGAACCTTCACAGTTCTCAAGACATCACTTGAAGCCCACTGTCTATCTATATCTAAGGGCAGATTTAAAGGTGGAGATGCAGCAGGTCTCCTTCAGGCTATTATATTCCAAGAAATCTATCCTTTACCTTCTATAGCAAGAGAGACATTTAAAATGAAAAGCTATATAATATTATGGTAATTATTTTACTAGATTTTAAAAAAGTGTTACATCAATTAGATATCGATGGCTATCAGTAAGAAACCAAATGTGGCAAAGAAGAATGAAAAAAAGTGCTTTAGCAGGCTTATATCTTTCTGAACGTTAGTTGTGATCAATTTGAACAGGTGGATTTTAAAATTCTGTGTCAGAATTTACACTAAAATTCTCTAACTCCTACCTACCTAGCAGAAGAACTACTGTTATCACCTGCAATATTTATTATGTGCCTAAAAATCTGAATGTAACAAAAGTTCGACTACCGCAAGAAGGAAGAGGGCATCAGCTTACCTCCCTTAGAAACCATTCAAGTGACTCTCTTAAAAAGCATTCTAATGGTGAAAAAAAAAAACCCACAATAAATTTAGGCTTCAGTGCTTTAAATCATTACATGAATGTAAATAAAATTTATCCTATCTCTAGGTTTCACTTTTTGTATTACTTGATGTTTATGCATATTTTATTGCATACAGGAAAATTCACTCTTGAATTACTACAGAGATTATAATTGTGATATTTTATATTATAACATGCTAATACCCATTGGTTTTATACCATGTTTATGTCCATAGTTCATTTAGTGGAGGATTATATTCAAGACCTCCTATCCTCAATTGTTAAATTGCTACTGTAAAAAAAAATCAACAAACCTTTTATACATCAAAATTCCCTTACAATTTAAGAGAAAGAAGAGCTAATTTGGTTTTCTATATTTAGTAACTCTCCTCTACATTAATATTACCAACTTATTCAAATAAACCCAAAAGTAATGTAGGCATACTAAGAATACCAGAAACAGAGGAAAAAAAGAAGAAATATTTGAGGTTGTAATGGTGAGAACTTTCGAAAACTGATGACAGAATCTGAACCACTTATCCAAAAAGCTCAAAAAAACACCAAGCGGGGTAGATATAAATATTCATATCTAAGTATATCATATTCAAACTGCTATATAATATGATGGTAATTATTTTACTAGATTTTAAAAGGCGAAAGATTTATACGATCTGAAGAGAAACCAGAGTACTTTTACTAGATTTTAAAAAAGAGAAAGAAAAATTTTTAAAAGAAGCTAGGAGGCAGGGAAGAAGAGATAGCCTTACCCGAGGAAAAATAAGGAAAAAAATTACATTGGGACTCTCTTCTGAAACCATACAAAAAAGAAGAGAGTGGGGGAAATGTTGGGGGAAAAAAACAACACACCAAACTAGAAATTCTATATGTAGCAAAATTACGCTTCAAAAGTGAATGGAAAGTAAAGAGTTTTTCAGGCAGAAAAAAAAGGAGGTAATATGTCATTAGTAGTTTTGCCCTATGAGAAATGTTGAAAGAAGTTCTTAAGAGAAAGAAAATAATCTAGGTCAGAAACTTGTACTTACATAAAGGAAAGTAGAAAGAGAATAAATGAAGACAAACTACTTTTTCTTTTTATTCTTTTTTTAAACTTTTTACACTGAATCAACCTAATAGATAACAGTTTACTCAATACAATAATAGCAAATTAATGTATTCCATGATTATACCTTATGGGTAAGTAAAATAATTTATAGCAATGTTATAAGAAGTAGAGGAGAGAAACAGGGCATGCTATGTTATAAGAATCCTGCACTGTCTGGGAATTAGTATAGTATTATTTGAAAGTAGAAGGGAAAATCTTCAGTTTGATAAAGAGTGTCTACAAAAATATATAGTTAATATTATATTTAATGATGCAAAATTAAATGCTTTCTTCCTAAGATGAGAAAGGCAAGGATATCTCCTCTCATTATTCCTGTTCAACATCATACTGGAAATCCTAACTCATGCAATAAAACAAGAAGATAAAAGGTATCCAGATTGAGGTGGAAAAAATGAAAGTGAATTGTTTGTAAATGACATTGTTTGCAAGTATCTCTATAGAAAATCACAAACAATGACCGCAGACAACAAAAACTCCTGGAACTAATAAGTGATTGTAGCAAGGATGCAGGATACATGATCAGTATATGAAAGCCAGATGTTTTCCAATATATACCAGTAATAACCAACTGGAATTTGAAATTTAAAAAATCATTTATATTATCACCAAAAAAGGAGGGGAAAATACTATGCACAAATTTAACAAAATCGTACTAGATCCATAAGAGAAAAACTATAAAACCCTCATGAAAGAAATCAAAGATCTAAGTAAGTTGGGAGATATTCCATGTTTATGGATTCGTAGATGTAAGTTCTTTCCAACTTAAATTATAGATCCAATAAATTCCAATCAAAATCCCAGTGAGTTATTTTGTGGATATCAACAAACTGATTCTAAAGTTCATACAGAAAGGGCAAAAGACCTGGGATAGCCAGTACAATACTAAAGAATAACAAAAATGGACGATTGAACACTAAGAGTTACTACAGATAATTAAGTAATTAATGCAGTGTGCTCTTAGTGAAAGAAGAGACAATTGAGCAATGGGACGTAACACAGTCAGAAATACACCCACACAAATTTAATCAATTGATTTTTGACAAAAATGGAAAGGGAGCTCAGTAGAAGAGATATTTTTCTTAACCAATACTGCTAGAACGATTTTGTATCCACATGTAGTAATGTTAACCTTGACATTAACTGCCATGGACTGAAATGTTTCCTCCCCAAATACATATGTTGAAGCCCTACCACCAATGTGATTGTATTTGGATACAGAGCCTGCCTTTGGTAAGTAATTACAGTTAAATAAGGTCATAAGAGTGGTCTTAATCTGAAAGGATTGTGGCTTTTTTAAAAAGAAATCACTCTCTGTCATGCGAGGGCATAGTGAGAAGACAGCAATTTACAGTCTAGGAACAGAGCTCTCACCAGTAACTGAATCCTGCCAGAACCTTGATCCTGGACTTTCCAACCTCCAAAATTAATAAAATAAACTCCTGATGTTTAGGGCACCCAGCCATGGTACTCTGACCTAGACAGACCTATGCCTTATGTGAAAATTAGTCATAATGGCTTACAGACCTAAGTGTAAAACACAAAGCTTTAAAACTTCTAGAAGATAACATTTAAAGTTTAAACAAACTTGGATTTGGTGGTGAGTTTTAGATATGACACCAAAACCACAATCCATGAAATAAAATATAGGTAAGTTTGACTTCATTAATCTTAAAAACTTCTGCTCTGTAAACAGTACTACTAAGAGAATGAAAGACAAGCTGCAGATTAGGGGAAAATGCTTGTAAAACACATATTTGATAAAGGACTTATAGTCAAAATATACAAAGAACCCTCAAAAGGCAACAGTAAGAAAACAAACAACACAATTATAAAATGGGCAAAAGATCTGAACAGATACCTCATCAAAAATATATACAATGAAAAATAAGCATTTGAAAACATGGTCGTATACATGTCATTAGGTAATTGCAAATTAAAGCAAGTGTGAAATACTACACATGCCTATTAGATTGGCTAACAAAAAATTTTCATAATTTCAAATGTTGGCATGAGTGTAGAACTTTCATTCTATGCTGGTGGGAATAAAATTGGTACTGACACTTTGGAAGATAGTTTGATAGTTTCTTATAATGTTAAACATAGTCTTACCATATGATTCAGCAATCGTACTCTCAGGTATTTCCCCACAGGAGTTAAAAACTTGCATCCACAAAAATCTGTACATTAATGTTTATTGCAGGTTTTTCCTTAATGCCCAAATTAGAAACAATCATAATGCCTCTCAGTAGGTGAAAAGGTAAACAAACTACATACACACACAGTAGACTATCATTCGGTCATGAAAAAATGAGCTGTCAAGGCATAAAAATACATGGAGGAAACTTAAATGTATATTAGTAACTGAGAGCACTCAGTCTGAAAAGTCTATACATGATATGATTCCAACTATGGGATAGTATAGAAAAGTAAAAACTATAAAGACAGTAAGACAAACAAAACAGAGTGGCTGCTACTGATTCATGGAGATGGAAGAGGATATGAACAGAAAGAGCACAGGAGATGTTTAGGGTGATAAAATTATTCCACATGATATGTTAATGGTGAATACGTAATATAATGCATTTGCCAAAACCCAAAGAATTTTACAATACAGAATGAATGTCAATGAAAACTATCTACTTTAGTCATCAACAATATGTCAATATTGGTTCATCAATTATAATAAATGCATCATGCTAATGCAAGATTTTAATAAGAGGGGAGACTGTGTATGGGAGTTAGGAGGTATATGGAAACTCGACAAACTTCTTTTAAGAAGTTTGGAAAATTGGGAAAAAAGTAAAAAAAAAAAAAAACGATGCAAGTATTGTAAACTAGCTTTTGGTAACTAAGGGAAAGGAACATCAAAAAGGAAGAGTAGCGTAGCATCCCATTCTGTCCCATCTCTCTTTGAGATCTGTTGAAGATGGGCATCAGATTTAGAGTCCACTATGGCTCAGAATTTATGGTAGGCATGGAATACGAGAGAGGCAGAAAAAATGGCAGATTGTGATATTGGTGGAAACACCCTTGTGGTTGGGAAAGTTAAACTTCAGAGAGCCTCGTTGTAAGGGCTTCTTTCATGACTGTGTTCCTAAATCAGTGTTTATAATTTTGTATTGTAAATTTGTATTTTTTAAGGATCCCCCTCCCTCAAAATTATAAAAACTTTAGTCCCATACAAACTAGAATGGACACATAAAGGAGAATAATACCCATATTTGATTTTTCTAGTTCTACAAAAGAAAAAAATAGGTGGCCCAGTGAGCAGCTAGCTTATATTTTGTTCATGTAGGTTTTCTTGGCTTGCTAATGTATTTTAATGTCTTACTGAACTGAAATTGCCCACATTGATCTATCTTCTTAAGAATTCACCAAATGATGGAGTGCCTGGGTGGCTCAGTTTATTAAGTGTTGGACTCTTGATTTTGGCACGGGTCATGATCTCACAGTTTGTGAGACTGAATTCCATGTCGGGCTTTATGCTGACAGCACAGAGCCTGCTTGGGATTCTCTCTCCCTGACTCTCCCTGACTCTCCCCCACTAGTGTGCACATGCACATACTCTCTCTATCTCTCAAAACAAATAAATACACTTAAAAAGAATTCACTCTGAAGCTCCCTGGGATCTGAAAGATGAAAGCCAACAATTCAGATTTAAATCAGATTAAGAGTGTCTTGAAAAATGATTAACAATATTTTAGGACAGCTTTTGCCACATGAAGCAGGGTTGATATATTAATAGATAACTTTATAGCCCTACACATTCAAGTCAGCAAAGAATATTATCAAATAAAAGATAGGCAGTTGTTTCATATCATCTTTTTGTTTGCTTATTTCCTTTTTATTCCAGGTAAGAGTAATTAGAAACACTTCCTATAGTATTAAAGAGAAACAGAAGGTCTATAAATACCTGCTAGATATTTTTATGAGCTTTCTTGCTTCTCTAAATGAATCATATGTGGGGCAAAATGGTGAGCTATTATTCAATATGTTGGGTCTAATGGGGCTTTAAATAAAATGGTAACAGAGCCTTAGAAACTAAGTGTTTCTAAATTCAAAGAAATGGTTTATCTTTACCAAGGAAAATAATATTTCCCTGCACAAGAGTAGAATTATCAGTATGCACCTTCGCTTCCTAAGAATACCATATAACAATGTCTCAACCATTAAAATTAATGACCTGGAATATAAGAGACCTAAATAGCCCTATTAAGCAGGAAAAAAATTCTATCAATTCTCAAAAAGAGTGAAATAGATGTTGCACTTACCTAAAGGATACACTTAATGGAACAAAAAAAACCGTGTCAAGTTAAAGAGAATCCAAAATGTTTTTTAACCACTTTTAATTCAAAAACATCTGAATCTCAAAAGATGGCTTTACAACAACTTTAAAGTAACAGACATATATTTTTAAGGATATAATTTTGCTAGTGAATATTAACAGTGTTCAGTTATACCGGTTCTCAACTGGGAGTGATTTTCTTCTCCGGGTACATTTGGATATGTCTGGAGACATTTTTGGTTGTCACAACTGAATACTCTACTGAATACACTACTGATAATCCAGTGAGTACCAGCTGCTGAACATTGTACAATGTACAGGGCAGCCCCCATGAGCAATGTCACTAGTGCCAAGGCTGGGGAGTGTCAATACTGCTATAAATATTAAATGTATCTGATCAGGGTTTGTGGCACATCAAGAATTACCAACAGTTTCGGATTCCCTACCTATTTCATTCCCATATAATGTCAAGAGTCCTTATAGATTACTGTGTCATTGTGAGGACTGGGTCCCCTCCATGTGCTTTCCTTGTTTTTTTCCTTCCATACAGTAAACTGTCAGTCTTAGAAGAGGTGGCCAAACTGAAATTGGTCCTCAAAATCCCACTCCTGGACTGTTCTCCAAGAAGGATCTCTTAAAAATATACTGTTTGAAGATGAAGGAAGACATGTTCTTTCTCCTTAACCTCTAACTACTACCACCAAATCAAAGCATAAAAGGCTGTATGAAAGTTTTTGTTTATTGACTAAGGGGAACAAATGAAGTAGGAAACAGCTGTTTCCTATTTCAACGATAATACCTAAAACTAGTTTTAGATAGTAAGTTTTCACGGTTTGGCAATATTCTTTATTCAAATGTGAAAACGCATTACGCTTGTAAGCAGCAGCAGAGGTAACAGAAATGAGTGTTGATGAAGCTTATTAGTGGGTTGAATCGTGGTCCACCAAGATTTTCCTACCAAGAACCTGAAAATGTGGTTTTATTTTGAAAAACAAAAACAAAAACAAAAACAAAAACAAAAAAACTTCTGCAGAGACAATTTAGTTAGGATCTTGACATAAGAACATGCTGGATGAAACTTGGTCTTAAACACAGAAGTGTCCTTTTTAGAGAACAGAAGAGGAGAGGACACATGGAGGATCAGTGATGTGAAAATGGAGGCAAAGATTGGAGACATTCAGCTACAAGTCAAAAAATGTCTGGAGCCAGCAGAAGCTTGAAAAAGCAAAAATGGTTTCTCCCAAACAGTCTTCAGAGGGACTGTGGCCATGCCAAAATCTTACTCTCAGATTTACGTCTTCTAAATTGTGAGAGAATATGCTTCTGTTGTTTTAAACCCACCCCTGAGGAGGTCCCAAATGGTTGACCAGGGTAGACGGGAGCAATGCTGTCTGTCAGGAGGAGGGCATCACTCTGAAATCTGAGAATCAGTTCCTGGGGGCCAAACTCCACTCACTAGCTAGAGTGAGGAGAAGATGTAGGAGTGTGTAGGGACATCTGGGTGTTAAACCAACCTGTTGGCTAGGGAAAGGTTCTAGTAATCCCTGAAGAATTATTCAGGGTCCCTTAAGCCCAGAATTCATTTGAGTCATTGAAGACAATGTAGCTCATTCTGTAATCCTCCAGAATTATGCTGAAATTGCTGACTTTCATGAGGTTTTTTTCAAAAGTGTTAAGGTTAAAAGCATTATAACTGCAGTTACTAGGAGATGGAAAAGGTGAGGGAGAGGCAGTAAGGAAAAAACAAAGACTGCTAAAAACCACTCAGTAATAAAATGAAACAATTAAAAAACTATTAAAAATTTTGCCTTGTTGTAAATATAGAATAATACTTGACACATTAGTAATCACTGCATTCTAAATTTATTACTAAATGGATGAGCAAATTTATAAATGAATGAACAAGCGCTTTGGGGCTTTGGGGGAAAGAGAAAAGTTTGTACCAGTTCTTTACCTAGCAAACCCCAAACTGAAGCTATAATGCCAATGCAATGCTTAATACCACGAATTTTTATTAAGATACATCAGTATCCAATGTAAATTATATGAATTCAAAAACTATTATCTTTCTAAATAAAAAATTAAATCACGCTCGGCTATATGTGAAAACAAATCATTTGAGGCTATAACAAATGTCATTGAATATTGAATTTAAGAACCGCTAAATAACCTGTAATATAAAATCAAAAGAAATAAAGATAGTAATTTGTCTCCTACAGAAATGTATCCAATAGTGTGTTCACTATTCTAAGATTTTGTGTTACTGATATTGAAGGTTGTTGCTTTAAATCAGGGTTCCTTGAGTATTTGGTTTTATTTTAAAAACAAAAGCACTTGCAATCATTTTGGAAGAGGATCTGGTAGTTTCTTATAAAGTTAAGCATAAACCTACCTACACCATGAGTTAGGAATTCAACTCTAGTGAATTTACCCAAAGAAACAAAAATTTATATTTCTCAAAAGACATTTACAAAAATGTCACATTAGTTTTCTTCATGATAGCAAAATAATGGAAACAGCCCAGGTGTTCATCAAAGGTTAGGGGGATAAAATGAAATACTACTTAGGAACAAAAAGTAACAAACTACCAGTACGACACTAGAAACCACAGGTGAATCTCATACACACACTGAGAAGAAAAAAACAAGTTCACAAAACAGTATATACATAGGGTATGTTTCCATTTACACGAAGTTCAAGAACAGGTGAAACTAACCCATGGTGGAAAAATAGATAAAAACAGCAGTTGCTTCTAGGGGGTTGGAAAGGATTCATTATGAACAAGAAACACAAGATAAATTTTGGGGATAATACTCTGTTTGTGAAAGGGTATTCATTTTCAAAATGTATCTAATGGTACATCTAAAATTTGAGCATTTTATTCTCTATGATTTTCTCCTCAAAAGAAAGGAAAAATTTGTAAGCAAATATTGAACTCTAATGGTATGCATGCTACAGTGCCTAGGGGTATAGTGTACTGGTATCTTCAACTTTGAAATGTATCAAAAATGGACTGATGGCTGGTAGATGAATGGATAATAAATGTATAATAAAACATATATGGTAAAATACTAATAACAGAATCTAGATGGTGGTAATATAGGCATTAAAATATTTCAGCTATTCTGTAATGTAAAATTTTCCGTAATAAAATGTAGGGGAAAAATTAAAAGCACTTTTCATAGTTCATGTTTCCATTTTCTAATTAACATTCACAGTGGGAATGCTTAAAAATCATGTAAAAATATTTTATTTCCATAGAAACCAAAAGGATTTGCATAATTCTATTTCAGTATAAACATATTCAATTTACTTTGCTTATTAATATTGGTCATCTTTTTGCTATTCCTTTGTATTTTCCAGTTTTTAATTATAATCAGATAATACATTCTGACCTTTATAATCTTAGTTAATTTTATAAATATATACTACATTACAAAATTTCTTGATGTAAATAGTTGATACATTAGCCAAAGGAGGATGACCTGATGGATTTCAATTTGAGCATTTTCTTGAGGCTACTGAAAGTAATTTAGGTGGAACTGGGGTGAAATGGTAAATTTGCAGGAAGTCAAAGTTCTATCTCATAATGCCATTACGAGAACATATGATGACCTAAATTTCAATATTTATTCTTATTTTGTAATGACGGCAATTGAATGCAGAAATATAGTCCACAAAAGTTCCCTTCATAGTTTTGTTCTGAGGTAACTACATAGTCAACCCAATCCCTGAATCATACAGGTGCATATTCCCTGATACTTCCTAGGATAATTTGAGGGTACCACATCCACATGATGTTGAAATACTGAAGACCACTTTGTCATTTTCTCATGTCATCATCAACATTTTATGGTAGTTTAAGAAGGCTTTCAAAGGGGGATTACTTAGGAAGTTTTTTGTTTTGTTTTGTTTTAATTCACTGTTAGTCAACAAGAATCTGCTGACTACATAATCCTGCATTTATAGTTGGAAACTTTTCTAATTTCTTCCACTATTGGTTATGACATTATGTAGCCTCTTAAAGCCGTTTATGTATTTCGGACTATCTTAAAGCCATTTGTAGAATGTTAAATAGGTATTTTCTTATATTATTACACAGCTAAAAAAGCACATTATACTTCAGAGGTAGTAAATATAATATGTGGAATCAAACTCTCTCTAGAATCTCCCCTCTTATTCATTAAAATATCAGCTTCCCTGGCTATTCTCTGTGAGAGTTATCAACAGAAAAGAACAAAAGAAATGGCATTTTACACATAAATATAAATGACTATAGAAATAAAGGTTTGAATTTCAAATAACAGGGTAAATTTTAAGAACAAATTACAAAAAAGATGTAAAATATAAGTACAAAATAAAAGAAATTTAAAATCAGTTGGGGTGCCTGAGTGGCTCAGTCAGTTGAGCTTCCGACTTCAGCTCAGGTCATGATCTCACATTTTGTGAGTTCCAGCCCCGCATCGGACTCTGTGCTGACAGCTCAGAGCCTGGAGCCTGCTTCAGATTCTGTGTCTCCCTCTCTCTGCCCCTACCCAGCTCGTGCTCTCTTTCTGTGTCTCAAAAATAAATAAAAATGTTAAAAATTAAAAAAAATAAATAAAATCAGTGATTATGGTTGTGGGGTAACATTTTGGGTTAATATTTGTATTTATATTTAGTTTTTCTCAATGAGACATTTTAATGTGATTTAATAAACTTTGAATGTAATGATATTTTTAATGTAGTTGAGATGTTATATTGTGAAAATCATTACGAGGAAAAGGGAAGGAAAGTAGGAGTAAATGTGCAAAAATTATCTCACAATTGGAGTCACCTCTTAGGTGTATATTTCTCTGTAATTGCTCATAGTAAGCATTCGATAAATGTCTGAAAGGATTGATGGATACACACTAACATCCTCTTGCAGGGAAATGGCTAGTACATTTCATTTTCTTCTACTATCTTATTGTCCTTTCTGTATCTATTTCCCACTGACATTTCAGCACTAAGGGAATATTTTTATTATCTAAAAACAATGAACTAATAATAATTAATAATGCAAATACCAAGAAAATTAAATTCTGCTTTAATAACTGTCATATGAATTTCCTTTTAAAAGCCACTCCCTAAGGTTGTATTTCTTAAATTTTAAAAAATGTTTATTTTTTTTTTGAGAGGGGAGGGGGGGCAGAGAGAGAGAGAGAGGGAAAGAGAGAGAGAGAGAGAGAGAGAGAGACTCTCAAGCATGCTCCATGTGCATGCTTAGTATGGAGTCCAATGTGTGGCTTCATCTCACGAACTTGAGATCATTACCTGATCCTAAACCAAGGGATGGATGCTTAGCCATCCCATCCCTGGGTGAGCCATCCAGGCACCCCCCCAAATTTTTAAATTATAAATGGTATTGACACATTTGGTAGTTTAGGAGTAATTCCATCATTCTATAATTACATACTTTTTTCTAGGAATACACATGGTATATAAATAAATAACACAAGGTTATATTTTAAATAGAGGTTAATAAATGTGATATCATAGCAGTGATTTATTAAAATTCTTTCTCTCTTTTTCAATTTTCTTATTGACTCCCTCCTCTTCTATATATCCTGAGAACTGATTAAGCTGTAATATCCGTCATAGCTGCATCTAACCATGAACTCAATTTCTCATAACTGTATATACAGTTCTCAGTTCTTCACATAATGCATACTCATGCTTGCTTCATATCTATTCTTAAGTGTCATTTATGCTTTACCTTCATTTTATTTCCTGTTACTGGGCTTTCTAGGCTATTTCAATTCTGTTCTTTCTTCCATGCTTCTTCAGAATCTCACTTTTCCAGCCCTCTTTTTTTTTTTTTTTAGTTTATTTATTTATTTTGAGAAAGAGAGAGAGAGACAGAGAGAAAGAGAATGCATGAGCAAGGCAGGGGCAGGGAGAGAGACAGGGAGGGAAAGAATCTCAAGCAGGCTCTGCCTGCGATGTGAAGGTCGATCTCAGGAACTATGATCATGACCATAGCAAATTTAAGAGTTGGGCACTTAAATTTGATTGAGCCATCCATGCATCCCTCCAACACCATTTTTTTTTTTTTTGACAACATTTTTCTCATTAGCCCTTTCCCTTCTGCTTTTAAGAGTACAACTCTTGGTCTTAAATTTGAAAAATCTTTAAATTTTTTAAAATTTATTAATTTATTTTGAGAGGTGGGAGGGGCAGAGGGAGAGGTAGAGAAAGGATTCCATGCAGGGTCTGTGCTGTCGGCATAGAGACCCACGTGAGGCTCAATCCCAGGAACCATGAGTTCATGACTTGAGCCAAAATCGAGAGTCAGTGTCTTAAACAACTGACCCACCCAAGCACCCCTGAAAAATCTCTTTTAGATTCTCCTTCTTCCTTCAGGTATTGCCATACTTCTTCCTTTCTGCTTAACCACTATCTCAGCTTCTTTTTAATCCACCTCCTGAAATTCTCGTTGTGGTCTGTTTTTAATGCTAAATCCAATGTGCTTTTCTAAACCCTTATTTTTCTTGATCTTTGTGTATTACACAACTGAAATGTCATAAGTCTTGAATCACTCACCTTTTATTTCCTTATTCTAGTTTATTGCCTACCTGTTTGAAAACTGTAATCTGCTGTCTCTTTGATCAACCTTTCCTAATCTAACTGTAAATTTTGGTATTTTCATTGTGTATACTGCAACTTATTTTTTTATGTATTCTAAATTTCAGCTGATAAGCACTATCATTTATTTATATTATTTGCCTTTTTATATGGACAAATTGATTTTAAAAAGATAGTTTTATATTACTATGGCAAATGGACATAATTACATTTTCATAATTAGGTGAAAACTATATGAGTTTGCTAGAACTATCATTATATATACCACTGACTGAAGGGTTTAAATAACAGAAATTTATTTTCTCAAAGTTTTAGAGGCTAGAAGTCCAATATCAAGATGTCGGTAGATTTAGTTTTTTTCTGTGGCTTCTCTAATTAACTTGCAAATGACCACCTTCTCACTGTATCCTCAAGTGGTCTCTATGTGTGTGCATTGGTGGTGTGTCCTTTTGTGCCTAAAGTTTCTCTTTTTATAGGACTCTAGTCAGACTGAATTAGGGCTCACCCTAACAACTGTTTTAACTTAATCATCAAACTTATTGAAGTATGATTGACAAATGTGTACATATTTAGATGTGCAATGTGATGTTTTGATGTATGTTTACATTGTGAAATGATTACCACAAACTAACATATCTATCACTTTGCATAGCTACTTATTTTTGTGTTCGTTGCAAATACTTGAGATTCTACTCTTTTATTAAATTTCACGTATATATACTACATTATTAATGAACGTCACCATACTATACAAAGAAGACATGCAAATGCCCAACAGGTACATGAAAAGGTGCTTGACATCACTAATTATCAGAGATACACAAATCAAAACCACAATGAGGTATCACTTCAAACCTGTTAGGATGGCTATGGTTATCAAAAAATGAAAAGATAAGAAGCATTGGTGAAGGGATGGAGAAAAGGGAATCCTTTTGCACTGCTGGTTGGCATATAAATTAATCGCTATGGCAAACAGCATGGTGGTTCCACAAGAAATTAAAAATAGAACTACCATATAATCCAACAATCCTACTTCTAGGTATATACCCAAAGGAAATAAAATTGCCATCTCAAATATCTTCCCTTTCATTTTCATTGCAGCATTATTCACAGTAGATGGGATATGTAAATTAACTAAGTGTCTGTTAACAAATAAATGGATAAAGAAAATGTGACGTGTATATATGTAAATATATGTATATATTATACACACACATATACATATAAATAAATATTATTCAACATGAGATAGAAGGAAATCTTGCCATTTGTGATAGCATGGATAGAGAAGGAAGTACTGCATGATATCACTTTCATGTGGCATCTCTCTTATATATATAATGGAATATTACTCAGCTTAAAAAAAAGAAACCTCACCATTTGTGACAACATGGATGAACCTGTTGGATTCAACAGGTAATTCATGGGTTAACATTACTCTTAATCACCTGACTAGATCTCAAGATAGGGTCACACTCTGAAGTAGTGGGTATCAGGGATTCAACATATGAATTTTGAGGAAAGACAATTCTTTCCATAGCAGTAACTATAAAAATAATCATAATGATTAAAATCTAGATTGATATTTTATCTTTCTCCTAAGTTCTAAATCTGAGATCTTCACTTATTATTTTTGAAAAAACAACTGGCAAATGTAGACATTTTAAAGATATAGCAGCAATAAGTTGAGACTTCAGATAACCTGAAGACCAAAAGATAATGGATAAGAAAATAACATTCTCACTGGGTTAAAAAAATGTTACATCATGTCAGTTCAAGAAGCACCTAAAATCATTTCCCATATCACCAATGGAAAAGACTATATTCACTCTTAGATTCTGATGTCTGAATCATTCAATTTCATGAATACTGTTTTTATCCATAGTGAATGATGCCCATCCTCTCTTCCTTAGTAAAATCTTGCTAAACTAAATTGATTTATATAGGTATATATATGTTTATCGACTTTTGTAATTTATTATATTGCATAAAACTGACTATTTAACCTTCTCAAAAATAATACACCCCAGAAGAAATAAAAAATTATTAAAAATTAAATTGCCACTGTGTGACTTCAAATAATCTCATCTAAAGAGAAAATCTGGAAAATACATAATCACACAAGCAGGACTCTCCTCTAATTTACTGACAGTCTCAGACTTTAAAAAGTCACGTACAGAAGATGGACAATAAGATATATAATAAAAAATGAATAGAAAAAAGGCAATACAAACACAGAAAAAATAATTTCTAGAATTGGCAAAATTTCAAAGTAAATGTGCCCAAAATGCTAATTTTTAAAATGGTAGAATTTAAATCTGTTCATGCATGTATTTAACAATACACATTCACATAGATACACATATATATGTGCACATATAATTAAAGTTATCCACTTATCTATATTTGGATAGATTACTGCTCATGTACTACTAAGAAATAACTAGGAAAACATGATGTTTGTTTTGATTCCAATTCTTCTTCATAGGGAACGTATTTAAAACTGGAGAGTACAAAGAGTAATATAAATAGAAAATTTACGTTAAATTTGATTGAGAATACAGTAAGAGCGACTCTTTAGGAGAGTTTACACTTTTAGGCTTAGACAAGGAGGTAAACACCCATACCAAGATCAACATGAACAATAATAATAAATCTAATAAAAGTTTAAAAATATCTATTGATGTCTCTGTTTATCAAACATAGTCACTGAACTTGGTGTGCCAAAGTAACTGTCCTCTACCTACATCACATTTCCTGGGAAAATGTGGAAGGAAGGAAAAAATATTTACCTGAAACAGAATATGTATGCAAAATCAAAAGTATACAAGATAACTGCTATTGAGACTGTTTAAAGTAAGTTGGGAAGGTTGTGAAGTCAGCCTAAGGGTGATATCTATGTTTGAATTCCTAGGCTAAGAGATCAGAATAAAGACGAACTAGTACTGGCCAAATGGGGATGGTAAAAAGAAAGGGATCCTGAGTAGGAAATATATATTTAAAAAATTTTTACATTCATAAACTCATATATTGTACATAGGAAACATCTCATGCACATTTAAAAAATGAATGGCGAATGCTTATTTTAATTCAGGTCTGGGAAAGTTTTAAATAACTTATCTTAAGTTACCCACTGAAATAGAATCCAGCACTTTTTCTATTACCTTAAGTAAAGGGATTTTTCAAGTCTGTTCAGAACTAGTAAAGGTCCAATTTTTGTGTGTGTGAAAAAAGTAAGGGGGAACAGAAGACTGGATGACCAAACCTTGAACCAAGAGGGAACGTGTATGAATTTCAGAAACAATATAAGGATAAAATTGATTTTCATATTTGGACAAGCATCAGAAAGCATTTTTAGCTAGATGATTTGTGAGAATATAGAAACACAGAGCCAGAATTTTTCCTAACAACTCGTGCTGATCCAAACTTGTAAGGCAGATCAAGGAAAGATCCTACAAATGTCAATTCTTGATTTTAACAAAATATTGGAGGCTCATAGGTAAAATTTGAGGTGATAACCTGAACCAGGAGTCGGCAAAGCATGCCTCTGGGCCAACTTCTGTGCACAGCCTGCTTTTATTCAACTTGTGAGCCACGAGTGATTTGTTGTATCTTTAAAGAGTTTTTGTGTTTGCTTTTTTTTTTTTTAATACATGAAAGAGACCCTATGTGGTCCACTAAGTCTAAAATATTTACTATCTGGCCCTTTACAGAAAAAGTTTGCTGACCTCTGACCTAAATCATTTCTGAAGTTCCTTCTAGCTCTAATAAGCTAAGTTTTTAAGGCATATTCCCCTTGAAATAATTGTAGCATTGCCAGATTTATCAAATAAAATGCAGGACACTCATTTAAATTTCAAACAAATAACCAATCATTTTTTTAGAATAGTAGGTCCCATGAAGCATTTGGGACACACTTCTACTAAAAATTCATTATTTTTCTGAAATTTAAACTTCACTGGGAATCTCGTATTTTAAACTTCACTGGGAATCTTGTATTATGTGTGAATGCTCTAGTAAAATTTTGTACTTAAGGTAGGTTGGAGATTTGTTCAAAGGGTGTTGACATACAAACCACCTAAACCTAGGTCTAGAGGGAGTACTTACTGAAAGATCAGAGGCTTTTGTCTTTGGAACCATGTACTGCATGCTTATATAAATGCACTGGATAAAGATCAGTTTATACTTACATAAAACACATGATGGGGACAGAAAGCTCTAGAGACAGTAAAGATCATTTTAAACTTAAGATGATCTAATCGGTGTAACAACTGGTAGCGACAGGTAAGAAGTGATCATAGTGAGGGGTATCTCAGGGCCAGGAGGACACTGTTTTCTTCCCTAAAGTGAGGGTGACTTTTGTTATTTACTACATCACAACAGTGTAGACAAGAATTATTTTTGTGAAATGTGCTGAGTGTACAGACTGTGTTTGCACTAGAGAGGAGTACCTTCTAAAGTCTGAAAGTGTCATATAAGTTTAGAAGAGTAAATAAGGGCAAAACTCTCTAAAGACAGATGGAAATATGCTCCCTAGAAGGGATTCTGAGAAGGCACTGCAAGTAAGTAATTTCTAAACAATATGAATATTGATATGGAACAGGATGGATCAGAAAAGGGATCAGCATGATATGTACAAGACCTAATAAATATATTTGTTAATTAATATAAGTGATATTTATTGAATGTGATGAAAACTTGTTTATGAATAGAATAAATGGAGTTTATCTATTTTTAATTTTTTTTAATGTTTATTTATTTTTGAGACTGAGAGAGACACAGCATGAGTGGGGGAGGAGCAGAGAGAGAGGGAGACACAGAATCCGAAGCAGGCTCCAGGCTCTGCGCTGTCAGCACAGAGCCCGACGCGGGACTCAAACTCACGGACCGTAAGATCATGACTTGAGCTGAAGTGGGATGCTCAACCGACTGAGCCAGCCAGGCGCCCCCAAATAGAGTTTATCTAAAAGGGTCACAATTACTAACAAAGTTTCTGGCTTTGAGTTAAAAAGCAAAAGCAAAATAATCTAGAGATTTATGGAGCAATGATTTGGGCTGTAAATGCCTTAGAATATATAGGGAAACATTAGAGGGCATTTCAAATGATCTAAATGTAAATTAACCTGATATATGTGAGTTACGTATTTTTTTAATAATACAAATGGGTTTGAAATGAAGGGAACACTGCTTTACAATAGGGAACAATTCTACACAGATATGCTTTGGGCTTTCAAACATATGTTCAAACATCTGAACAATGGTATGGTTGACTTCACAAACTCTAATTGTGTCCAGAGTCATCCATTCATCATTTTTAGCAATTTTCAATGTTGGCTATTTTCAAGTGATTACACAGTAATCTTTTCGGATATTCATACATAATCCTTTTTATCACCTCTACAAAAAGTGAATTATAAGTCAATTTTATATGAAAATGCATATAGTTCTCAAGTTTCTATCTAGTAAAGAAATATAAAAATATAGAAACCCATTGTGTAAGAAAGAAAATGCATACTGAAGAGAGACTCCTAGATTTTTCTGCCTTCTTTTCCTTTTGTTTTCATTCTTTACATTTCCCAAAACATTAACTGTGTACAGGTTCTTTCTGGAACATAGTTTTGGTACTGCACATGCTAATTTGAATATGGGAACTAATTTTAAGTGACTCTTCTGCATTTTATGCCAAGAAACTGTCAGACGTACTGCACATGGAATCTACAGCAGATGCAGCTTATAGATTCCCTCTTAAACCAGGTGTTAAAATTTCGTGGAAAAAAAAGAAAAAAGAGCATTACTGAAAAGCTCAGACAATAGAAAACCTTAATAGATGTTTTGTGTTTTCATTAGAGTGCATCTAGTTATTATTTCCATTTTATATCTTTCTTTTACATTAGTAAAATGTAGAGAGAGAGACCTATAACTACGTAACTCTGCATGGTAGAGTTCCACACATTCTATGGGATATCCTTCCATATATTCCGGCTTATGAATTCTCTTAATATATACTAAAATTTATACAAATTAAAAATATGGTTAAGTAAAAAGGATAAAATACCATAGAAAATCATAAGTATATCATGAAAAGATGTGATTACATAAGATACTATAGACCTTCCAAATATACCTGCCAATCAGAATTACAGAATGAGGTAAATGTGGTTAGAGCACAACTACGGGATTCACATCCATGTACAAGCATTCAATATTTGAATAATCTAACAGTGTAAGGAACAAAGGTAACCAGTAAGACCCTAACTCTGGACCAATGTGCCATTTGACAGGGATGTGATACACGTGTATAATAATGCCAATAAAATAGAAATAACAAGCAAAATTTCTCAAACATTTTAGAAAATTTACATAATGATTTCAGACCTCCATTCTACTTTAAAAGACTATAAGTTATTTCATTTTATTTCTTCTGAATTCAGTTACAGAAAGACTAGAGGATAATATTCAGCAGTTTACAATACTGTAAATGAGCTCAAAATTTAGTTGAGCTGCTTAATTTTTTTTAAAGAGTAAAAAATATTTGTGAAATATTTATGAAAATAAAGGGATATTTTCTTTCTTTTTCAAGTTTTTATTTAAAATCCACTTAGTTAACACACAATGTAGTATTAGTTTAAGGAGTAGGTCCATCACTTACATATAACACCCAGTGCTCATCACAAGTGCCCTCCTTAATACCACTCACGCTCAGGGTTATTTTTAATATTTTTCAGGACAAGGAATTCTATGTTTAAAGGTTTAAAGATATACCAAAAATATTTTGTCTAGCTTTTGTGTTGCTATATTTAAAATCCTATGATAGCCATAAGGAAGAATCCTAGGAAATACTTGTTAGTTTTATTTCAAGCTTATTTGTAAATAGTGTAGTCTAAATATTTTAGAGTTTTTCTACAAAAGGAGGGAAAAATAAATATAAGTGTTATGCGGAGTTCTTCAACAAGCCAAAGTTAGGAAGGCTGCCTGAATATTCAGGGCACAGATTGAAATGAATATAAAATTTGAAAAGTATCCAAATTCAGAACTAGTTGGTTTGGTAAAGAGTCAGAGATTGAGTCTTTAAATTGTTATAGAGGGAAGCAATCTCTGTGTTTTTTCCTTTTTCCCTAAATACCACGATATTTACCTAATATTTCTAAATGGCTTACTGATTAGTTATTTCAAAAAAATAATTCCCTCTAAATTAAAAAAATTTCCTTCTATATTTCATGTATTATGCTAAATGCCTGAGTTAGAAAGATTTAAAAAAAAGTCACTTTCCTCAATATTTTACCATCTAGTATGAAGATATCAGAAAGTTCGCTGTGAAAATACAAGACAGCAAACACAACAATAAAGAAGGGCTCACAATACTATGGGAGTGTAGAATGAGAACCCAAAAAGGTGGTTGGATATGATGACAAAAACATAGCTTCCCAGAAAAAATAACAATTTATCAAAGTCTTCAAAGAGGAAAAGTAGTTAAGCAGGTCGAGAAGGACATTCCACATAGACGGAAAGTTGAAGAATTACAAATACCTTAGTAATATTGGATTATAGCTTTGGATGGCGGGAAATTGGAGGAAAACAAAACCAGACAGGTAAGCAGGTATCAGCCCATGAAGGGCAATGTATGTCAGGTAAAGCAATGTGTCTGGAAGAAGAACCCAGCATTGATCTTGTGAATCTAAGAGGGCATAAACAGATATACACTGGCGTGGCAGATGCTGTGAAGCTCTTGCTGTCAAACCTTGCTGCCTTCCTTTCCCCACCTGCATTAATCTCATATGTGCTTCTTTAATAAACTCTTGCTTTATAATCTCTGTCTAGGATTCTGCTGCTTAAGGAATTCATTCTGTAACAGTTGGGTAGCAGAGTAAGAAAACAGCCTGACTAGCAAGCTTTTCTGGCAAAGTGAAGAGGAATCCCTGCTGTTGAAAGTTTCCAATGTTTTCCCTAAGTCCAAAGTCCATAGCAATTGGCTAAGCAGAACCCAAAAGGTTTCATGTGAGAGGCTGATCTAGGTATCAACAAATTTTAGATCTAAAAGGGGCTCTCAAATTGATTCTAACACTGCCACTTCGAGGACAGAGAAACTGCAGGTCAAAAGAGGCATGATTTCCCTAATGCTACATAACTCATTATGGGCTGGGCTGAGACTAAATTCCGTATCTTTCACTCCCAAGCTACTGCCGTTTTCAGTAAAACTATGTTTCTCAAATGGATGTGTTCCCAGGAATCTGCACCAGCATGTCAGATCTGCTTGCAGCTACAGGAGAAACATGACGGTTCCTGGAGAATGATTTCATTTACTCTTTATATCACAGTGCATATGTTGTAGAATGTAAAGAGCATGTGACTTTTCAGATTAAAGGATCAAGAGACTCTCAAGATCTGTGGAATTCAGCTTTGTCTTTAGACTCTTCTTGGGTAGGGTTGACTCTCCTCAACTAACTGCAGGCTGGATTCTTTTCCATCTTTATGATAATACAACAGCATTTATAGGAGGGCTTTTCCTGTTTTCTCAAATTTCTTAATTATCTTTAAAGTTTATTTATTTTGAGAGAGAGCGTCTACAGCCATACCACCCTAAACATGCCGATCTTGTCTGATCTCGGAAGCTAAGCAGGGTCGGGCCTGGTTAGTACTTGGATGGGGGAGAGAGAGAGAGAGAGAATGCGCACAGCAGGGACAGGGAGGGGTGGAGGGAGAGAGAATCTCAAGCCCAATATGGGACTTGATCCCACTAACTGTAAGATCATGACCTGAGCAATAATCAAGAGTGTGCTGCTAACTAACTGAGCCACCCAGGCGCCCCTTAAATTTCCTACTAAAGTCTCTACACTGCATATTAATAATTACCTTCCCTTTTAAAGAGAGATATTAAACATATCTGTGTAATACCGGTTAAGAGGAGGTCAACTGGTTCAGCTACCATCACCCCCAAAATCTATGAAAGAAAGCTAGAGATTTATTATGTATTTTTCAGAAGTCTTTAAGAGCCGAAAGTAAGGTGACATGCATTGCCCCAACTCCAAATCAAGTGAGGAAGTCTCAAAAAGTACCACTCTGAAACTGTGGATCACTAAATGCAATGTAACAAAGCTGAAGCAATTTGTAGAATGCCTTCTGTTCCTATTTGTGCAGAATTCTTAGGAGAATGTGATATGTGTTTCTAGGGTTTGGAAGCAGGGGACGGAGAACTGAGGCTTGCCTTTTCCTGGGAGAAGCTAAAAGGCAGTCAGCAGTCTGGAGTAATCTGGAAAGTCAGTGAGGAGAAAGAGGATTCACCCTGGCTTTACATGTACTACCACTCACTGGCAGGACAGTGATGCCGGAGACTTTCTGAGATCCTATTGACAATAAGGAAGATCAATAGACTTGAGTCATCCAGACATAACCTTTTCCAAAAAGATATCTACTGTATCAGGGACACCAGCCCGAAAGGGTAGAAATGTATTTCCCAGATAATTGCTAAAGGGAATTCACAAGAGATCAGATGAGAGCGCCCAACCTACAGCAGAGAAACATGCTGCAGGGAATCGCCATAACCATGGATGTACCCGTGATGTCAGAATAGATTTGCTGCCAGCAAAGAATTATAATTAGCATCTATTAAGGATTAAGACTTTTGGTGCTTTTCCTGATTCCTTCTATCCCTGATCTGACTCAGAAGATTCTAGTTTCAGAAAGGAGGGCATCAATGGGAGGGATGGAGAGGGTGTGGACAGCTGCAAATTGGGTTTGTGAATGAAAGTGGATTAGTTACTTAAATTAGATTAGACTTTTTAATACCTGCAAGTAACTTGAAAGCTTTGAGATATATCCAAGTTGTCTTAAAATAAGGGGAAGAGAAATCTGGCAGTAAATATCTGAAGTTGGTGCTGGAAGAAATTACATTATTTTTCAGTGTAAACGTACAAGTCAGGTCGTTTAATAAACTAAATTCCTTACTATGTCAATGTAGGCGGTGTTATCTTCGAGACATATTCTATTTGTAAGGGAGATTTTAAAATAGAAATGTATGGTAGTTAAACATTTTTTGGCATCAAACACAGCATGGTTTGAGTTCTGGCTTTGCCCATCACTGCACAACCCAGGCAAATTACTTTTTCTGTGTCTCAGGTTCTATAAGATGGGGATATTAATCATTTACACATTTTGTGGTATATTCCCAGCCCATCATAATTCTTCCTTCTTGGGCAGCTGGTTTATGATCTCCCCTCAGCAGCCAGGCTGGCACAACATAGCTTTGGCCAGAGTGATTGGACTAGGAGTGGTCACTTGGGTCACATGTCTTTTATCTAGATTTCATCCAAGAAAGATTTGGTCTCTCCATGAGAAAAGGACTCCACAATGTTGATTCGAAAGCCACAGTCAGCTAGGAGATGGTGAGAAGAATAAAACATGACTCCACCAGAGAAACTACCCAGAGTCCTCTCGTTCTTACTTAGTTCTACTTCCTTTCTGGAACAGCTTTGAATTCCCATTCTGGGGCTCTATGAAATGCCACCTTTATATTTTTATAAATGCCTCTTTTATATTTTTAAATTTTTCTATCTTTGCTTATGCTAACTTAGATCAAACAGGAAGGTTAGTTTTAAAAACTTGGTTTCAAATCCAAAATTTACTGAGTAAACATAGACAAATTACTTAAATGCTCTGTGTCTATTTTCTCTGATTTTGGAAATAGAATAGTACTTACTTCAAAATAATATTCATTCATGAGGAATAAATGAGTCACTACAGGCTAAGAATATGAACACTGTCAGGGTGGCTGGGTGGCTCGGTTGGGCATCTGCCTTTGGCTCAGGTCGTGATCTCATGGTTCGTGGGTTCAAGTCCCATGTAAGACTCTGTGCTGACAGCTCAGAGCATGGAGCCTGCTTCGGATTCAGGGTCTCTCTGCCCCTCCCCCACTCGTGCTCTCTGTCTCAAAAATAAATAAAACATTTAAAAAAATTCCTAACATATATTAGGCATTCAATAAATGCTAGCTATTATGTAGTGAGTAGATTTCTATAACTTAGAAATGAAAATAACTTTGACGAATATTATCTGACTCACAGTGTTGGCATGATGACTGAAACAGAAAATGCATGACAAGAGTTTAGCATGATATATACCAAGTTTGAAATGGTAATTATTGGCTGTCATTTTGTGTTGCTTTCTTATTTCTTAGTTATGACACCTGATGTTAATCTGCAGAAACACTAAGATTACACAAAGCATCCATTCTTCATTTTTAATCCACAAGCAGTGAATGGAAATGCAGGCAAAAGGTGACATACATATGTGTGAGGATTGGTTGCAATTTCCATGTCTCTTTTTATCTCCTCATATTTATTTTTATCTATATCCATCTATGATCCCAGGACAGAGAATAAAGAGATATCTACAGAGACACCTTAACAAAACAGATTAAAGCAATTGAAATTGATTTTGTATTTCAAGGACAGATAGTTGAAAGAATTAATTCTTCTGCTTAGGTGGTTCTCAATTTCATTAATAAAATTATAGTTATGAGTAAGGACAGCATGTTGTCTCTTAAATACGAATACTATTATTTTTTTCCTGCCAAAGGCACGTCACATGTTGAAGAAAATAAATTCTTGAAGAAAACAAATTCCCTGCAAATCAGTTTTCCAGAGGCCATATAATTTATTCTTAATTAGGTCTAGTTATTATAATCCTTTGTGGTGCCATTGCATCATAATGTTTTAGGACAGGTTAATGCTAGCCTTTGGTTTTCCTGTTGGTTTATTCTCATATCATCCAAGTTTATGTTTTTTAATTCTTTGGACAAATTTCTTCTAGTTAACTAGAAAACAGAATTTTCTCCCAAATCTTTACAAAATTACTCTTTCTTTATATACAATACAGAAGTATTACTGTAAATTTTTACCATAATTTAAAATGTTAAAATGACAATAAGAGAATTAAACTAACCAACCCTGCTAATTTAATTATCTGGTATTATATTTAAAAAATTTTTTTAAATGTTTATTTATTTTCAAGAGAGACAGAGAGAGACAGAGAGGGAGACACAGAATCCAGGCTCCAAGCTGTTAGCATAGAGCCTGATGGGAGGTTTGGACACACGAATCATGAGATCATGATCTGAGCTGAAGGTGGACGCTTAACCAACTGAGCCACCCAGGCGCCCCGGTAATATATTCTTATATGGAAAAATTTAGTGTTTTCTTTGAAAAGGTATGGACTGCAGCAACTGAGAAAAAACGGTCATTATACTTAGCATCTGTTCATAAAACTTCACTAAATTTCTTGAGACCAGAAGCAATGGGCTCACTACAAATTTGAATAAATAGATGAATGAAATTAGTAGAATTGTTTTTCTCTTCATTAATTTGTTTTAGTCCTATCTTTACTCTAAAAGAAATGTTGGTAGTTAAAGTTTTCCCTCAAAATAGGATTGGTAAAAAGTCATTCTGGGGCACCTGGGTGGTTCAGTTGGTTGAGCGTCCAACTTCAGCGGTCATAATCTCACGGTCTGTGAGTCTGAGTCCCACGTTGGGCTCTGTGCTGACGACTCATCAGAGCCTGAAGCCTGTTTTGGATTCTGTGTCTCCCTCTCTCTCTGCCCTTCCCCTGCTCACACTCTGTCTCTATGTCTCTTAAAAATAAATAGACATAAAAAAAAAGTCATTCTTACATATACATTTTCATGGTAACAAAATATTATCTTTGTCCCACTGGACCCTACTCTGTTCTTCATTATTATAGCATTGTGTTTCAGAATCTGTATACCAGTTTGGATTGCATATTTTAGTGTTTACTGTTTTACTGGCTTATATTGCTTGTAAATGACAAAAGGCAGGGACTATGACCATCTCATTCACCAGTGTATATCCAGTATCTGAGGCAGGGCTTGGCAAATAGTTAAGTATGCAAAGAATTTGTGGTAGAAATATAAATGAAAGACTTCATCTAACTTAATTTATAAGTGAATTAATTTGTTGAGAAAGTTTCTATAGAATATTTACAGTACATTTTTGTGTGAAAAGCCTTGTTTAATACACAAGTGTAATATGCATGTCTGATATATACCGAAATGTCTAGACTGGTTACATATATTTGGTAACTATCAATGTATAGGCGGCATTTAACGCTTTAGGATTTTGTTGTATTATAACAGTAGATAGATAATATAAGTATAAATAAAACAAGAGATCAAAATGAGCTTTCTAGAATTTGTTAAATAAATGACTGTTTAATGCTTACTATTTTAACAAATAGTATAATTCAGTCTTCTGACCGAGACTTGATATAACTTCAGCTGCCTCCATCTTCTCATACTCTATTCTAATCAAACCTTTCAGTAGAAAAGTCTCTTCATCCTCTCCTTATCTCAGTACTTTTGTACAAGCAACACTATCACAACTGTTACACCATTTCCCTTCGGTCTTGTAAAACTGCATAGTCCAATATGTTATCCATTAGACAGTGGCTATTGAGATGAGGCTTCAAATGTGGCTAGTTTGAATTAATGCGCTGTAAGTGTAAAGTACACATCAGATGTGGAAGACTTAGTATGATAAAAAGAATTTAAAATATCCCATTAATATTTTTATATTATTTCATAATAATATTTTGGATATATTAGGCTAAATATATGTTAATTTCTCCTGTTTCTTTTTCATTTTTCGATGTGGCTACAAGAAAATGTAAAAATTGCATATGTGCCTTGGATTCTAATATTATTGCACAATTCATCTATAGAACCATCAAAAATTAAGTATCTCATAATCGTTGCACATCAACTTTTTTTCTGATTATTACCTCTGTTTAAATATTATCGTCTTAAAGTGATTTCATAAGCAGTATTAACTAATTAACTTTTCTTCTCTCCATTTTTATAAACAAATTTACCTTAGGACAAATATGCTTTAAAAATGCCTGTCAAATAAAAGGACAATTAGTAAATTCATCAAATGTCATGTTTACATGTCTGCAGTCTAAATATATTTATATACGTCTATCGTATAAAGAGAGAGAGAAAGAGAAGTTGGGACAACTGAAGCCTTTATTCTCTTAATTTATGTAGGTTTATATAATTTTTTATCTTAAATATATACAATAGAATTTATTTTATTTTTTATTTTTTCAATTTTTTCAAATCAACTTGGAATCTACCATTGAACAACTCTGGAGAACACATGCTGTGACAGATAAAATATTGGATCTGGAATACAGACACTGTATTCTAGTTCTAGATTTGTCCTTAACTAGCAGTTTCCATGAGTTAATTCTCTTAGACTTTGTTTCCATACCTGTGAAATGCTAGTTTCAACTTCTTTAAAGTGTTTTCCAACAGCAAATTGTTTTGACAGCCAAAAAGAGATACTTAACATACATTTTAATAATCCTACATATTTTCAATTTTCTGTGCGTGTGTGTCTGTGTGTTGTGCAATAAATCTATTAGAAACAAATATGTTTGCATATAATGAAGTCACGGAACTTGAAGAATTCAGCAATAAAATGAGAAATATAAAATACTCGTATTTCCCAGTGTGCACATATACAGTAAAACCTTGGATTTTGAGTAACTCATTCTGTGAGTATTCCATAAGATGAGTAAATGTTCCTAATAAATTTTAACTTTATAAACGAGCACTGTCTTGCAACACGAATAGTACGTGATGCCAAATGTCACATGATCATATATGAGCCAGTAGTTCTTCTCTCTCTCTCTCTCTCTCTCTCTCTCTCTCTCTCTCTCTCTCTCCTTGGGATTGTGGGTAATCATCTCCCTGCTTAGATGCTAGGTCTCAGGCTGAGGTGTCTGGCAGAAATCAGCGATTTTTAAGAACACTGGAAGGTGTTCACAACTAGCCCTAATGCATTTTTTGTCACTTCAAAGCATCTATGGAAAGTCCTTTGCTTAGTATGCTTAGGAATGCTTTGCTTCATCCTAGGCCAGGTTGCCTGCAGATGAAGACCCTGCTGCCTTATTGCCAGTTACATTAGATAAAGTATATGACAAGAGTTTATTAATACCGTACTGTAGTCAACATCCGTGTGAGCGTATACAATGGCCCCCATGAAGAAAAAGGTTGAAAAGAAAGGCAGCAAGAAGAAGGTGATTATGGTGGAAGTTAAGAAGGAAAACATCCAGAAGTATAAATGATGTAGGCGAGGGGCCAAAATTCCAAGATTTTATAAGACTATCTCAACCATTTGCACAATATTAAAGAAGAAAGAAGAAATAAGGAGTCTAGATGCAGCAAAAGGAGTTATGAGATTATCAAAGCAACAGCCATGTGTTCTAGAAGGTATAGAAAAGTTGCTTCTGGTTTAGATAAATGAGAAGCAACGAGCAGGTAATACTGTGACTGAGAACTTTATCTGTGAGAAAACAAAGGCTTTGTACACCAACCTTGTAAGTAAACTGCCAGGTACATCAAGAGAAAATGAAGTCTTCAGAGCAAGCAGGGGATGGTTTAATAACTTTAAGAGAGAAATGGCACCCTTAGTGTTTTGAGTCACAGAGAGGCTGTGAGTTCAGACACTAAGGCAGCTGAGGCATTTGCTATCGAGTTCCAGAAGCTCATGGTTTCCAAGTGTTACTTGTGAACAAGTCTGTGATAAGAGGGGGCTTTTTTGGAAAAAGATGCCAAAAAGGACCTACATTACAGAAGAAGAGAATGTGATGCCCGGTGACAAGCCCATGAAAGACCATCTTGCCCTTTTGTTTTGTGCTAACGGAAGTGGGGCTTTCAAAGCAAACCCCTGCTCATGTATCATTCTGAGAATCCACGAGCCTTCAAGAAATGTAAGGTGCAGAAAATCCAGTTAAATGTTACGTGGAGGTCCAACAGCAAGGCTTGGGTCACTTCTATCTTGTTCAGTGAATGGATCAATGAGGTCTTCAGTCCTGCAGTAAAGAACTACCTTTTAGAAAAGAATCTGCCACTCAAAATCTTGCTGTTTATGGATAATGCTTCTGCTCATCCTCTAGACTTTGAGGATGACTTACTGGAAGAATTTAAGTTCATTAAGGTCAAGTTCCTTCCTCCCAACACCACTCCAATCTTCCAGCCCATAGATCAGCTTTTTAAATCTTTAAAAGCTTTACACTAAAGCACTATTTCAGCAATGCTTCAAGATGACTGAAGGAACGAACCTTACCCTCCAAGACAGTTCCACATCGTGAACTATCTCAAGATCATTGATAAAGCATGGGATGGGGCCAGCAAGAGAAACTTCAATTGTTTGAAGAAAACTGGCCTGACTGTATTCTTGGACATGACTTAGAGGGGCTTGCTCATGAATAGAAGTCACCAGTTGTTGATGAAATTGTGTCTTTGGGTAAGACCATGGGACTGGAGGTGAATGAGGATAACATTCAAGAGCTGGTGGAAGAACACGGCCAGAAGCTGACTACTGATGAACTGACAGCAGTAAGTTATGTTGTCTGCAGAAACAAAGGTGGAGGAACGCCTCATTTCAAATGAGATTAGGAAGAGGTTTAAAATGTGGGCAATGGTACAAAATTCTGCAGAAAACACCACCCAAATAAGGCTGTAGCAGTGTGAGTGAGGAATCTGTTTAACAATAATACAATATCACATTTCTGTGAAATCCTTAAAAGGAAATAAAAGTAAGTGTCATTGGATAGGTTCCTGTTAAAGTTGCAGGAAAAGAAAAAGATTCCATTGAGCCAATAGATACCAGTGATTCTGTTAGTAATAGTGAAAGTGGTCCTACACAATAACCCTCCTCTCTCGCCTCCCTCACAACAGCCATGAAGGTTTTCAAAGGTAAGTGCAGGTTAATTTATTTTTCTTTATATCTTTTATTATTTGGTATTATATTACAGTATTGTAATCATTTTTATATGAATATTTCGGGATGTGGAACGAATCACCAAAGTTTCCATTACATCTTATGGGGAAATTTGCTTTGATATACAAGTGCTTTTGATTATAAGCATGTTTTTGGAGGGAATTCTGCTCACAAACCAAGATTTTACTGTACTTAAAGTGTTTAGTTAACTGATCATTAACCTCTTCTAGAATAAGCCCACGTCATTTGCTTTATTATCCATAATATTTGTGCCCAGATAAAGTTTTACTTGATAAGATTAGGCTTTTCAATGGCTAGGTGGGACAGAAGACGGTACAAGAAAGGGAAGAAAAAGGGACTCTTGGTATGTCTAATCTTTTTTTAATTTAAATTTAATTTAAATTTTAATTACTTAACATACCATGCAATATTGGTTTCAGGAGCAGAATTCAGTGATTCATCACTTACATACCACACCCACCGCTCATCACAATAAGTGCCCTCCGTAGTACCCATAACCCATCTAGCCCATCTCCCACCCACCAACCTCTATCAACCCATAGTTTATTCTCTATCATTAAGAGTCTCCTGTGGTTTGTTTCCCTCTCTTCTCTCTCCTGTCCCCCTTCCCATATGTTCATCTGTTTTGTTTCTTAAATTTCACATGTAAGCAAAATCACATAGTATTTGTCTTTCTCTGACATTTCACTTAGCATAACACATTCTAGCTCCATCCACATGACTGCAAATGGCAAGATTTCATTCTTTTTGAAGGCTGAGTAATATTCTAGTGTGTGTGTGTATACACATCTTATTTATCCATTCATCAGTCAACGGACATTTGAGTTTTCTCCATAATTTGGCTATTGTTGACAATGCTGCTGTAACATTGGTGTGCATATAATCCTTCAAATCTGTAATTTTGCAACCTTTGGGTAAATACCTAGCAGTGCAACACTGGATCATAAGGTAGTTCTATTTTTTGTTTATTCAGGAACCTCCATACTGTTCTCCAGAATGGCTGCATCAGTCTGCATTCCCACCAACAGTGCGAGAGGGTTTTCCTTTCTCTGCATCCTTGCCAACACCTGTTGTTTATTGTGTTAAGTTTAGCCATTCTCACAGGTGTGAGGTGCTATCTTATTGTGGTTTTGATTTGTATATTCCTGATGATCAGTGATGTTGAGTGCTTTTTCATGTGTCTGTTAACCATCTGGATGTCTTCTTTGGAAAAGTGTCTATTCATGTCTACTGCCCATTTCTTAACTGGGTTGTTTCTTTTGGGGGTACTGAGTTTAAAAAATTCTTCATAGATTTTGAATACTAACCCTTTATCAGATATGTTATTTGCAGATATTTTCTCCCATTCCATAGGCTGCCTTTTAGTTTTGTTGATTTCTTCCTGCTCTGTGAAGAAGCTTTTTATGTTGATGAAGACCCAGTAGTTCGTATTTGTTTTTGTTTCCCTTGCCTTCAGCAATGTATCTAGTAGGAAGTTGTTGCCGCCAAGGTCAAAGAGGTTGCTGCCTGTGTTCTACTCAAGGATGTTGATGATCTCCTATCTTACATTTAGGTCTTTCATCCATTTTGAATTTATTTTTGTGTATAGTGTCAGAAAGTGGTCCAGTTTCATTCTTCTGCATGTTGCTGTCCAGTTTTCCCAACACCATTTGTTGAAGAGACTGTTTTTTTTTTTTCCATTGGATATTCTTTCTTGCTTTGTCAGAGATGAGTTGACCATATATCTGTGGGTCCATTATCTGGGTTTTCTATTCTGTTCCATTGATTTATGTGCCAGTTTTTGCGGCAGTACAACACTGTATTGATTAAATCACTGGCTGTCATTTCTCCCTGTTCATTCTTTTGAGGTGAATTCCTCCATCTTGTCATTTTGGAGGAAGAAAACACAGTAATAATAATAATACAATGAAATAAAAATTTAAAAAATTTTAAAAAATCAAATAAAGAAAGCTAGACCCTAGGTGTGTTTTGGTCTGCTTGTTAAGAGAAGCTTGACAGAAAAAAGAGAAAAGAGAAAAGAAGAGAGAAAATAATCTAAAAATTAAAAATAATAAAATTAAATTAAAAAATATTTTGTTTTCTGTATCCAAGAAATGAAAGAAAATAATATGAAAAGAAAAATGAAAGAAAAATAACAATAACAAACAACCAAAAAAGCCAAAAACAGAAGCAACAACAACAAAAAAAGAACAAAGGAACAAACAAACAAAAAAAACCCAATTGAAGCTAGATCCAGTTTCCCCTAGAGCTAAAACTTTGCAGTACTCTATGGTCAGCAGACTAAGCTGGTGGAAAGGATTTGTGCTGGTCTTCTGGGGAGGGACCTGCTGCTCTAATTCTCAGGCTGACTTGCCCTAGTGGAGATGTGCCTGGAGGGCACATGGGGGCGGGGTTGGTGTAATAGCTCTGTTCTCCACTTGATGGTGCTGTTTAGCTTACTGCGGTCAATCAGTGTTGGGGGACTAATGGTGAAAATGGCTTTACCTCTGGCTTCATCTCAAGTCTCCAGAGCAGGAAGTTCACACCCTTACAATGTGCAATTATTCACCCCTCCTGGGTTCCCTCACAATGTGCAATTATTCACCCCTCCTGGGTTCCCCCCACTTCTGTCAGCTCAGCCACATTCCCCCTCTCTACGTCCAAACTGTCCACTGGCCAGGTGGTGCCTCCCTCCACAGTTTTATCTCGGGTGCAGCTGTGTTTCAAAACCCCACATTTCAAAGACCCTTGTGGCTCAAACCTACAGTGACCCTTTGGGGAGGGCATCCTTGTGCTATGGCTGGGGCCAGTGTGTCCCAAGAAATGTTTGTGCCACAGTGCAGTAGCTGTGCTCAGAGTTAATGGTAAATTGCAACACACAGCCGGTGCCAGTGTTTGCTGTCCTCAGCAGGCATCTTTATTCCTATATGGATGAATGTGGCAGCTTGATGGGTCTTGTACCTGTGGAGAGGCCGTATCACATCTACCAAATGCACTCCCAACAGGGAAAATGCTTCTCCCGTGTGACCTGGGGGATCCTCAGACCTCACTGCTTGCTTTCTCCTGGGAGCACCACCAGGGGCTGACCTCTGAAACTTTAGACTCTGTGCACCACCCTTCATATAAAGATGGTGGTACTGAAACCCTCTCCTTTTCCCCCTGTCAACAGTTTTGGGGATCAGTTTTCTTGTGAAGGCTCTGGTGTATGTTTTCACTCTATTTAGATGCTTTCAGGGGGAGTGCTTTCTTGTGCAAACCTGATGCATTGCTCTCTCCATCTCTCTCTCCTCTCTGCAAAAATGGCTCCCTCTCCTCAGCGGCACCATGGCTTTTCTCTATCCTAATTGTCCTCTCTGCATCACGTACCTGCTGCATTCTCTCCCTCAAATTATGCGGACTGTTCTGTTAATCCTCAGATTGATTTCCTAGGTGTTCAAAATGGTTTGATGCTGATCTACCTGTGCTCAACGGACAAGACTACCCAGGGTCCCCTTAGTACTCTGCCATCTTAGTCCTCTGGATCTCATTTTTTTGGACAGAATGACTACAATAGGGTCTTGAGACTTACACAACCAGAAGTCAATAATGATACCTTTAAGTGGATGAGTTTATCTCTGTCTTGTCTTTTATAATCACATTTTATACCACACTTTTTCTTTTTTACAAAATAATGCACTAAAAATATAGGCCTCAGGATTGCAATTTTTCGATAAAAAATCTAAACTACTTCTGTATAGTAATTTACTATATAAAGGTCTGTGATATTTCTAAATTGTAAAGAGCTGTCATATTTCCAAATTATTTGTAAACATTAGAATTAAAAGAGTTTTCATCCAATTTTTCTAGTCTATTGAAATTATGTCCCAGTTTTTATCTCTACCTTTTTCTCCTCCTCGCTGTATCTTTTCTAAACCCTACTCTCAGATTCATCATTCTGAAGCAGGTTCTAACTGTTATGTCTTTTTCCCAATGAAACGCAGTGCTAATGAATGAGTTTTTTTAATCTGTCATCTTGGGTTCTCTGCAGTGTGAGTCCCACTGAATTACCAGCTTATTTTTCAACTGATCTCACATGCACCCTGCTTCCAAGCCAAACTAGACAACTCTCTTCTCCCTCGTGAACTTGCTCATTCTAATTCCTCCAACTCATCCTTTTAAGTACCATTTCAGAAATAAAACTTTTGTTAAACAAGTCTGCAATATAAATAAATAAAAATATCAAGAATTCAAGGAGAAAACAGAAAATAGGGGAGTGATTAGAACAGGGAAAAGAAATATCTGAAGGATTTTTAAGGAAAAGATTAGTGTGTGTGTGTGTGTGTGTGTGTGTGAGTGTGTGTGTGTGTGTGTACAGATATGTTGTATAAAAGCCTTGTGTGAATGACTCTATTTTTGTGTGGAAATAAAAAAGAGGCCTGTTGTTTGGGATCTTGGTGGATTTTATGACCTACTTAGAGGTCTAAAGTAAAGGATGATTCCTCTTACCCCTCTCCTTTCTGTCCTGGTCAGGCGGTGGGTTAGCACATGACTGAGTTTTGCCAATCAGACAGTTTCAAAATACTTCTTGGGACTCTGAATCTTAAGCAAATGATTCAGAACACAATGATAGTATAAGCTCTTCTTTGGTGGTAGTGATGGTGGTGCTCCACACTGTTCTTGGATGAGCCTCATTCTGCTTCCAGGTTCCTAATCCTCAAGAATATCCTTCAGAGTATATTTTCCAAGTTGGTTCCACTTGCTTTACTCAATTTTGTGAGCATCAGATATCCACTTAATAAACTTCCTTTTCTACTATAGGATCACATAAATTCCCTGAGGAATGACTACAAGTCCTATGGTAGGCAGAAAAATCCCCCCCCCAAAGATGTCCACAACCTAATTCCTAGGATCTATGCAAATGTTACTTTAAAAGGCAAAGGGACATTAGGCTGCAGTTGGAATTTATTTTTTTTTAATTTTTTTAAATATTTATTTATTTTTGAGAGAGAGAGAGACAAAGTGAAAGGTAGGGAGAAACAGAGAGAGAGGGAGACAGAACACGAACTAGACTTCAGGCTCCAAGCTGTCAGTGCAGAGCCTGATGGGGGCTCGAACCCAGGAACTGTGAGATCACAACCTGAGCCAAAGTCGGACGTTTAAGTGAATGAGCCACCCAGGCGCCACAAGGCTGCAGGTGGAATTTAAATTGCTAATCAGACAATGTTGAGATACAAGAATTATCCTGGATTACCTATCTGAATGGACTCTGTGTAATAAGAAGGGTCATTAAATGTAGAAAGGGAGGTGGAAGCATAGATGGAGTAACACAGTATGAAAAAGTTTCGGCTCACCATTGTTTTGAAGATGAATGAAGGGGGCCAAGAAGCAGGAATGAAGAAGGCCTGTAGAAACTGGAAAAGGCAAGGATATAGGTTCTCCCCTAGAACCTCCAGAAAGGAACACAGTCCTGCTAGTATCTTGATTTTAACCCACTGAGATTTATGACAGTCTTTCGATTTATGGAACTTTAATATGCGGATTTTTAAAGTTTATTTATGTATTTTCAGAGAGAAAGAAAGAGAGAGGAGAGAGGGAGGGGCGGAGAGAGGGAGGGGCAGAGAGAGAGAGGAAGAGAGAGAATCCCAAACAGTCTCCATGTTGTTAATTCAGGGCCCAAGGTTGGGCTTGATCCAACGAACTGTGAAATTATGACCAAGCTGAAATCAAAGAGTTAGACACTTAACTGATTGAGTCACCAGGAGCTCCATGACTTATGGAACTTTAAGATAATAAACTTGTATTGCTGAGATCACTAAGTTGTATGATAATTCGTTATGAAAGCAACAGAAAACTAATATAGGTCCTAAGTAATATATTGTTAAGCAGGGAATGATGTTGAGTTGAGACTATGTAGCTTTAAAGAAGGAAGTGGGAAAAGCCAGCCTACCTTTGTTACGCTGTCTTCCTTTCCTTGCATCTCCCATTCTACACTCCATGTGAACAACTACTTGCAAACATAAAGAGAAAAATGTGCCTTCTTAATTTCATACTACCTCCAGTAACTAACTCCATGTGTTATACATATTAGGTATTCACTTAATATTTATTTAATTAAATGTGTTGAATTACAGTGGAATAAAAGAATGTTAATTAAGGGACTGAAGGAGACAAACATATGTCATCCTTTTTTGATAAACAGAAGGGTATATGTATTTCCTCCTCAAAATTTCTGGATTACTACCAGTATAAGTTGAGAGATTGATGGACATTTATTCTTTATGTAGTTATAATCACTGAGATGAGGAGGGAGCTGTCTTCTTCCACCAACTGAACACAGAGCTCCTTGCTGGAGAGTGTGCA
This sequence comes from Paguma larvata, assembly GCA_030068075.1. NCBI lineage: Eukaryota > Metazoa > Chordata > Mammalia > Carnivora > Viverridae > Paguma > Paguma larvata. Next base: position 57,947,939 of record CM057829.1, read on the forward strand.
GCAACTGACAGTGGAGAAGACTAGAGCCCTTCAGCCCACCCTTGCCTTCAAAAATGAAATCCTTGGTCTTTGATAAATACGTAATCTTGTCTCCTTTCAGCCCCTGTCTTTGACTTGAATCTCTCCCTTGGTTTTAACTTAATATCTGACTATTTCAACAGTTGCTGTTTACTAATAAATATGCAGTATCGCTCTAGGATTTGAAAAACACATTGTCGGACATGAGAATTTTCAGTATAATGTTTGAAAATGCCAATACCCATTTCTCGGACCTTTGCTGATGATATAGACCATAGTTCCTTGCAAAGGAGATAAATACTTGTTATAAGAAAGTGATTAATGCTCTTTTTCTCTGCCTTCTTGGCTCTGGAATGTCTGACATTCAGTCACCTGATCTAAAGTTAATAAATAAACTCAATCTACTCTTATATGCCTTTAAAATAATATGGTAAAAGCAAAGGCAGGTGTTAAGGCAGTTTTTCTTTATTTCTTTTTATAATAAGACAAAATGCCTACTAAAATCTCTCATTTTTATTTCTAGGTTTGCAATTTACTCAGTACAGTTGACCTTTAAATATATATGGGATATACACAGACAGGATATCAAATAAAACAAAAGATTTCTTGGTTTTAATGTATGGCATTTAAATACTCCTTTATTGCACTATTTATAAAACTGTTTTATAGAACACTAAAAAGTATTGGGCTGTTAAAAAATGTTAATCCTATAATTAATAGTCAGAGGCATACGCTTTCCCCCAGCACAAGGCACTGATATTCTAAATCTGTCACTCTGAACTTTACAGTGGGAGACAGCCATCTGCCTGTATGTAGCCATCTAAAACAAAGCAAGAATATATGCTCTTATGTTTCCCCTGGTGAGATGCAGGATCATTATGATAAAGTAGGCAACAAGGTTTAGCTAATATGAATTAAGATAGCATAGGTTGAGAAAAAAAACACATATTAAATCAAACCAAGTTTATAAAAGTCAATGCTATTAGGTGATTGGATAGGGATGATTTGATAAAATAGAACACATTACGTAATGCCAAGGAGAAAGGAAATGCGTATGGTGACCCAGTACTGAGTCCCATAGCCCTAAAAACTCCTTCTCTGTTTTACTGAATTCAGTACAATATTAATTAAGGTCTATATTTAATTTACACCTCAATGCTGTGAAAAATCAAAGTTGTTAACATAAAATACTTTAAGATCCCCTCACAAGTTAAGAATATTGCCTGGAAGTAAAACAGAAAGGCTGTGAAGAAAAATAAACTTCCAACATATCTTTACTTAGAGATGCCTGTGCAATTATACATTGTTTTCAGAGAACTGTATTGTCATCATTAATAAACAGATTTTTCTGAAATTCAAATCCTATCTACCTTCTATATTTAGTTTTACTGAAAGCATTATGAATATAGATATGATTTTTCAGGTTTTACAGTTTAATTTTATGTGGATCCCAGTAATAATCCTCTCTCCAGTAAAAATTTAGTAAATAAACATTAATTTCTTTGGTTTTCTGGTTTTCAAAATTTCATTTTATTTGAGAAAGAAAGAGAGGCACATGCAAGCAGCAGAGACGGAAAGAGGGAGAGAGAATCTCAAGGAGGCTCCATGCTCAGTATGGAGCCCCATGCAGGGCTCAATCCCATGACCTTGGGATCATGACCTGAGCTGAAATCAAGACGCAGACATTCAATCGACTGAGCCACCCAGGCACCCCCAAAGTTTCATTTTTAAAGAAAATTCTCTTTTTTTTCCCCTGAAATAAAGATACTTTTTATGTAGAGATTAAAGAATGAGAAAATTCAGAAATTCCATATCATGCCATCATGTTAAATTTGATATTCTAACTAGTGTAGCGATAAAGCATGGTGGTTAAATGTGAAGTCTGGAGTCAGCCAAGATTTCTTCTAATCCTACCTCCTCCACAGACAGGCTGTGTGACCTTCGGTGAGTAATTTATAATAGAGTCTAGGCTTTAGATTTCTCATTTTTAAAATGGGTTAATTTACAGTTCCCACTTCAGCTGTGTTATTCTGAGGGCTAAATGAAATAAGATGCATGAAGCACTCAGTGCAGTGTCTGGTAAATTAGAACCCTTCACAGTGATATTAGGTAAATTTCATTCCTGAAGCAGAATTTAATATATTTTAGCTGTTGAATGTACTCAATAAATGACTCATTTAAAAAATTATTTTCATAGCAATTATCTTTAAGTTCTAAGCATTTTAATACTGATAACATTTCTAGTATATGTATAAACAGAGAGAGAGAGAGAGAGAGAGAGAGAGAGAGAGCATGTGCGCTAGAAAGATACAGAGAAAGAGGCACAAAGAGAAAGAGACAGAATGATTTAGAGACTATTTACCCAAACCAAGATTTTTACCATGTTGGTGAAACACTGAAACTGGCATACTACTGAAACTGGCATGTTATTGAAATCTACACCTAGAAACTGTGGCATCTGGTCAATCTAAATAATGCTATAAAAAGTCTCATCATGGTTCTCATCTGATTCCTGAATCATGGATCTTAGGTGCCCATCCTCATCTGTCAATCTGGATTGTAAAATGCATACCAGTATAAATTATATTTAGAGCATTAGATTGAAAACACAAACCTGTTCTTGACTTTATGACTGAAAGAAGAAAGGTACTTAATTCAAATTTAAGGGATAAATGATTAAAACTACACAAAATTTTTATACTTAGAAATAATACTCCCAATTCTAAAAATGCACATTACACTGCATTGTAAGTGTTGTACTGAAATATTTCCCAAGAAAGAGGAAAGAACAATACTATAACTCATACTATAAAAAAGAGTTCTATTGCATAAATTTTGAGTATCACACAACCTGATATTACCGACTTAAAGTTTCTTTAAAAAATCTGTAATTGGTAATAATTATTTACTCACAGTTTCTGATTATTTGCACTTATAAATTAATACTCTATAGTGGATTACCTAATTTTTGCAACACATAACATCCAATTATTAGTTTTAAAATATTATAAATTCAACAGGTAAAACATTAAAATGTAAAAGGTAGGAAGTGATTAATAATGCTGAAAAGAGAAAAATAAAATATTCCTAACAACAAATATAAACAGAGATTCCCAATTCTTTTCCTGAGATCAATTTTCTACATTCTGCCACCCAAAACGCCAAATACAATGAAACCTCAGTCAAGCCTTGGATTTAACTCCAAATAAACCTGGATTTCTCTCTTCAGGAGGTTTGTACATCCAGTATTAAAGGTACTCAGTAAAGAGTTAGAGGAGGGAGAATTGGGGATTCAGTATTTGAGATAAGGACTATAGCTGGAGGGTCATTTATAGTCTAACTTGTGTGGTTGACCAGGAGATATAGCCAATAACTAAGGACTCCTCGTTTCCTTACATCGATTTCACTATCATTAGTAAATTTGATTTAAAAAAAAAACATTAAAAATCAAAGTATAGTTTAATATAGGTAAGAAGGGTATTTTTCTAAAACTCTACCTAGCATGAAATTAAAAAAAGAAAAAGCCCTCTCAGAGATTTAAATGGCTTAATGTGGATCTAAAGAGCTTTATAGCCCAAATTATGTCCTAGAACTCTACTTACAGAATGTAGTATAAACGGTCTCACAATGTAGCAGAAGGCAAGTCTCATATTTTGCAGACATATGAAACATTCACTCAAAAATCAACCAATAGTGATGTTTTCAAAAGCATTTTACAGTTAAAAAATAGACTTTAAGGACACATATTATTTATACGAGGCTGAAAATAGACCATGTTTCCATTTCTGTGCTTTTTACTATATTTACTTGCTTACTTGGCTGAATATTAACACATAACAGTCACACAAGGTCACTTGGCAAGAAGAGCTGAATAACATATACACCTACCGTGCCTATGAGTTTGCTTCCAGAGGTCTCACATTTTGGTGTTGAGAAAGCAATTATTTAACACAATCCTGGACCAATAATGAAATTCTCTGCCATCTGAATCACTATCCAATAGTAATCCCCATCCTCACCTCCTCAATTTAGAACTAGTGATTAATTTTACATAGAAAACAAGGTCAGTTTTCAGCTATTAGTGTAAGGACATGCATCATGACCTAATGCCTTTGTAATCTGTCCAGAGCGTTTCTGGCTCTAATTGCCCAGCACTCTGCGTTAATTAACTGAGAGACTCTTAAGAGGCCATTAGATGTTGACAATAGGGACATTTTCTTTTGATTCATAAATAGCTCCATTAGTGCTAAAACCATGTTCTTAACCACCAAAAAATAACCTATTCTTAACAAATATTTTAAATATGGAGATCTTAAAAAATAGTGATGTGATTAACAATTAAGCAATAAAAATAGTATAGAGTAGAACCTAATTTTTTCTATGGTGTTAAAAGATGTACATGCCATAATTTTAGAAGACTACATAAGGAACACTGCATTTCCACTTTAACTCTTTTTTTTTTTTTTTTTTTGTGGCGACTGAAAATATATTTTGAATGGCAATCCTAATGGAGAAAATAAAATCTTAGGTTTGCTTCTACAATACTGAACCAAAAGTACTCTATCAGAATTCATTTTTAAATAAAATTATACAGATGTTTCTTGTTTGTGCTAGTATCTGTCAATGTGTTTACAGTAAGGTTGTAATTCTCTTGTCCCCTCTGGAGAAGTTTTTAAAGACAAATGAAGACTGATTACCTTGTTCACAGAAGCGGCCAGTAAAATGTAGCGGACAGTCACAGTGGAATGAGAAGGTACCACTGGAGACGGAGATAGGACGACAAGTGCCTCCATTGTGACACAGGTCCTCCTGGCACGTGGGTGACACTACAGGTGGGGTACTGATAGAGGGCCACGTGAAGTCGACCCCTTCTGTTGCACTAGAAGGAGCAACAGAAGACACTGTGGACAGAGTGGAATCCTGGGATCTAGATTTATAAAAAGATCAGAAAACACAATGTAAGTAAAAGTACATGAACTTAAATAGAAATAACAGAAACTCTGTTTTAAAATAAGATGAAATAAAAACACACATCCACGATTTAACTGCGAGTAAAGAGAATTATCATGTTTGGTTTCCAGTTGTGGGATTCATAACTGTTGAAAATGCCTGAGCTCTAGAATGTGACCTCAGGGGGATTACAGCGCTATAGTCAGTCTATCTATGTGGTTCTGAGAAGCTAAATTACTTTCTTCTAAGTAGTTAAGAAATCTGAATGTATCAGCCTAAGAATCCACTTTCTTACTAAAAGAATTTTAATTTGTCTAAATATAGCTCTACTTTGACTATTTTAACCCTCATGAACCTAAGGTCAAAATCTATATTATTTCCTCTATATAGCCTTTTTCATTGGTCCTTAAGATGAAATTGATATTTCTTTCATCTCTAAAATTCCATATTTCAATGTACCACTGCTGGAATATTTTCCACTGGAGTATACTTTTTTATTTTAGGTAGAGCTACAGGCTATACACTGGTCATTGTTTTTCTACCTTCCCTCCATTAACAAATTCCTTAATTTGGCAGAATTCCTTACACATAGTAAACATACTTATTGAATTAATGTCTTCAAAGTACTCCGAGTGTTACATTACTGTTTGGAAGCAGTGCCTTGGGAATTTTCATTTAATATAATCACTAGGAGAATTATCTTTTTAAAGTAAAAAAATCTTCTGCAATACAAATAAACAACAACTTAACTATCTGAGTAAATTTTTATTTTGTACATTTTCATAAAGATAAGACTTTGGCAAAAGACGTCTGTTCAAAAGTATCTTCTGAATGACATTCAGAGTCTCGGTCACTTTCGCATCTCCTGTCTATTACCATGTCAACTTACTGGAATAAAAAAGCTGAGGAAAATGAAATAGATAATTTATGAAAACATTTTACCAAAATAATATTAATCGGCAGGTCATTTCTTTTGTTTTACAATGCTCTTGCAATCTGAAATTCCTACTTATGATGTTTATCACAGGTTGTAACCATATATTTATATTTTTGATTAAACCTGTCTTCTCTCTCCTCAAATACAATGTACACGAAGACTGGAAGGATCATCTCTGCTCATTTCTTCATGTTATCCCTAACAACAATGATTATCCCCAAGTAGACTTTCCAAGAAATATTTTATAAATTAATTTAAACAATATTTGTAAACATCCAATGTACCACAGTACTAACAAGAAAAATAGCAAGTGAAAATAAGTTTATATTTGGGGTCCATTTCATAATTCTATTACACACATTTGGTTGGATAAATAATATAAATTCTAACACTTCTGATGCAATCTTATAATCAACTTTTTGGATTTCATTCTATTATATTACCATACTTCTCCCATTTGTACTCATAAGTTTGTCCCTTTAAAGTAACTTCCATCAAGCACTGCTAATTTGAAGTTCATTGGATTTATTACTCAGTATTCCAGATTGTAATTTAATTTTTATTTCATTGTTTCTGAATAATTTCACTATTTCGTCTATCTCTTGCTATGGACTTCATGAAGTGCAGTCAATTATCTCTTTCAGGAATAAATTAGACTGAATTAAATGTCACTACTTCTTTCTCCTAGAGTATCTGCTAAGAGAGTCTATGTCTCACCCGAAAAAATCAATATGTTGCACATTTCAGCTGCTGATTATACAAAAATAATTACTGTTAATTGATCCATCAATTAAAACAGCAGGATCATAAATCAAATTTTGAAAACAGCATTAATTTAGAATATTCTGTTTTTAAGGTCACATTTTGTATCTGATATATTACTATTAACAGCACTTCACTTTCAGGTTTTTCTTTTCTTAAATTATAAATTATGTCATGACCTCACCTATTTTAGTATTAAAATGAATTTTATTCAATTTTAATAGATTTAAATATAAATAAAAATTTCTTCTGATAATATTTTAACTTATTTTTACTTTATGTAAAATAGGTTAAAGATATCAAATAAACATGGGCATTTATTAAACACAGATGACAGTCATACTGATATAATTAGTAACGTATAAAAGGAGCATTAAATTTGTAACTGCTTTTCATTCTAAAAATCATGAATATATGAGAGCTTGCATATAAATCAAGATTCAGGGGTTTTAAAACTTTTTAAAGTCAACAATATTGTAAAAATACATTGCCTTTCTTATTACTATCAGTCTAAAATAAGAAGTAAAAGAATCTGCTTGATTGTTTCTTGGGTATCTTTGGACAAGGGTATAGTGATGAACCAGTCACTGGTATGACAAGTAGTAATCTCTAACGACCTTTTTCTGAACCAGTTAATGATTGAATGATATGCTAATTTTACTCAAAATCAAGTCTGATCATTAGAGAAAGGCACCTTGATATGACAGTGATTAATCATATTGTGGGAGCTCTGGGAGGAAGAAAGGAAGATCCTCCATTCACTGTCTCATACCTGCCATTCTCCCATTTCCAGAAAGCTCTATGAAATTATTTGCCTGGCAGGCAACAAGCAATTCTCATTGTTTCAACCTTAGGGATTTTATTTGTCAGCTGACTTTATCACTGTTTAGCATACATTTGTCTGGCCTCAATTTCTTAGGAGGAATGGACTCACACATTTTTAAATTTAAATTTAAATACATCTTAAATAGCAAACGCTTTTCTGTGTTTTGCTTTCAGATGTGAACCCTGGAAGCCCTGCTTCATAAGCAGAGAAGCAGAATTTTTAGAATTATGAGGAAGTATTAAAAAGAAAGAAATTCAGCTGAAGAAATCTTGAGTTTGTGTCTCTTAACAGTGTAGGGGGAAGCAAATCTTCAAAAATCACTCTAATTAAATTTTTGAAGCGGAAAAATAATCTAGGCAATAAAACACATATACTTGATGCAAAAATAATATGTATACTTTTAATTTAAATGAGAATAGTAGTATAAACATACATACTCCATTCTACTTCCTCTTTTCACTTACTAAGATATGCTAATCCAATCTACTTTTTCACCTAAAAATAATTCTTAGTATGCTGCCCTATCAGTAGGTACAGTTTTTCCTTTCTAAGTTGCAAAGTGTTATATTGTTTGGATATACATCTATCATTTTGGAATAAATATATTTAAGTTGTTTCAAGTTTTTCCTCTGACATCTGGGTCATATATTCATTTTAATAGCTATATGGAGATATAATTTGCAGAATATACCCATTTAAAGTATGGGACCCAATAAATTTTAGTAGATCGGGAGATGTGCAACCGTCAACATAACCTAATTTTATATTTTGTCTTCCCTAAAACTGCACTGTATCTGTTGAGTTTCTTAGTGGTCAGATCTTCATATCTCATTTAGGATAACAGACAACACCTAGCCATGTTTTAGTGGTGGTGGCTAATAGGAATACACCCAGAGAAGAATTTAATTTCTGCTCTACCAAATCACGAGAACATCATGCTATGAAACAGACCTTGAAACATATGGAAAAATGGCTTCAAAAATTTTTTTATTGTCATCATAGTCTACTAGCTCCAAAATTCATGCTGTCTTTAGTTTGATCTAATAACTTCAAAAATAACTCATCATAGTGAATTGTTTCTGAAGGCAAAATACAGAAAAATGTTTGCTATTTAAGATGTATTTAATTAGTATAACTACATTAAAAGAGGAAATATGTAAAATTACTGTTAGTACTTGTAAAATTCTCACTTGCCATTCAAAACAGTAAATATCAAAACAAAAAATTATACCTGGAAGAATTGCTCTGAAAAGATTAATCCCAGGTATTATTACTCTTCTTTTTTTAATATTAGGCAATAGAATAATAATCATATCCTAATAACAAACGCAATAATATTTAACATTTTATTTATATATTTATTTATTTATTTATTTATTTATTTTCTAAAGTTCATTTACTTTTGAGAGAGAGAGAGAGCATGCGTGTACAAGTAGGGGAGGGGGGGATGGGGGGAGACACAGAATCCAAATCAGGCTCCAGGCTTTGAGCTGTCAGCACAGAACCCAATGCGGGCCTCAAACCCACAGACTGTGAGATCATGACCTGAGATTAATGGACTGAGCCACACAGGTTCCCCAATAACATTTTAAAGGACAAGTAAATTCATTCACTATTAACATAATAGTGGGATTTTAAAAGATCTTGTTTTCACGTTATCCCAATTTTTCTCACTAAAGGAACACATTTCTCAATCTCACAATCTGGAATGTTTTAGCTACTACATATTCATAGATAAGGTTCCTTAGATCACATCCATTCTCACCTATTCGATGTTCGCAGCACTGCCGTGCGTTAGGCAGAACTGTACCCCAAAGCATTCAAGCCACTGTTCCTCAATATACATGGTGGGTATTTTTTTTTTAATTTTAACGTTTGTTTATTCTTGAGCGAGAGAGAGCGAGCCAGCGAGCAAGCGCGAGCAGGCATGAGCAGGGGAGAGGCAGAGCAAGAGAGGGACACAGAATCTGAAGCAGGCTCCTGGTTCTGAACTGTCAGCACAGAACCCATTTGGGCTCAAACTCATAAGCCTTGAGATCATGACCTGAGGCAAAGTTGGAAGCTTAACTGTCTAAGCCACCCGGCGCCCCTACAGGGTGCATCATTTTGAAGAGCTGTACTCTCACTGATAGGTTCTGATTCTCCTTTCCCATGACAGCCCTACTGAGGATTGTTCCTGACCACGGAGAACATGTAAGCTGCCCTGATCTTGATCCTAGAGCCCAACGCTGCATGGGAATTAAATCAGTGCTTTCTGCCAATATGCCAAATCAGAAACTAACAGAAATGTTGGATTTCTTTCCTTTTCTTCCTTTCCACATACGAAATTCTAGAAATTCTAAACCTCCCTCCTTTTTAAAAAACTAGTAAAATATCTATCTTTTCCAACTTGTCAGTTCTTCTACATTTCTATTTTCTTTTCAGTATCTCTGATTTTAGTTCCTGTTTTTCTCTGTTCTTGTTCTTAATACTCTCATGCCAAAAATTATTTCAATTGAAAATATACATGCTTCTGTGATTTGGTTCCATCTTACTTTTCAGTTCTGTCTGCCTCCAGTGCTTTAATATATGTCCAAGATAAGTAAGATCTAATCACATCTTAGTATAAGTTTAAAAATATTTTTTAGTATTTTTACTTCAATTTGAGGAGATAGTTATATGAGATATACTCCTCTTTTTATGACTTTTCAGACTTCCTGTCTTTCTGAGAATTTTGTAATGTTTTCAGTTTTCCCTCTCCTGTTGTTTATGTTGACAATTAATTTGCTATATGTGATTATCCTTCTAGTGTAGGAAATTTATCTTTCTTCCCTGAATACCTTCAAAATGATCTTTTGGTTTTTTTTTTCTTTCCAGCAGTTTTTCACTGTGATATGTTAACATACAGAATTATTTTTATTCACCTAGCTTAGTTTTTTTCCAGGGAGATTTTGTGTAAGAAGCATCTATGCTTTTCATCTATTCTGGAAAATGACAGCTTTCCCACATTCATTTTAAATTCTTCTATTAAAAAAATTTACATGAAATAAAATTTTCTCATTTTATCCTTCATATCTTCAGCTTCTTTTGCAACATCTCCCTCAATTCATAGTAGTTTCTTTAGATATATTATCCCATTCATTATTTCTCTTTACAGCTCTTTTTTGTTTGTTTATTTATTTATCTTGAGAGAGAGAGAGAGAGAGAGAGCGAGCAAGTACACACAAGCAAGAGAGGGGCAGAGAGAATCTTCAGCAGACTCTGCGTTGACCAGTGTGGGGCTCGAACTGTGGTGTTCCAACTGTGGGGCTTGAACTCATCGTGACCCATGAGATCATGACCTGAACTGACATCGAGAGTTAGACACTTCAACGACAGAGCTACCCAGGCGCCCCTCTTTATAGCTCTTTCTAATTGCTGTTTAACCTATCCATTTTTAATTTAAATTATTACGTTTTCACTTTTTAAAGTTCTATTTACTTGTGTTAAAAGCTCTCTGCTCAGTTTTCATGGTATCTTTTTCTTTACTCATACTTTATTTTCCCTCTTTTATTTCTTTAAAAAAATCAAGGCTAAAATTTATCTTCTGTATCTGGAAATAATAACATCAGGTCTTTTCAGATCCAAGACGCCTCCTCTTTTTTCTGCTATCTCGTCTCTCATGGTGGCTTTTATTCTTTCCAATGCCTTTCACTGTAGGCTCATATTCTTTGGAACTTTATCTGTGAGAATACTCTGAAGTCTTAGTATAAGGCATTTCTTGCCCCATTTCTTAGGGGACTTATATTTGTTTTATTCATCCCATGAAGGCAATTTCAACCTGGAAACACTATAAAATAAATTTTTCTTTAAGATTTTTAAATAACTAGAAAGTGGCTCATTTATATTATAATCCCTGGAACCAAGTCAACAAATATTTTGAATAAGTTAATGAAATATAGGTTTGGACCACAAACCTCCATAGTGAGCTAGTTTGCTATAATATATATTTTTTTAATTTTTATTTTTTAATTTTAATTCCAGTATGGTTAACGTACAGTGTTATAATAGTTTCAGGTGTACAATATAGTGATTCAACAATTCTATACAGCATTACTCAGACTCCTCATGATAAGTACTAGTCACCTATGTCACTCAATCCTACCTACCCCCTCCTCTCTGATATGCTTTATTTTAAACCAGTACCCCCAGTTAAAGTTATATTATGTTTTTGCAACAAGAGCATTTTGTACTTCAAAATACATGGTTCTAAAAGATATAAAATATTTCATCTAAGAGAAATAGAATACACAGTTTCCTCAATTACAGTATTATATATAATTAGGGAAGATTTTTTTCCCTCCTACCTAGAGATAATATACAGTCAGGAAAATTTTTGTTAAGATAGTTCTTTTTCCTTTACTTTTTTTGGGGGGGAGGATGGTAAGGATTTTTCTCATTATTTTGGTATTTTAATAATTTATTTAAAACCCTTTCTCTATTTTAGCCTATTTTTTTTATCTCTGTCTTATAGTTGGAATGTTTTTTCAGCTGCTACATTACACAAAATGGAAATCACCATTTTTTTTGTTTAATTTTCCAAGAACTTCTCAAAAGGCAGGCCTATTAGACGAACACTTTATTTTTTCAACACTAATATGTATGAATGTTGCATGTGAATATGCGTATGTGTGTGTATCTTTATGTTTTTGTAGTTCTCCATATATTCTTGATGGGAGTATACTTAGATATGGGTGTACAGCTTGGAATTCTTAGAAAATGCTTAATAGTCTTTTGTAATTTTGTACCATACAACACTTAATTGTTATTCGATGATTATCTCTCATTTTAGGAGTTAAAACCTTATTTACTTACTTAGCTATAACAGTTCTGATATGTAGTATGTGCTTAAGATGTATTTTTTTTATTTTATATATTTTCTAATCCACAAACACATCCTGAGGTGTGGCATAAAATGAAACAAACCATTTTTAAATATAAAATCTAATGGATCATTATGGATTTTGAACTCTACATCATGGATCCTTAAGGAAATCTACAGACTCACAATCTAATCTATATTATTTAGATTTTTAGAAGCAAATTAAATTTAAAATTACATACTTATAAAAATAGTATTTTTTACTAAAAGCACATTTCTGCTAAATGGCTATAGTAGTTTTGGAAATCACTGAAGTTTGGATATCTTTCCACTATGGAGAATAAGGAATATAAAAATATGCAGCATTTTTAGTAAGTGTTTTATGTCAAATGGAAACATTTATTATATTAATTACATTTCCTTTATGGAGAGATACTACTCTGGAATACTTTCAAATTAGCATAAAACTTACAGGAAACAATATTCTAAAATATCATCCAGGTTTAAAAATGTATGATTACTTAATACCTGGAAAGGCATCCAAATTAGAGACAGGCAAGTTAACAATCAATGTGTCATGATGAAAGTCACACACTTAACTCCAGCTATAAGAACATGTGCACTGGCAAAAACAAATGCAAATTTGTCTTCTAGTCTTACAAGGAAAGAATAACTTTCTCACATTCATAGGAACCCCAGAGTATTTATTTCACAGAAAGAACTCCTTTAAGGAATCTAGATCTAGACATTACCACTCAGGATTTGAAAAACAAAGATGGGCCAAGAGAAAAGTCATATTAATCAATCTACAATTCATTGCACATCATTCATTCATTTATTTAACCTACAAGGACTTACGGAATTCTCTCTATGCAGCAGAAACTCACTAAATAAGACTATATACTGAATAGTAGAACCAAGGCCCTCCTATTTATGAGCTTTCCATCTTGTGGGGTTGAGAAAAAAATTGAGCAATTGCAAGACTGCATCATGCATTAAGTGCTAACTGTAAACTTAGCACTGCTCTAAATGTTGCAAATGTGCTAACACAATTTAATTCTCACAATAAAAAAAGTGACTATTTTTATTTTCCTAAATCTACAGATGAGAAAACAGAGGTACAGACTTTATAAATTCGCTCAATGTCATATGGCAAACATATGGATTTGAACCCATAGAGTTTGAACCTTGAACTAAAACTTTTCAAAATTTTTATTCCTGGCAGGGGACAAATGGGATGAACTGATGACAGTGTTGTAGACAGATGCTATGGTAACAGAGTAGAGCAAAAGCCATCAGAAAGGTTCTTCATGAGGTTTATGGCTGAGTCTTAAAAAACCAGAAGTTGGCTCAAGAAGAACGGTGGGCAACGAAGCCTGTACGCAAAAAAGTACGTGCATGTAAACACCAACAGGTGAGTCTTAGGAGACAGGCAGGGGCTGGATTATGGGGAGATTTGCTGGCCACATTTGAAGGCAATGTGAAGCCATGAAGGTTTTAAGCAGGAAATCAATCATTCATGTTTGTTTTGAACTACCATTTCAGTTTTAATGTGAAGAATAGTTTGAGAGAGAGAAGTAGCTGGAAGTAATGCAAGTATTACAGAATAAAAATAATCAGACTGGAACTTGAACTAAGAGTATGTTACTGGGGATGTAGAGAAGTGACAACAATTCAGAGGGATTTGTTGTTGAGAGTTTAGTTAAATTATTCTAAAACACTGCTGCCTTGGCATCCATTTTGTGGTCAAGCAGCCCACAAGGTCCTTCCCATGAGTGCATGCTCTAGGTAACAGCCGCAGAGTCACAAGTAAATGCAAGTTCCTAATATGACTTCCCAACTGCCTTTGAGATAAGCAGTCTCCCCCATCTCTCAGTGACTTCCCATGTGCCACTTGGGTAAGAACCCCATATAGCTTACCAAAATCCTGTTCCTTTGGTTTGAACTGACCAATGTGACTTTGGTCCAGGAACCCCAAAGCATTCTCACCACAGGCCTTAATAAAGGCATTTGCTCCACATCCTCTTTGTCTCTTTCTGCCTGAACCCTGCCTTGACCTCAGGCATGACTCCTCAAGGCATGCTGTGTACCTCCTCCAGGATCTGTGAATAATACACTTCTCTATTTCAATTCCATTGTGGTCTTTTGTTGAACTACAGTTCACCATGTAACATGTTGGGCTCTACTCAACAAACGTTAACTCAGCAAAGTCACATTTGATTTTCAAAAGGACTTTGCTGATCAATTTCATATATGAGGTATTAATCAGTCAGGGGCTGTCAGAAAACAGATGCACATTCAGAAAGAGCAACAAATGAGTTTAGTGAAGAGACTATTTTCAAGTTGGAAAAGCCTAAGAGAATCAACAAGCAATTGAAAAGTATCCCAAGAACAGAATCTGTTTCTGTCATTGAACCTGAATGGGCAAGCAAATGAAGTACTTTCTGTACTGTGGGCAAAGATGGACATACAGAAGAAGGGGAACTTATTAAGACCTGTGATCTTGGAGTGAGGAATGCAGCCACCACAAATTTATATCCATCTGACAGAAAAGAAAATAATATGACCTCTTCCTCTTTCTATTCCTTCAATGTCCTGCCATCTCTTTGGCCAAACAAACCTGAAAGTCAGAGGCCAAAGGGAGCTGGGTGGCTGCAGCCCATAGATGTCAGCCTCCCAGGGTACCAGGCCGGTGGAAAAGAGGAGAGTAGATCTGGAAGTGAAGTAGAGAATAAGTTGTTCTGAGAAAAAGATGAAAAAGTGTAGGTGAATCTCCGATTTGGGGTTTGAGTAACTGAGGAACAATATAATTTAGTGATATGGAAGATATAAATTTCATGCTGGGCACAAGTGGTCTCAATCTTGATCAAATGGGATGACATCTTCCATAAATTCCTACTAGATTCTTTTTTTTCCAGAACTGATTTTTTTTTTTAACTTAAAAAACATTACTTTGGCAATTTGGGAGAAGAAACTTGGGCATATGAACTTATATCACCACTTTGTGTGAAAAGTCAGTAAAATATGTCTTTTACAAATAAATGGTGATCCATTTCATTATATTCTTGCTCAGCTGGGTCACGAAATCACAACCCTCAATACCACCATTCGCCGGGGGGCAGCTAGCAGAACCGCAGGCAGTGTGGCCAAGGGATAGAATCATTTCTCTAAAGAGAAAACCATATAGTTATTACAAATGCCTATTGTATCAGAGGAATGATTTAAGAGGTTTATTTCAACCTATTAGCCCTAATACAATAGAGCCACAAACAGCTAAAGCAATGTAGAAAAAATGTTCATCTCAAAATTCAAAAGGCTGAAGAAAAATATTAGACACAATAGTTTTACTTTCAAAATGTGATAGCTTACATTAAAAGGTAGTCATTGGTTTTTTACTACTGTGAAGAACCTGATAAATTAGTTGGGGAATCTTAAAATATGCACACAAAAAATTAAACTCGAATCCAAATGTAAAATCATTCCTTAAAATTCTATCGGATTACAAAGAACAAGCTCAGGCACTCAGCACCCTAAATCAATTTCCATTTAAGTTCTAAGGGAAGATTCAAATAGAGCCCTTTCATTATTTTTAGAAATGTTTGCCACACCATTTTTTTTCTTTATATAAACCTTGGAATAGAAAAGAATGGTATTTGTGTATATTAATCTTTTTCAGAAATACACTAGATGACCTAAGAAAATAAATAAGCAGATCAAAAGGAGCTGAAGCAAAGGATACTTGCAGATATTAAAGCAGCATTGTCTATCTCATCTTGTTCTTAAACACTCAATATTATATTACTGAAGCAATGGATTTAGCCTTGTCTTATATGAACATCTATTAATGGCTTGTCTGTGAGAATCTGAGCCATTGGCTTTAACCAGGAATGTCCTCAAGACAGTAGAGACAGTCTGTCTATGTACCATCACTTCTTATATATTCAAACGTGATGCCTTAAAATATTTATCATCTTTCAGCTTATCTTAAGAAGGTTAAATATATTTAATAACCTTTCCAGTGGCTCACCTCCATAATCTCTATGAATTTTAACATTATATTTCAGAGAAATACCAGTACTATTCAAGGTGAAGAATAAATGGTCTCAGAGAATTATTGTATAGCAGCAGTTAATAACCAACAATAACTAGGGTTGCCATCTGACATCTGGACAATCTTATTTGAGTATATTAAAGTATCTCAGGAATACCAAGGGAGATTCAGTCTGAAAGAGAACAATGTGGCACCAATACCGAGGTACAATGCAAGAAAAATTATAAAGAACTAATTTATCATAGCTATTGCTTCTTTTCTAGTCAAAAAGCTTTGGTGAAGTGAGTTGGACTGAAAGCCAAACAAGTAAGTTAGGACAAGTTTCAAATGGAAAAACGTGCTATGACAATACATAGAAGGAAGAAATTAAGACCATATCAAGAATTTAAGAAGGCTTCACAGAGAGTTCAATTGATTTAAATCCTGAAGTATGGAGAAAAGATTCCCAGATAGTAAAGGTTATCTATTCTAGGCTGAAGAAACAGCATGTAGAAAAGTGTGAAATATTTCCATCATTGGTATAGCTAGAAAATTTTTTAATTACAGAGAATGGATGTGGAAGTCAACATAAATTGTGATGGGATTATAAGTGGAATATTCTTAAATGTCAGCTTTTGAACAGATTGTTTTATAGATGTTGAAAAGTCCCAATTTCTCTTTAGAGTTTCAGATCACAGCCCTACATGCAAGCCTGCAACTCCCTGGGGAAGTCCCACAGGTATCTGGGCTCTTACTTGCTCTGTCCCTTTCCTGGTTCTCCCACATGGTCCAAAGTCAAATTAGAAGCTTGAGCATAATCCTTCCTACTCCCTTTTCCTCAGGCCACACATGCATTCCATTACCGGGACCTATTCATTCCATCAGTTTGTACCTCAAAGCTAAGTCCTCTTTTTACGATTACCATTTCTTGCCTAGGTGATTGCAAAAACAATCCATTTGGCTTTCCTGACTTCAGTCATGATTCTGTCAATTTATTCACCGCAACGCAATGAGGGTGATCATGTTAAAATGTGCACCTGACCACATTACTCCCCTTAGCACAGAGACTCCCTGTTGCTCTCAGTATCAACTTTAATGTGATTACCATAGCTTTCAAAGTTATTGGCAAACTGGTTCTGCCTCCAGACGAATCTCATCTTTAATCTCAGCTTTCGAACAATTTGTTCTCCTATGCTTTGTTCTAACTTTACCTGGTTGAGACCAATTTATATTTCAATTCTTAACTTAGAACTTTCTTCTAGAAAGTTTTGCCTGACACTCAAATCCACTTTAGACACATATTCCATATATTTAGCCCTCAAACCTCTATCAGAAGTCTTGTCACTTTATATAGTAATAGCTTACTTAGTTGTATATTTCCCCTAGAATCTAAACTATAAGCTCAGGGATTTTATAAGTTTCTTCCCTCTTGAATGGAGTCCAGTCTCTTGAATAGTGATGACATTCAGTGTTTGTCAAATAGGTAAATAAATGTGTAGAGTCTTGATCAGAAAGACCACTACATATCATGTTGAGAAGCCTGGACTTCATTCTACAAGCCAATGCTTTTAACTATATGTCAGAAAGTACTGAGATCCCTAAAGTAAATACAGGGGTTTCCAGGAGTATCAATATTACTCAAAGTTAATTAATGTACCATTTAAATAGTTTAATTAATAATATTTGTGAGGCTTAAGATAAAATATAACATTTTCATGAAATTTTCTTTGCACTCTCTTCTGGAGTAAGGCAGATATCTGTGAGTATTTGTTTACTCTCTCAGCCTTTAATTACACACAGCGGAAACTCTTAGGAAACACTGTTGTAGGTGTTGGCAGGTTTTATGCAAAGAGGAGTGATATGCTTAGATTTAAGTGTAAGTGTCTGAAAGTCACATTTTTTATTGTAAGTCATAAATAGGCATTATATTTTATACACTGAGAATAGCTAACAAAGCGTTGCCTTGCTCATATCATGATAGTTAGGGTTTTAGGTAGTTGCTGATGCCACAACCATCACCACAAGTAATTTCGGTCTTAAGTATTTCTTAGGATTTCTGACCCCTGTGGGGAGTACCAGTATTTCATCCCTCATTCTATTACAGAAGGCATCATTCAGGTCTACACTGAAGGATCCCTCACATGACACCATATCTAGAGGTACCACTGCACTGGAGCCCGGAACCAGCTGGGCTCCGGCTTCCTTCAAGTCTAAATGGAGTGGCCAGAGACGCTTATAAATTCAGGAGAATTAATCCCGAAGGGGATGAACTTGACCCCACAGAAGTCAAGGGCGAAAAGAGGGGCCAGTGAGTACATTCACCTCCTTTCTCCCCCAAAGGCTATGATTATGATGTCCTGTATAAGCCTTTCATAACCTGTCCCACATGGCAGGGGCACTTGGGTGGCTTTGACCACTGAGCATCCGACTTCAGCTCACGTCATGATCTCACAGTTTGTGGGTTTGAGCCCCACGTCAGGCTCACCGCTGTGAGCTCCAAATATGTCAGGGCAGAGACTGCTTGGGATCCTCTGTCCACCTCTCTTTGCCCCTCCCTGCATGTTTTCTCTCTCTATCTCTCTTTCTCTCTCTCACTGGCTCAAAAATAAAAATAAATATTAAAAAAAAAAAAGATGCCCCATATGGCGGAGCTGTGACTGTTACAATTTCGTGGTCCCCTCAGCAATACACCCCTTTCTATTTATCCTCATTCTTCTCTGCTTCACTCCTCCTTTCCTCTCATTCTGGGACTATGACTCAACATAAACTTAATTCACGTTCTGTTCTCTAGAGAATCTGGTACAAGAAAGCTGGAGTTTAGAAATTAGTGACTTGCCATGGTTCTGCTCTCACGAGGCCCTGATGGAACAACCCCCTTTTTGTATCACTGTGCCTGTTTTCTCATTATTTAAAAAGCATTATACTATCCCATTATTTTAAAAGATTTATAACATTTCACAGGATATGGTAGTTTGAAAAACAGTGTGAGAGTGTGTGTTTGATGTCTACATATTTAAAATGTAGCAATATAACAAAAAGACACATACGATGTTCAGCCTATGTCACTGAACCAGGTTTGCTTTTCTAGAGTCACCCTCCAGCTTGTTCCACTCTGGTCTATGTCCAGGATACTGACCCATCTGACTACATCAACAGGGCTCTTAGGCTCTCTGGCTTTTGGTTTATTTGGACCAATGAGGAACCCTAGCCAGAACTGGGAGGGAATCAGGAGACTGAGGTTGAGGTAATATTTATCTCTAAGAATCTCCCTCTCTAAGGCCGTATCAAGCTGGCTGATTCCCTTGATGAAGTCATTGCTCCTCCCTATCTTCCCCTTTCAGGCCCAAGGGTGGTAACAGCTTGTGAGCTTTGTGCCTGGTGTTTCTATACTATCGCTGTGGTTCGACCACACTCCATTCCCCCTTCGCATTATTGCCACCACATAAATCAATCCTGCTTGAATCGCTGTAACATGTTGTGCTGTTGGAACTGTTCAGATCCTGACTGATAACACCTGTCGGCACATCTTCTGTTGAGGAAATAACCTTGCATAACTGACTGAAGATATGAATATATACGCAATTACATACAGGGAGTAAAAAGGAAATGGGGCTAAGGGCAAAGTTTTGGAGACTATCAGATTTAAGAGAAAGTTAATGTAAATGATGACTTGAGCAAGACAGAAGAGGAAGAGTAAAAAGCAAGAGTAAAACTTGGAGAGGATTACATGGAAAATCAAGCAGAAGGCGTTTGGAAGATAAAGGAATGTGAAATGCTATGGAGAGACAGAAGGAACTGAGGCTTGAAACATGTTCACTTATTTTAAGCATTTAAGTCATCACTGTTGACCATGAGGACAGTAATTTCAGTAGAGGTGGTTAAAGCAAAAACCAGGCAGTCATGGACCATGTAGTGAGGAGGAGGTGTAGAAGTTAAGAGAAAAAGTGAGACCTATTCTTGCAAAACCCCCAAAACCTAGGGGAAGAAAGAAGAGTTTCTGAGTGATTAGATGCTCAAAATTCTCACTAGAAACTTCCTCAAATGAAATGATGCTTATCCATTATCTTTCTTTTTCTCCCTGTCTAGGGTTCTCTCTTTTTAAAATTTATTTTTTATTTTATTTTTTAAACATTTCTTCATTTCTGAGAGACAGAGAAAGACAGAATGCAAGCAGGGGAGGGGCAGAGAGAGACACACACACAGAATTTGAAGCAGGCTTCAGGCTCTGAGATGTCAGTTCAGAGCCCAACATGGGGCTCAAACTCATGAACTATGAGATCATGACCTGAGCTGAAGTTGGACGCTTAACCAACTGAGCCACCCAGGTGCCCCTCTAGTTCTAGTTCTCTTTGTAATTAATATTTCCACTAAACAAGAAAAATTTATTATATATATGAGTTACTGATAGCAAAATATTTAGTGATACAAATTAATGTATTCCTTTTATCTGTGCCTTTTAAAATTTATGACATTTTGATTTATTTCTAATTTGATTAAATAAATATCACCATTACAATAAAGATGAGTTATTGCTGTTTTAATTCAACTGTTTCACCCCAAAAAAATCTATTTGAAAATAGTTCATTCAATTATATCAGTTTTTAAAAAAATTGTATTTATTCATGTATTTGATTTATCAGAAAGGGAGTGAGAATCTCTTCCAGAATCCACACCCAGTGTGGAGCCTGATGTGGGGCTTGATCCCATGACCCTGGGATCATGACCTGAACTGAAATCAGAAGTCAGATGCTCCACCCACTGAGCCAAGCAGGCATCCCTCAATTATACTACTTTAACAGCCAAGTGTGTGGTAGATAGTTAACACGTTTGTGCACATGTGTGTGTAAACTGTCCTAATATACAGAATACAGTAAGTAGGTCACTTTGTTGTATGTTTGCCCACTATATGAATTATCATACGTTCTGACTTCATTTCCTCCTTTAAGCATCTGACTACCACCATACTATAATCTGAATGTTTGTGTTCCCCTAAAATTCGCATGTTGAAATGCTAATGCCTGAGGTGGTGGCATTAGAAGGAAGGGCCCTAGGGAGGTGATCAGGACATGAGGGTGGAGCCCTCATGAATGGGATTAGTGGCCTCACCAAAGAGGCTCAACAGAACTCCCTAGTCTCTTCCATCACATGATGACACAGTTAAAAGACAGCCATCGCTGAACCCAGAAGTCCTCACCAACCAAACACCAAATCTGCTAGTTGCATGATTCTGAATTTCCTAACCACCAGAACTGTGAGAAATAAATGTCTGTTATTCATAAGCTACCCAGTCTGTGGTAGTTTTTTACAGCAGCCTGAAGAGACTATGACTAGAATCTTTCAGAAGAGGTTAGCATTTGAATCAGTAGACTTGAGTAAAGAAGTTCCATTTATCCCAATGTAGTTGACATCTGTTGAAGGCCCTACTAGAACAAAAAGATAGAGGAAGGGGGGATTCTCTTCCTTCTTGAGCTTGCACATTCATTATCTCCTCCTCTCAAACACTGAAGCTTCGAGGTCTCAAATTTTCAGACTCTTGGACTTACACCAGTGGCCCCCCATTTCTCAGGCCTTGGGGCTCAAAATGAATTATATCATTGGCTTTCCTATTTCCTAGCTTGCAGAGAGCATGATGGTGCATATCTTATCATTCATAATGGCTTGAACCAATTTTCTTAATATTTCTCCTTTTAGATATCTAATACATATATATACACATACATACACAGATACATATACACATAGATATACATACACATACGCATACATATACCCTGTTGGTATGCTTCTCTGGAGAACTCTAATACATACCATATGAAAAGCTCACTGGCTTCCCACACAGAAATTTGTATTTCATATATTCCTATGTGTAACTATAAAGGTTACTGATTCAATAGTTGATATTCTTTTATTTTTTTATATCAAAATTTGAGAATCACTTATTTTAAACAGTATAACCCAAAAATATTTCCCTAAGTATCATAGATATAATTTTATACACTTAATCTAGATAAAGGTTTACATACACTTAGAACTTAAAATTACACTTACCAATATGTTAAATCCACTTGTTTTTTGCAGATTTGTTGTTATAATTTTCCACTACATATTTCATTGGTCCTTCATAAATTTGGGATATACGTGATTTAATTCTTTCATGGCAGCAAACAAACAACTGAACTGTGAAAATCAACTCATGTTTAAACGTGTTTGCTTTTAGGACCTTTCTCCTAAGACTAATCTCAGGTCATAGGGCTAAGCATGTCCAATTCACTGGACACTTTGGTTCGGCCCACCAGGGGCTCACGATGAATGGCTGTGTGGAAACCACTTATGCTGAGGAGCTAGTGCTTGATATTTCACGTAAGAGGTCCTATGGATTTGGCTCCAATTTGCTTCCAGCCCCACCAGTTCTCTTTTTATTGCTGAAATGCAAAGGGGAAAAAAAAGACAAAGAAACAGAAGAAAAGGGAAACCCTGCTTAAACATGCTGAGTGGTTGCTGAGGTTCATCTGTCTTGTGGCCAAGTTATTATGGAGCCTGCACGATCTCCATCTACAGAGAGGCGTGCAAGGCCATTAATAGCAATGGTAGTAGTTTGACTTGCCATTTTCAACTATCAAGTATGAAGGACTAAAAGGGAGGTAGGGGACATAACCTCCCATTTATAGGTTTAACAATAAATGCTGCCTTTGATGCCTCTGTCCAACAGGGCCAGAGAGATCAAGGTAACAAGAGCTATGCAAATAGTTGCATCATAATAGGTAAGGAATAAATCTCTCTGAGCTGAAAATTCCCAATTCTATTTCTCCCTCACTGGCTCTCCAGAACTTCAGGGTCCTATCTTGTCACTAGCAGGTCATGTCCTTTCTGATACCTTAGCAACACTCAAAACCTACTCTCCTGCAATAAAATCCACTTTTTTTTTTTAAGAGTTAACTCTTGGTTTTCATTCACTCAAACTGAAAAACTTTGAAATATCTTTGGCTTGTCTTTTTCCTCACTTCTTCTATATCGTTTATTCTCTACCATTTAGGCCTATATCCCACTGAATTTGGACTACTGACATAGTTTTGTAACTGTTCTCACGATCTTTGGTTTTCTTTCTGATCAATACAACAAAGCTTAGTAAATTTAATTTTGAGTTTTTAGGTTTATTTATTTATTTTGAGAGACAGAGAGGGAGGGTGAGGGGCGGAGAAAAAGGGAGAGAGAGAATCTCGAGCAGGCTCTGCGCTGACAGAGGGGGCTTGATCTCACAAACTGTGAGATCACGACCTGAGCCAAAATCGTGAGTCCGATGCTTAACCGACTGAGCCACTTAGGTGGCTCAAAATCCAAAATAGAATTGTGTGTCTACTGACTGCCTTCACTTTACATTCTGACTTGCATTTTCTCATTTTTCATATGTAGATAACACTATACAAGTTATAAGCTATATTTAATGACATGAAATATAAAAATACCCAGAAAGTAACTGACATCAAAACATTTTCTGTATCCTTTTCTTTGTTCTAAACAAAACATGTCTACTTCTCGTGTTACAAACATGTCCCACATTCTGTCTCTGGGCTATTGCTCTAGGGGTCCAGTTTTTTTCAAAGAGTTTCCTCCCTGTAATTTTCCATATGTCCATCCCATTTTTCAAAATCTATCTATTCTCGGAGGCTTTCAAAAATACCAACCTACAAAATTTTCTCATCTAAGTAATTGATGAAGAGGTTATAATTAAGTAGTTGATGATTGCTTTCTAGCAGGGTTATTTCTCTTTCATGTATATAAAAGGTAACTCCCTTTTTACCCATTTTAATCTATATTGTTACTCCTCTACAAGGATCAGCTAGGCCTCAATTTTCAAACTGATCTGAATCCTCTCCTCTGTGTCACTATGGTGCATGTCGTATGATTGTAATTAGACCTTTGTGTTTGTTTCTCTCTATAAACTATAAATACAAAGGCAAGTATTTATGTACCTTTGTATCTTCAGCATCAAGCGAAGTATGTGTACTATTAGGCTGACAATAGATTTTAGGTCACTGGATAGAATTATGTATACCATGTCATTTCTCCAATAGTCAAGAAGTGACATGAACTTTACTACCTGCACCTAGGTGTAATTCCCACCCAGGAATGTTCCCACCCCAGGTCTGTGATACATGGTATAGACAATGATTATAATGGTGACAATGATGATGGCAACAACAGCGAATGTGATCACTATTCCAATTTTTAATTGTGACTACAGATTTCCAAGACTTTACTTAATTCTTGGTTAGCAGAAAGATTCTGATTCTGTCAAGGTGAGAGATCAAGGGAGATTTTGAAATTCTGTCATTTTTCAAACGTCCTCTTACCCTCTGCAAACTGGTACTGAATTTTGCCATGACCACTGTACCACAGGAAGCCCACTGGTATTCTTAGGCTGCAGAATGACATGACAGCTTAAAGAGCTGTAAGTATTCATTCCTTCCTTCAATCAATCTAATTCACCTTTCCTCTACATCGAGAATTAAATTCGAATGTTATATTTGAGAGTAAGCCAAGAATTTAACAGTATGAAGGTACAGTATGAAATCGGCCGTCCATTTCAAATTTCTAATTTTCAGGTGGTACCATCTGTTGTAAGGGGGACTCACTCTGAGACAAAATCTAGTGTAGATTTCCTGCAGCCATAAGCTCCAGAGTGTTAAAGTAGCAGGAGACTGAATACCCTAGACTGATGACCTAATGAGAAAGACACTGAAATCCATTGAATCCTAACTGGAGAGAAAATATGTCACAGAAATTTCCACATTGTTTAATGCAAACTCAGAAAGGGCCTTGTGCTTTACCATGCTAACTCAGAGGATAAGGTGGATAAATGGAAATAAATATGAGGAAAAAATGTGATTATTGAATACAGGGTTAAATAACTTAAAGACAAAGCTGATCCTAACAGCAAGATCATGCCATATGGGATAATTCAAGCATTATCCTTTTCTAAGTCAGCACAATTATGACACAAAGGAAAAATAGTCTAGTAGCATTTATCTCAAGATATTAAATCACTGCATTAAGGTGTATAGAGATCCACTTATAAAACAGTGAAAAATGTCTCAGTAATTCCAGGCTGCTCACATTCTAGAATATTTTTTAATATAAAGCTCATTATAGTTAGCTATTTATGAGTATAAGCCTCTAGACATTTGCTTATACAATCTCCCCCATATCACACCCCCACAGACACCTAACTCAGTACCCGACACACTGCCACGGCAATATTCCACATCAGTACTTTCGTCAGCCCAGTATCTAGGTGGAATTCAGGTAGATCAATACTCTGACTCATTTGGACCAGACTTTGTTTACACTTATAGGGTTAGAGCATTTTATGTAATAAACTGTAGACATCCTTGTGGGTGTTCACCTTCTGGTACAGAGCCCCTATTATTTCAAGTTTATTTATTTATTTTTGAGAGAGAGACAGAGACAGAGAGAAGAGAGAGAAGAGAGAGGGAATCCCAATCAGGTTCCATACTGTTAGCCCAGAGCCCAGTGTGGGGCTCGATTCCACAAACTGAACTGTGGAACTGTGAGATCATGACCTTAGCCAAAACCAAGTCAAAAGCTAACCAGGTGAACCAGCCAGGTGCTCCAAAGCATCTGTTTTTTTGCAGCTATTTGAAGTTATCTGGAGGTTCACTCCTATTTCTTTCTCAGGCTCCAAAACAACTAGGAGAGCCATCCATGGCAGATTCCTCTTCATTTAAAGAGCTGCTCTTCCAGGCATATCTCAGGAGCAGATATTGTATTTAGAAATTATAAAAGCTACGTCTGAGACAGCAATTTTACTGATGTATAATTAATCGCTCAACTAACTATCGCACTGCCTGTTCTTGTTCCCAGCCCTATTATATCTGAAATAAAATTATGATCAAGATGGCCTTAATGTTTCCCTCAGCTAGACTACATTTAAACTGGCTTCCTGACTATAGGGCTCTGACCTCCTTTTTTTTTTTTTTTTTTTAGGGCATTTCTTTAGAAAACATTCAACTGTAAATTCTTTTTTCTGTCCCTTTGAGATGTAAGTCTTCTCCCAGCCTCTTACCAGTTTTAAAACCCAGGACCCTCTTTCCCAAGGACCTGGGAGTCATGCCTTTGAAAGGCTAATTATCAATGAAGTTGAAGCCAGTCTCACCAGGAAGTTAGGAGCCTAATTGAGATTAGTGCCAAATAGCCAACACAGATTGCTTAATTACACTGACTAACCACCCATTATTACCCTCTACTACTTTTCTACTAGCTGTCTACAGAGCTTAAACTTTTGTGTGTTATGTCTCAGCAGAGTGGAGTTCAACCCCTCTCCCCTCCCTATTGCAATGGTCTTGAGTGAACTGCCTGTTTAACTCTACCTGATGAAAAAAAATTTTTTTGATGAAGCAATTCCCTCTTTTACAGAAACAGATTAATATTTCTCATCTCTATTGTTATTTCATAAAACATCAAAACAAAATACATATTCCAGAAGCATTTCAGCATTTTATCTCCTTGATGTTCCTGTTGAAGAGACTATATATTTTTCCTTAATATTCTTCTCTGATATTTTTTTCCCCTAAGTAACATAAGCCCTTCTATTTACAAAAGGAAAGACTGTATTTCTAGGTCTCTCTTGATATTCCTATTCCAATGTGACTAAGTTCTGGTTAATGTGATGTAAGAAGGAAGATGTGAAATGCTGGAAGGTGTTCTTTACTGGAGCGGGCATTCTCCTCATCGCTTTTACCTCATTCTTGCTGGAATAAAGCTAGGATTGCCGGAGTTCAACTAGATATCTGAAAGCATGAGGTGGAGGCAACATGGGGAGGATGGCAACAAGTTAAAGAGCCTGCATCCAGGGTGATGCTGCTGCGGTCACACCAGACAGGTATTACTTAAATTAACAGGGAATAAAATTTCAATCTTTTTTTTTAGCCATATGGTTTTGTTTGTTTTGTGTCATTCACAGGTCAACTTAATTCTAACTGGTACTGGTGTACTTTCTAGTTTTCCAGTCATGTTATAGAGTAGTTCTCATATTTCTTTGGTAACCACAAACTTTGAATACTTATGCTTATTCATAAGTATTTTCTATTTATTCAACTTCCTGTACAATTAGTAATATCCTACCAGTTACTTTCACACAGCTCTTTCATACTACTTGAGGGTTATTCCTAGAAATTGTATGCTTTTTGTTCTGTAGTCATATAGATCATTTTTGCTAGAATATCGTTTAGTGGACTGGAATATATAAAATTATGTTGAGTTTTTTGGTATATCATTATTAAGATGATTTTTTAGTAAAAATAAAAAATTCTGGTAGGTTTTAGGTTTATATTTAAGAGTTATAAAATGTAAGTAATAAAAACTATGTTGTATTTATTTTACCATTTATATCTCTTATTTACATTTGTCTTTTTTTATTCTTACTTATGTTTTGGTCTTATTTCAAAGTTCCCATAACAGTAAGTGGTAGTTGAAGCAGAATTTCTCTTATTCATTTTCACTAGCACTGTTTTTAGTCTCATTAGCATCTTATCACTATGATGTTCTGTTTACTTAAAATATGGTCTGAATCAGTAAATATTCTTCCTGTTTTCTTAGAGGTTTAATCAACAAGATGGTAGTGATATAAACTGCATTGTTTTTGTATCTATTAAGATGATCCTGCCTGTTATGATTTTTCTTTTAGGGACTACTAGTGGTATAAGTATGTACCTAATATTAGGTTATTCATGATTACCTGTATAAATCTCATATAAGTGATATGAAATTTTCAATATACTTCTGACTGTGGTTTTCTATCACTTTACATAAACTGTTTACATTTATTTCAAAAGTGATTTTTGATTACACCATTTCTCCCGTCACAGTACAGCAATTTTACTGCTATCTCCACCACCAACCTGACACCCACATACAGGACTCATTTCATTTCTCAGTATTTGTAAAGAGATCTGAGCTTTGGAATCCTAAACATTTGTTCAACTATTCTTATATTATGCATATTCATTTTCAGATTATTTGTCATTTCACATGCATTTTTCTAATAATATTTACAGTATATTTAATGTTTAAATGAGTCAATATCAGCACTATTCTTTCTAATGCTCAGTTTTAGTTTATGGGCATACATCTTTTTTTTTATCTTTTTATGTTTATTTATTTTTGAGAAGGAGAGAGAGAGAGCATAAGTGGGGGAGAGGTGGAGAGAGAGGGAGACACAGAATCTGAAGCAGGCTCTAGGCTCTGAGCTATCAGTACAGAGGCCAACGTGGTCCTTGAACCCATGAACGGCAAGATCATGACGTGAGCTGAAGTTGGCCGCCTATCTGACTGAGCCATACAGGCGCCCCTGGGCATACATCTCTGAGCTTTAAAAAACAGGTGTTATATAAGTAGTATACTTATAAAAATTATATTCGTATTTCATTAGTGCATGAATAAAAGTTTTTCAGATATTTTTGCCATATCCCCCACCTTATCTTATTTTACTTTATTTGGTTTTCCTTTAGCATTTAAGGTAGGAGAGAAAAATTCTAAGGCAGAAACTTTTTATTATCTTGAAGGGAAACTTGTTTTGTTTCTTACCTGGGTTTTTATAGCCTTCTAAACCTATCCCTACAATGTGAACAATTTTTCTAAGACTTACCTAGTATGACTCTCTTTTCGCTAACTTTGCTGGAATCTGGAAAACTCTTTATATCTGCTTATACAGCATTTTTTTCAGCACAAGAAAGTTTTCTTTTTTAAGGGTTTATTTTTCAGAAAAGAGGTGCAACATTATTATATTGGTACTAAGAGCATGACTTCTGGAGGAAGACTGTCTTGGTCTAAATTCTAGGTTGAGGAGGTCCTGGATGGCTCAGTAGGTTAAGTGTCCGACTTTGGCTGAGGTCATGATGGCACAGTTCAAGCCCTGAATCTGGCTCTTTGCTGACAGCTCAGAGCCTGGAGCCTGCTTCAGATTCTGTGTCTCCCTTTCTTTCTGCCCCTTCCCCACTCTGCTCACGCTCTCTCTTTCTCTCAAAAATAAATAAACATTAAAAAGAAGTTTAAATTCTAGTTTGACAATTTGTAAATTCTATCCAGAAGTGGGGACACTTCTGATGGTTTTTCTCAACTGATTTTGATGAGGGAGCATAAGGCAGCCTAAGAGCAAAATACAGACTGGCAACTGCCCAGCCCCCCGACTCCCAGGTGGAATATGTGTGATATTCCTCAGACACTCCCAGCTACCCAAGAACAAAGGAAAAGAGTTTAAATGCTTACCATGGTAATGTGGGAAGTTAAGGCAAATGAAAAATTAAATTCCTTTACTGCCTATAGCCCACTGACAAGTCCTTGAGACTGGCAGACTAACCTCTAGGACTTGGCTGCCTCAAGGATAACACTTTGCTGGGGGCAAAAGAGAACATTAGCTTAAAATTGTCCCAACCTCAAGGATCCTGTAAGTTAACTTCCTTTATCTCAACTCCTCCAAGATATATGCAGGCAATAATCATTCTACAAGCTTATGGCCCCGTGATACATGTGAAGGGTCTCATGATTGAGGTTTTATTAAACAGTAATAAATGGCATTTCCCTAGCAACAGCTAGCCCCTCAAGGTCCTGGAAACCTTGCTTCCAAAATTCCTTAGAGACTTACTCTATCCCTGATCCCCTCCCAACCTGAGGGGATATAATGAGTTACCCATCAGGACGCCAGTGCAGCTCTTCCTGCCCGTGGGTCCTGTCTCTACGCCCCCATGCTTTAATAAAATCAACTTTTTGGACCAAAGACATCTTCAAGAATTCTTTCTTGGCCATTGGCTCTAGACCCCACGAACCCCACCATCATCAAAAACTTCATCAATTTGATCTTCTGAAGTCACTAACTTTCTTCAGTAGACCCAGTGTGTATTTTACTTAAAATTCTGCAATTTTAGTTTTACTGTATCCTTTCTGATCTCACCTAGATTCCTTTTCATCTCAGCCTGTTGACTTTATATCTCCTCTTTTTGTCCTTTTAAGCCAGCTTGTTCTTTCCTTATAACATTATTGGGCTATTTTGTAACTTTTAGAATTGGATTTAATATGACATTTTTCCTGGATCCTAAAGTAGACCACATTTTAGAGGTGTTCTTCCCTTTTCAAGGTGATACCTGTTTTCTCTTGCTTATTTTTTCAAAAAACCTATATTATTGTTGTTTTTAATTCATCGATATTTGTCTCCTGATAAACAAAACCATGCCTATATCCAGTATTTGCTAACTGACAGGATATGGAAATTTCCCTCAGCTCTGACCATTGCCCATGGATATGTTGGTTTGAAAAACAGTCCCTTATTAAGTGTAGATCCAGAATGCAATATGATTCCTAGAGGAAGCAGCCCCAAACCTAGGATCTAAAACCTGTTCTGATTTTGTGGCTTTTTGAAGAATGAGATGGCATCTTTTCTGAATAAAAGGAGGACACTGTAAAAACTACAACTTCAGAAATGCTCTACTGTATCTTCCTACCCTTGCCCTTAACGAATCCTTTAATTTGGAGAACTACCGACCAAGATAGGTTATATTTTACATTCCACATCTACACATTTACAAGTTGCACAGCTAACAATAAAGTTAAATAAACAATAAAGCATTGTTTAAATAAAACAATAAAGCATTTTTATATTAAATGGAAAATTCAATACTCTAGCAAGTTCAAAAAACAGTGCCTGTATGGTATGGGAAGGCTGCCTAGTTTTCAAGTTTAAAGGGAACCTTTTGACACTGAACTAGTTAAAAGTGAATTATTAGTTGGCTAATGCCAAACCACTCCAAAACAACTAATTGAGCTCCCAATTCTATACGTTGGTAATCTGGACCAGATTCAGCTAGGCAGTCACGTCTTATACCAAGGTTCATTCAGGATACCTTAGACAGCTACTGCTTTGGTGGCTACTGCTTTCGTTTGTTAGATCCAAACAATCTAACATGGCCTCAACTGGGACAACTCATTTCTGTTCCATGTGCTCTTTCCTTGTCCAGCAGGCTAGTCAGTGCTTGTTTACATGATGGTCACTGGTCACAGGATGTTCAAGAAAACAATGGAAGTGCCAGATACCTCTTGAAGCTTAGGCTTAGAACTAGCACCATGTCAGTTTTGCTGTATAGTAATGGCAAAAGCAAATCACAAGGACCACTCAGTTCAAGGATGGGAAAATAGATATCATTTCTTCATGGGACGAGCTGCTAAGTCACGTGACCAAGGGCATGGATACAGGGAGAGGTTGTAAATTAAGAAAATTTTACAACCCATCTATCACAGTGAAAAAGCCAAGAAATATTTTCTAATATTTTACTGTGATAAAATTAATTTGGCAATTTTCTCAGTCCTCTTTTGTTATTCCTAGAATTTTTTTCTCTGAAAATTTAAGCCACAGAGTGTTGGTATTATACTTATTTTTTTATTCTTTACTATCTTGGAAATTTTAATAGAATGGTTCAGGTCAGAGATTGGTAACCACATAACAGTTAAGACCACAAAAATATCAATATGCATTTTATAAAATACTTTTTTTCTTCCACTTATATTTCTTATTATAGAAGTCCTAGTTTTTCACAACAAATTGAAAGCTGGGAAGAGAACACCAACATCATGTTGATATAACAGCTTAATATAGCCTAGTTCATATTTGAGAATTATAACTTGATCACAATTGGTCTTAATTGTTTAGAGACATATGAAGTATCCTGATTTGATGCTAAAATATCTTAACTTTGAACTGAGCCTTCTGGGCTCCTCCTAGACATGAGCCTAAATTCGCATGATTTCTAGACACCTAGAAAATAATCTCTAGAACATGATATAGTCTTATATCTTTTGAAAAACTTATTTTGACAAGGCAGTGGTCAGAAACTGAGAATAGAAAAAACAAGGAAAATCTACCAAAGACTCTATTTTAGAATTATAAAATTTTAAAAAATACATTGCTGTTAGTCATATCTGAGTACTTCTCAAATTACCAGTGCGAATTCTAGCAAGTCAATTAACTTCCCTAACAACATGGATTTGACAGCGTTGTTCTGAGAATTAATAAGATTTGTACAAAAAGTGCTTATCACAATGTCTGGATCATAGTAGGTGTTCACTAAAAACAACTCTTTAAGTGTTGCCTTGATCGAGACTTCTTGGGGTAAGCACTATTAAATAGTTAAAAAATTATGATCATACCTTCCTCCCCCCTAGTTCTTTCTCTCACATTCCCTGTTAGTTGCTTTTAATCACTCAAACAGTTATAAATGAGGATAGTTATCCAGGTCCTCACAGCATTAGAAGTTTTCTTAAAATATGTAATGAGTAATTAGTAGATAAACCAAACTGATTTTTAGTTTATGACGCTTTGCAATAATATATTCTGATTCTCTTTTAAAAATACTGGAACACCTAGAATATTGTGTTGTGACAGGCTCTCCGAGTATGTGGATATTTGCAGCACTGATATCCCATT
Organism: Paguma larvata; assembly: GCA_030068075.1. Lineage (NCBI taxonomy): Eukaryota > Metazoa > Chordata > Mammalia > Carnivora > Viverridae > Paguma > Paguma larvata. The sequence goes on from CM057829.1 coordinate 57,980,791, forward strand.
GTGGGATATGTAGCTTAAAATTTTAACATAAGTAGTAGTACTATTTACAAAGTACTATTCTTTGTAAATAGTAGGTAAGTGCTGTAGTGGTAATTTTTACTTGCAGCATCTCATTTGATTCTCAAAAATAAAAACTGTACAGTAAGCAGAGTAGAAGTTATACTTATTTTTTTTTAAGATGAAGCAAAAGAGGTTTAGGAACTGATGTGTATGGCATGGCCTTGAGCACCCCGTGAAACTGTCTCTCTGATTCAATCCTATTCCCCTTTGCTCTACACCACTTTTCTCTTTCCATTCAGAAGCAGAAAAGTTATTACTAGTTTTGAAAATGTGGAGACAGGCACCATGTTGCTTTCATCTCTGCACTTTGAAAACCTAGCAAAGAGTCTAATAAAAGAATGTTGAATAAATTAATGACATGAAATTGCATTCTACTATAGAAACTCCAAATATGCCTAACTTTTAGGTGTTTATATATTAAGAAGAGATTCAAGAGGAAACAAAAAGTTACAAAGAGTTAATAAAACACTAAGATAATCAACTTGCATTATTTAATTCAGTTTCTAATCTTATCTCTCCAAACTATAAGTTCATAACACCCAGATACTAAATATTCAATTAATTCACTAGTAAATGTTTTTTTGTTTTTTTTTTTTAAATTCAAATATGACTGAGCTCTAGCTTGGTATTAACACACAGGTTAACACTTGAGCAACATTGTCTTATGTTTGGGTGACAGGTTAGTGAAGTATTCCCATTGAAAAGCAGAACAGTAAAGAGTGCTTAGCTATAAAAAAAAAAAAAAAAAGAAGAAGAAGAAGAAAAAAAAAAACAAAACCCCAAAAACAAACACAACTGAGTAAGTAATGTTTTACCAGTCAGCAAAAGTGTAATAAAAATTATATTCCTCAGGGTGGAACTATCTTCAGTTCAGTGAGTTTACAGTTCCATTATTACAAAGCACTTTTTAAAGAGTGTTACTGAAATGATGCTGATTTAAGATCTTCTGTCCCAATTTTGGCTTAAAAAAATAAAAAGGCAAGTCAGTTAAGGACAAAATCTGATGAAATGTCACAGTGACACTTCACTTACATGGAGGTTAGATTTATGGCAACCTCACTCATCCAGAACAAAGCTGTAATCAGGGCATTAGTGAGCCAGGCCCTTGGCCAGTCGCGTCTGTCAGAATAGTCACCCACATCACTGTAGGGCACACAGGCTAACCTGAAGTTCTTAACCAGGCATTGGGGTGTTCAATAAAACTCAGCACAATAGGCTGGCAGCAGCAAAAGAAGTTAAAAGTACTATACAGATAAAATGATAGTAAACAGTGACCACCAAGGCTATCACTACCATTCTTGATGCTTAAAAGAAAACATTTGTTCATGGGCTGTGCATTCTGTGTAAGAAAGCTAGAGAAAAATCAAAATGGTCACATTTTATATGCTTTTAGTATTCATTTTTCAAAATAATTATTTATAATATGCCCTCGAAACTGCTGAAAAATGAGGTGCTGTTTTATTTCTGTAGCATGTTTAATTTTTGAAGAACCTAAAGATACTTAGTCAAATAAAGGTTTTTTTATTCTCCCATGAAATTTATTTATCCTACCTTTTGTTTTTTGTTTTGTTGATTTGCAAGAAATCAACACTACAATGCACCATTCAATGAGTTCTGAACTACTGTATTACAATGACAGCCAGTGCCATATAAAGAAAATAGTTACTGATGTCTCCCTCATACATCAAAATCCGACCCTGATATAAAGAATACCTGTGGGCTCTGTGCCTCTCATTCCTGCCCTGTTATTGTTTTCCCTTCATAGCAACTTCTGCTGTCCCTACATCTTCCCTTCTTTCCCCATCCATGTGTTTTGTCCACCAGGGCCATTTTTTTCTTCCATTATCCTTAACTGCTCCCTCACCAACAATTGTTATTAAGCCCTATTCTTTTCCTCCTAGCATCCCCACTAAATGTGTCTTTACCACAAAATAATTTCCAGTGGAATTAAAAACCTTAATGTACAAAATACAATAAAACCATGACGGCATAAAAAGAGTACATAGTCATCAACAAAAACATCCTGGAACAAAGAAAACCTTGTTAAAACCAGTCACAAAAGCAGAAGCCAAAGGTTAAAAAAATATGAATTTGATTAAATAAAAACTTTAATTTCCATTTCCAATATATATGACAAAAAGAATTTGTATAATAGACCAATAATCCAACAGAAAAATAACCAAAGGTCAGAATACAATGAAAAATAAATATGAATAGCTTACAAACATGAGAAATTGCTCATTCTTATTCATAATTCTGCCATCTCATTGGCGAGATTTGAAAAATTGATTAATTTGAGAAAATCGTGGTGAGGTCTTAGAGAATCTTGACATCTTATGCCAGTGGCTGGGAAATTGAACTGGCATCCTCTCTTTAGAGTTTAGTTAATTTGTATTTAAAAGCACATATCTTTCCACTTTTAGGAGTTTATTTTACTAATCCACTTGTACTTATATGCCAATATATAATGGGTAATATTTTAATTGCAGCATTATTTTTCTTCCTAGCAAAAAACTACAAACCAACAAATCCATCAATATGCGAATATAAATATACTATGAAATATTCATAAAATGAAATGTTATATGGCTATTCAAAAGATAGAAGTAGATCTCTATGTGCTGATATGAAAAGGTCTTTGGTAACTATTATTAAATGATAACATCAAAGAACAGTGTATTAATTATGTGTTTTATTTTCTGTATCTTATGAGATACTTGACATTTAAACATTTCTGGTTGGGGAGAGACTGCACCTTGTGAGGCTAGCCAATTCTTAGAAACAGCGGAAACTCATCCAGAAACATGCATGTGATACGCAAACTAACTAAAATGCCCTATCTAGTCTGTATACCACAGGGTGGCAATATTGCTCTTGCCTTAATCATCCTCAGGACCAAGTGCAGGGAACTAGACCTCATCCTTCAGACTGGAGTCTGAAGCCCACTGAAATTAGTTAAACTCACCAATCCTAAACAATTTACCCTGCATTGCCGGGCCTTTCCTGGGAAAACCCCAACAAAGTTAGTGGCCTAAGTGTTCCCCTACTCCTCCTTTCTACTTCCTCACCAAAACCTGGTGTTCCTCTTGTGACCTGGAGTGAGGAGCCATGCCTCTCATTTCTTGGGGAACTGTGAGTAACAGTAAACTTTTCTTTCAATGACTGACCTTTCTGGGTAGTTACTTAATCACCTTTATAAATAAAGACTCAGCGCCAAACAGAGTAACATTTATAGAATGTTCTCATTTAGGGGAAAATGAGTATATATATATGAATGGATAGCTGGACTATTCAGGAAGGGTATATGAGAAAGAATTCTGGCCAATCAGAACAGAAAACTGGAGTGGGAGAAAGAATAACTCTTACTATATGATCTTTTAGACAACTTAAATTGCTTATATGTATTGCTTTCATAATGGTAAAGGAACAATGTAAAGATGACTCTGATTGCTAAATGGGGGACGCACTGGAAAAGGTGGAATGAGATCAGTTAGGAAAACCTTTAGAGTGCTCCCAGTAGGGAGGATGGTATAGCAAATGAGGAAGAAAATGATGAGTGGGAAAATGGATAGAAGTATGTATTAGTACAGAATACATAGCACTTCACAATAAAGAGAATTTTGGTGACGAAGAAGAAAGGGATTGACAATCACTTTAGGATTCTAATCCAGGCAACGGAATAAACCGGAGTGCTACTTACAAAAATGGGGAAAATGTGAGGAGGCAGCATTACAGGAGATGGTTATAGGCAATCCTACTTGAAGGCTGAGGAGGTTGTATTTGGAGCTGTGCCATGGTTTAATTCCTCCTCTTGGGAAAAAAGGGAGTTAATAAATGCTATCGCCTCTAACCGAGTATACTGTAGTCCCTGTCAACTCTTTCCAGAAGATACTTTAGAACTGATTTCGTAAAAAAGAAAAGAGAGCATTCCACAATATTCACTTATCTCCCTTTGAGTGAAAAACTATGTATGGTTTTTATCATGTGATGTTTCTGTTAAAGAACTGGTAATTTCTCTCCGTGCTTTAAAAGAGAAAAAAATGTTCTGATTTTCTCCTAGTTTTATTGAGGTATGATTGATATACAAAAGTGGTATAATTTAAGATGCACTACATGATGTTTTGATATATGTATTTATTGTGTTTGTCTTTCATCATTGTTACTCAGCTAGGCTAGGAAAGGGCAGTGGGATCATGGTCAGAAAAAGTTTCTCTTTGAAGCAGGTACCAGCTCATTACAGAGCTTGACCAAGGAAACCTCACTGCTTTCCTCATCTAAGAAGGAATGAATTCACATTTTAAGGGACAATTGAAATCAAAGAAAATACCATAAGAGTTATTGTTTCAGAGAATAAAATAGAAGTAGAAGATAAAGGGAACATGTTGAAAAATCCTAACCTGGGCTGATCCATACTATTTCCCTGCACTAAAGGAAACCAATTAATTTTTTAGGGCCTGGAAAGGAAAAACTAAACAATCCCTGACTTTGCAAGATATCTAAAATCAAGCAACCAAGTAATCAAAGAAACAAGTAAACAAGAAAATGCATTTCTGAAACTATCCTGATTTCAATTTTATTGCTAATAATAAAGTTCAAGTAGAGATGTCAAGTTAGCTAATGAATGCATATAAGATGTCAAATGAGACAGACATTAGTTGTCGATAGGTTTCTCTAGGGTACCACTTCATTTTACTTAATTGTCGATTGTAGGTCTTGTTATCTTACATTTGAAACTGCATTTTGTTTTTCTCTTTATGTCCCATGATTATCTCTAATATATATGTTATATTTTTATATTTTTTAACATGATATCAGGTTTTTATTTGTTTAAAAGTACATTTATCTGTAAGATTTAACCAAGTTATCAGCAGCTCATCTTTAAGAAATGTTTTAAGAAACATGTCTTGATTTTGTAATGAAAAATAGAATTTCCATTAAAAATCTGTTATAATCCTTTACAGTTTTTAAAACAACATGTACTTTATCAAATGACATTAACCTACTTTGAGGGAAATTATTATGAGACAATTAATTTAAAGGAGCATCCCTTATTTATGTAGTTTATTGGGTAAATAATGATTAATAGCAAAAAAATATCTTTCCTATTTATCATAATTTCTGATTTAGATATAGCTTTACACTTTATCTTCAATTTGACCATTTTTAAAAAGAATGATAGCGTTATTTACATGCAGTTTCCTATGAGCTGCTCTATGTGTTTGGTTCACTGCCGCAAAGAGAGTATATTTCTATCTAGTGCCGTTGTGAGTTCTATTCAAGAGAGTGGCTTGCGCATATAATTTACTGTGTATATACTCAGAACTTTCTGAAATACAGCACCAGTCATGAGACCAGGTAAGGAAGAGATAATGGCAAAGATGGAGGCAATTTTTGCTCTTGCCGACTTACAGTTACAGATTCACTTGGAGTATTGAGAGGTAAGAGGTAGGACATATGACTAATCTAACTGCCTAACACCCAAAAAAGTGTGACTAAATAAAGTGTATAACTGACAATATAAATGACCACTAGAATTTAATGAAAATGAAGCAGCTTTATATAACAACTAAGGTACATTATTAAAAAACCACATGGCAGCTTAGTGGGTACTATATTACTTGTAATAACTGATTAAAATACAGTTGCATATCCACATGCAATATATACTTAACTTTTAAGGGCCACTAATGAAACAGTGAGCTCACCAATAACTTAAACAGAACATCGGCAGCAGTGAAGTTTCCTTTGTGTCTGCCCTCTGTTCCAGTCCCCTGCCTCATATCCCAACTCAGATGTTCCCTGTCGTGAATTTCTCCTACCTTTCCTTTAGATTTCTCCACTTCTGTTTGACCTCAACCTAAAGAACATAATGTTTAGTTTTATCTATTTTCAACATTTATAAAAAAAAAAGTGTATACTATATTATTCATTTGTAGATTGTTTTCAATCAATATCATTTCTAGGATTCTTGCACACTGATACATTTACCTCTAGTTCACTCACTTGTACCACTCTCTAATTTGTGTTAACATATTATTTTTCCTTACTCCTGTTAACTCCAGAAATCTGGGCTAATTCAACAGTTTCAGAGTTAGGAACAATGACCTTAGAAACATTCTTATACATGTTTCCTGGTGGTGACACACAAGAGCAAGAAGTGGAATTTCTAGATCTAGAATTTACATGTATCCAATGTGAGACAATAAATAGACTCTACAATTCTACCAGTAGTATATGAGCTACTGTTATTCTTTATCCTTATCAATACTTGTGACTGTTAAACTTTTGAAATTTTTGCCAATCTAGTGTTTGCATGACATACCTAGTTGTGACTTTTATTTGCATTTTTCCATACATCTTTTTGCCAGTTTTGCTACTGAATTATCCTATTAATTAGTATCTGATCTTTATAACATCCGGGAAATAGCCTGTTTGTCATTTTTATGTTACAAATATGTTCTACAAATTGTGGTTTATGATTTTAAATAGAGTCTTTTGAGAAACAGACTTTCTCAATTGTAGTAAATCAAATGTACTGATTTTTAAAATATACGGTAAAGATTTGTCATGTCACTCATCCTGAGACAGTCTCCTATCTATTCATCTAAAGCTTTAAATGTTTGTCCTACTCTTTAGTCACAGAGATAATACATATACTCCTAAACTTTATAATTTTACCTTTTTTAACAATTTAATTCAGCTGGAATTGATTTTTGTGTACAGTGAGACTTTGTGTTGTTTTTTTTTTTTCCATTAGGATAAATCAATTTTCTCAGAATCATTTAGTAAATCATGCCTATCTATTTTTCCATTGTTGTGTTGCTATTCCTGGGCTGACACTATAAATGATACCATGCATTCTTCATTACTGTAAGTTTTGTAATGTCTTATCTAGAAGAGCAATTAAATCTGTTTCTTCTTCTCCAAAATAAGTAGAAACCCATTGGGATTGTACTGGCAATGTACTGAATATGTACGTAATGATATATGTATTACTATTACATACATGTAAATTTGGGGGAGAAGAAGCATCTTCATTATACTAAATACCCCTGTTCAATAACATGATGTTTTCTTATCTTCTTTAACATACGTAAATAAAGCTTTGTAATTTTCCTATATATATTTTACATATTTTTCTTATTTATTATATACCTATTGATTTGTAATACACATATTATAATATATAATAAATATTTACAGATGTTTTTTATATTTATATTTTAAACTGCATTTTATAAAACTTAGGCATGAATATATAGAAATGCAATTGATTTTCAGATATTGATCTTCAGCAAACAATTATACTATCTTATTAGTTCTATTAAGGTTTCTGTATGTTCTCTTAAGTTTTCTATAAGGCCAATCCATGAGTCTTGTTTCTTCTAAGCAAATCCATATAACTTTTTTTTAATGTCGATTTATTTGTGTGTGTGTGTGTGTGTGTGTGTGTGTGTGTGAGAGAGAGAGAAAGAGATAGAGCATGCACGTGTGAGCAGAGGAGGGGCAGAGAGGGGGGACAGGGGACCCAAAGCGGGATCGGTCCTGACAACAGGCTCAAACTCACCAACTGTGAGATCATGCCCTAAACAGAAGTCAGAAGCTTAACCAACTCTGCCACCCAGGAGCCCTACTTCGTTTTTTTCTTTTAAATCTTCTGCAGTAGCTAGAAACTCCAACACCATGATGAATGAACATGGTGAAACGTTTAACATTTCCCCACTGTTGACTATGCATCTGTTTTTACATGTTGCTCATCAGGTTCCTTCTACAACCAGTTTGCTAAGTCTCTTTATCATAGTCAGAGGTTTAATTTTATTGAATGCCTTTAGTATCTATTAAAATGATCACACATATTAAGCTTGAATTTACTTTTAAATTCCCTTATCTTATTCCATTTATTTTTCATAAAAGTCATATTTCCTTTAACTTCATTGTAGGTTAGTTCAAAATAGGAATCTGAAATTTTATCTTTCTTGTGTTTGCTGTAATTGTGGTTCCCCCTCTCCTTTTTCTAAGGTTCTCCTTAAGTGACTTTGTATTTTCTCTCATTTTCCCCCTGTAGAGTTTTGTATAAATTTGTGTAGATTTTATTTTTAATTTATTCATTTTGTAAGGTCTTACTGCTCCTAAGTTCTATTTTCTTCAAGTTATGTGGGCATATTTTAATTAAAACCCTTTTCTCTGTCATGGGTATTGTTAAGTTCTTTTCTTAAATACTGAAAGTCTCGCAGACATTAAATTATATTTTCAGTGCATTTTTCAGTTATCAATCTACCTGGGCTTAGCCTTTGCACTTTGGAAACTATTTGCATGTCCTTTATTTTTGTTGAAAGCAACAAAGAAGTGAACAATTTAAAAAATGCCTTTTCCTGCTAGGAAAGTAAAATTGAGATTGTAATTCATTTCTTCTTTTCCAGCTACATCCATGCTCATATAATGTCAACCTTTTAAAACTTAAAGTCTTCGTAGATTTTTTGGTGGGGTCAAATATTTCCACTTATGAAGACACTTGTTGCTATCTGACTGTTTTTCAGGCAAATTCCTCTTTGTGATTCTTACAACTTAGTCTTGCTTCCAGACATGATCCCTCCAGATCACATTTTCACTTAGTCCAGTGATCTAAATGTGTATCAGAAAATGGTTTGCCTACTTAAAGGACTGTTTACAAATATTAACTGCTAGGACTATATGGCCTGGCTTTGCATACTCACTCTGTTCCACTCCCTGCTTCATTCACTATACACGCTAGTATTCTTTCTTAACTTCAAATTTACCAACTTTGATCACATCAAGACTTTTGTACATGCTTTTCTCTCATTTGGGAATGGATAAATTTCTTTCTTAAAAAAGATTAAGCTCAAAATTTTACTTTAAAGGAAAACAATGCTGATTATTCTATATAAAGTTTTGTCTACACTAGATGTAGACCTCGTGAGAACAAGAACCTGATTATACTCATATATCCAGGGGCTATATCTTTCTATATCCTGCTATATCCATGGGGTTGAGTATAGTGACTGCCATTGTAGGCACTCAGTCCTTATTCATTGGCTGAATAAATGAAGAAATAACTGAATAAATCCATATCTAATTGGGAATATTTGATATGTGGAAGCTGAGACAAGAGGGTAACTAAGAGTAGTGAAGATAAGCTTGGCTATTTTCTTCCAGTTTTGCTTCCCCAGCATTAACCAGTTGTTGATCTTGCAGAACATCCCAATAACCATTCACCAACTGTCTGGCAACCTGGTCACACTATAAACTTTGCTCCTCCAAACTGGCTGCTAATGGTGGGATTTTTCATAACTCTCTTATTTATTTCCCTCAATTCCACATTTCTCTTTAAACAATACAACTATATGTTACCAGGAAGCATTCTCTTTTAGTTTAGTTCAAATTACATTTGAATACATTTTTTGATATAAGTAGTATGCAGTTGGTGCTATTGCATATTTTAAGTTCTGATGGGGTTTTCTTTTTAACATTTTGCTTACTTATGTTTAAGTTCTTAAATATCTAGATGGTGGGATGTACATAAGTATATATTTAAAGACATCTAGACTCGGCCATTTTCATTTGATTGAAACTTTTTTAAAAAAAAATTTTTTTATTTTTGAGAGAGAGAGAGAGAGAGAGATACAGAGCGTGAACAGGGTAGGGGCAGAGAGAGAGGGAGACACAATCTGAAGCAGCTCCAGGCTCTGAGCTGTCAGCACAGAGCCCGACGTGGGGCTCAAACTCACAAACTGCGAGATCATGCCCTGAGCTGAAGTCAGACGCCTAACCAACTGAGCCACCCAGGCACCCCTGATTGAAAGAAACTTTCAATCTCTATTCCAGATTGTCTAGTTTGATAGAATCAGAGTCAAGCACAAACACACATTTATCATTTTTCTCTTAAAGCTTATCACTTTAATAGATACACTTCAACTGCATTACTGTTAATTTTTAATGAACTGTAGTTTCTTACCTAATACAACACTGTCCTTGAAAATGCCTCTATACTCTTGGAATAATCAAGATAAAGATATTTTCCTTTCCTTCTGAATATTTTAAGGTTAGTTTTGGTCCTCAGATACACCTTGAACCTGTTTTGTGTTGATTTTGTGGTTGATAGTTTGATTACTAGGCAGAAGATTTATTGTTGCCTAAGTGCTAAGCTTCTAAAAATACTTACCTAAGCATTCAATCTATATAATTTTGTACCCTTGAAAGACTTCCTGTAATTAGAGATAGGTCAACTATATTCTTGGAAAGGCATCCTCACCCTTTACCATTTCCATGCATAAATGAATTATACATTAAAATCTGTGTTATTACCATTTTACTCTGCCCATTATTCTAATTTTACCACAAAAATCAGTTCCATCACAGGTCACACTTAATCTACACAAAAAAATTTTACCTTAATTCAACCTAAATCATGTAATTATTTTTAATTATTAAATAAATCCAGGAGCAATGAGGGGGATTGCTACTCTGGACTTAAATTGGAGCCATGAAGAGAACAGTTCACTGAATGAGAAGTTAGGAAAATATTAGGAGAGACTGAACGAGCCACATTATCAGCCTAAGAGAAATAAAAAAGAAAGAGATAATGCTAGATACAGAACAAAGGAGATTTCAAAGGGTTCAGCAGTAGTGAAAGTATATGTGCTATTATGTGCAAGATTTGAAGATTCTGAAACACTAAACAAAATTGGTTCATGATGTATGATACTTCCTAACCATGGGAGACAGAATATATATACTCCTACATGATAACAGAGGTTGACTGTCAAAATCTAACGTGGCCTCAATAGTCTAGGTTTGTTCCTTTTATTGTTGTAAGAATGGAATGATTTTAGTTATTTTAAAGTTAGAATTAACTTTGAAAATATCCTCCAAAATGTCAAACAATTCCATAAATCAAGTAAAAAAAATTAGTACTGATGAAAACATATGACAGCTAATTTATAGAGGTAGTTTTTCCTCAGTATGCATGTAAATGAAAACAATATATTCCACAGTAGCACTTTTGTGATATTTCTATGACCACGGTTGGCACCTATTAATACCTGCCACAGGAACCCTCCAAAGTTTATCTTTTTCGCACATAAAGCACTGAGGACTTACTCATTTACTGAACTGAACATTAGTTCTCTTATAATGCTTGTCCCCAAATAAAAATCATGGGAGTTTCAGAAATAGCTTTATGGAATATCTTCCTGCATTTTCCACAGAAGTGTTGAACACATTGCCCTCAGTACAATTTGTGTCATGTATATATGAATGTATAGAGGGATCCTCAAACAGCCTGACAATACTGTCTTCAATGAAAAATTAATTTGACTATACAAGGAAGAATTAATGACAAAGGGCATGCATACTAATGTCACATAAACCTCTAAGATAAAAACACAGAAAGAGCTGAGATTTATATAGTTTTCATAAAGTAAGAGGATTTATTTTGTACATATAGAGAAAGCAGGAAGAGGTGGGAGGGCTGTCTCTAGTGATTGGGTAGATGGAGGTAATATTAATGGACTCCAGAAAGAAAATATAATTAAACAACATCTACCTTTCAAGGAGAGTGATTTGCAAATGGAAAGTTTATTCCATACACCATAAAGCAGAATTAAAGTGCCAGTCAAATATACCTTGAGGTACTGAAACAACCTGCAAATATAAATGTCTAAATACTTGAATAATCATGGAGACGGGGAAACAAAGTGTTTGGATTACCTCAAACATTCTAATGCAATCTCAGACTGAATTCAAAGCAAGCAACACCCATTCTAATTCATATTTTCCAGATCACATTAGTAAAAGTTTGGTGCTGGGGACCAAAACTATATAATAAATGATGAACTACATCAGTCTAGGGGAGGAAAGGATAGAAAGCTGAGAAATAATACTATTTGAGAACTGGAAATACTGATATCTGGCTTGAAAATACTTAGTACAGGTTTAATTATCCTTAAGAAATTGAAAGGTTGGTGTGTAGAAAACAATTACACTAAATCAGAGAAGACGTAGTTGGAGATTTCAGCATAACAGCGTTCTAACTCCTAAGGCATTAGAAAAATGTACTGGCTGCCTTATGAGGTTGTAGAATCCACATCAAATCTTTAAGCAGAGGCTGGACGGCCACTTTCAAAGGTACATTAGAGAGCATTTCTGAATTGGGTGGATGTTTAGCTATACAAATGCCTAAGTACTCCACCAATTCATGAATGCCATTTGCATTGTATTACAATTGCAAGAGAACACATTTGTACTGTATTACATTTGAAATATGACCAATGTTGGGGGTGACTGGGTGGCTCAGTCAGCTAAGCCTATGATTCTAGATTTCAGCTCAGGTTATAATCTCCTGGTTGGGGAGACTGAGCCCTGGGTCAGGCTCTGCACTGACAGAGCAGTCAGTTTGGGATTATCTCTCTCACTCTCTCTCTGCCCCTCCCTCCCGCTCAAAAAAAAAAAAAAAAAAAAACTTAAAAAAAGAAATATGAACATCATATATTAGTAATATGTCTTTAAATCAAATGTTTTTAAGAAGCTTTTTAGTGATGGAATTGTTTATTCTTATTTGGAAAATGGCACTTTATAAGGTCTGAGATCTGACAATTATTATGCTGCCTTTTAATTTTACATAAACAATAGAATGCAGAATTTTTAGATTTAGGGAGAACCTCTTGATTTAAAAAAACCTCTTAAATACAAACCAAGGAAAACAATGAAACTGTTTGTTTACTATAGTTTAGAAATAAAAAATATACATTATTAAAATATTTCACTGAGTAAAAATTCAAATCATTTTTGAAAATCTCTGTACCAAATGTTATCCCCTGATTCCTTTTTTTTTAAATTTTTTTTAACATTTATTTTTGACAGAGAGACAGCACGTGGGCAGGGGAAGGGCAGAAAGAGAGGGAGACAGGGAGTCTGAAGCAGGCTCCAGGCTCTGAGCTGTCGTCAGCACAGAGCCTGACGTGGGGCTCGAACCCACAGACCATGATATCATGACCTGAGCTGAACTCAGCCGCTTAACCAACTGATCCACCCAGGCGCCCCTCCCTGATTCCTTTAAAAAAATTTTTTTTAAATAAGGCCCTGTTTTCAACATTGTCAGGTTTAATAAAGCTTGCCAAAACCTTTTACTAATTGTTTACTATTACAAAAACAAGTTCCTAACAATCTATTGCCATCTTCCAAACCTTTATGCTTGCCTTCTTTTTTCATTTTTTAATATTTATTTGAGAGATAGAGACAGAGACAGAGAGAGCATGAGTGGGAGAGGAGCAGAGAAAGAGGGAGACACAGAATCCAAAGCAGGCTCCAGGTTCTGAGCTGCCAGTGCAGACCCTGATGCGGGGCTCAAAGTCACAAACCATGAGATCATGACTTGAGGTGAAGTTGGACGCTCAACTGACTGAGCCAACCAGGTGCCCATTTGCTTGCCTTTTAATTTTCCAATTAACTCATGTTAATATTTGTTTTTGATTTTGGTAAGATCATAAATTAAAAAATATGCAACACTACTACTAACTTCATATATATCTATTAGTTTCTGCTTTTAAAAATATACTAAATATGAAAAAAACATTAATGACTTGAGATGATTTTATGAAAACAGTTGCTGGGTTTGCTCTGCAAGAATATTTGTGATATGTACAGGCTGCTGGTACCCATGGGGAAAAGATAGCATTTTAACACAAGCATGAAGTTTACATCAGCCTGAAGCCAAAACAAATAGATTTTTTTTTCCCTTAACAGAAAATTTATAGTCAGAGTTGAGGGGGAAAAGGCCATATACATGAACGTTATCAAATTCCTATTTACTATAGCTGCTTCCCATGGTCCACTAGAGACCTCTCTCTGCCTGTAAAGCAGCGGTTGAGAAGGGAGGGATGAGGGCTGGCTGCCTTAGGGAAGGGAGCAGGGACATGGCTCCCTGCAACAGTTCCTACAGCTCAGGAGTATCCACCTTCCAGTACAAGGTACTGAAGAACAGGACCAGGAAGGATGGCTGGCTGTTTATTTCCCTAACAACTACTCCTTAGGAATGGTAATGCTGAATAAGTACTTCTGTTGTTTACTAGATTCAAACTACTCTCTCCCACCATAGCTGACAGGGGCAAGTTGTTTGTCTGCCATGTTCTTGTCCTTTCCCCCTCTTTCTTCATTCTTGCTTTCTCTACAGTCTAAGTGGGTTGCATTTTGTAATGTATGGAGATGCCCATATTTTGGAATATAGTTAATGTTTTACAATTGTATCAAATTAAAGATTTAAAGCTATTTGGGCCTGGGTTTAATCACTTACTTGCTTTGATTCTTTATTTATTTGGGGCTCTAGAAACTAGGGCATGATCCACTGGAGACAGCAGTGTGCAGAAAAAAGAGAAGAGTTACAATTTTCTCCCAGCTTCTATGAGTTACACAAATCATACCGTTTCTCTCTCATTTGTCAAAATTGCAGTTTGTTCACACTGTGTGTCTCTTAAGTGCCAACTGCAGTTTATTCTAAATGATGTACTTTTTGGCAGAAATGTTGTAAGGGTTTATTCTTAAACAATAAAAGGTGTACAAGAAATCAGTAAGATATATATTATTGATATCAATGAATATACTATCAAGTGCAAGATTGGCATTAGTTAGTGATTATACTGTGCACGAACACACTGCTTTGGTTTTCTGGAACCAGATTGTGTGACTGCAGGCGAGCGGCTTATCCTCACCCAGATGAGGAAATGAGCATGTGGTTGAGATGATCTCTAACGTACTTCCCAGCTTAGTAAGTCTATTATCCTTATGACTTCCGGAATAGGCTATATATATTTATAATATATTATAAATTCTACCATAGTGTTGAAGAATATTTAAGTCAACTTGTAGATGGGTGACTTCATTCATAACTAGAAATGAGGAAAAATCTAAATCACATGCTTAAAAGAAAACTGTTTAAGTTTATACAAATAGTCCTATTTGTATACACCACTGGCACAATAGACTTATAAAGAATAAATCCTTAACCATAAATACGATTCTCTAGTTATCACTGCATTATTCTCCAGCTTACAGGAAACAAAGGCTTTGAATAGAACATTAATCACTACTTCTGAAGTTGTAATCAAATGAAACACCTAAAAAATGTTAATTTATAAAGTTATCTAGCTCTAGGGGGCACTGCCGTACCGTGTATAATGTTTCGTTTACTGACCAAGGCTTAAGCAAGATTTCATTAAGGAGTTCTGCAGGTTTCAGATACAGAAAAAGCACATAAACTATTTATAATCAATTTAAACTTTGAGGAAATTAGGTAACTGTGTAAAATATTTATATGCAGTTTTTGGAAATGAATGTTTCTTTTGTTGGTAAGAATATCTGTCTGTGCAGCAACTAACTATGGCTGTGGATAGGGGTGTTTTTATTAACTTTTACTGTCAAGGTCTCGTGAAGGACAATATATGTTACTGTTATGGAATTATTAAAAGAATTCTGCCTTGACATTCAAAATATAAACAAAAATGGCATATTGGTAGCCAGATATTGTAGTCTTTTAATTGGCTCTGCCATTGCTATATTCAGCTAATCTCTAATCAGAAGGCTCTGTAAAAGTGTAAAAAATTCTATGACTGAAAGTATCTTCCAAAAATAAAGAACCTCAAAAACAGTGACAGTTCAAAACAATCCCAACACTAAGTAACCACATTTATGTTATTAAGCTATGGGAAATGAGGACTGTCAAGGTGAGAGCCAAATGCAGAAGTCAAGATCAGCAGTCTCACAGATTTTAAAAGTACGTTTTAAAAAAATGTCTTGAGAAAGGAATCTTATCATTTAAACTATCATATATGGATTATGAATAGTTAACAAAAGTCTATAAAACAAATGAAAGCCCAAATCAGGATATGCAAGTATTCATATTGAAGACTAAAAGAAATCGTAAAACCTATGTGCAAGTTTAAACTCAATTATTACTCACTGTTAAAGCATGAAAAAAAGTTAAACATTTTCAAGCCAAACAGAGGTGACTTCCAAAGGCCAAAAATCTTTTAAGTTAAAATTGGAATTACATTTAGATTAAGGTAACATCTGGTCATTACCTAGTACATGAACAGATCATAAAAGGAATAATGCACAAGCATATGAATAATTTAGATTTTTCCCATTAATTACTGTGCATCTTCGGCATGATTGTCAATTTTGATTGATTACTCTAACAGCAATATAGAATAAGGAAGAATTTAGAGGGGCCAATATAAAAGATTGCTGGAGGATTTTGCACTTTAATACTGATCTAAGGTACTGACCTTGAATACGGACTGGAGGGGACATTTTATTTAGGAGATACAGATGATGGTATCTACCGACTGCATAGACCGACAGGGTTATGAGAAAATGGATTGACTGTGATTATATACGACATTGGAGGTATTAACTGAGGGGCATATTTCTATTCTGATATCTGGGTTGGCACATGAACATGTATTTCTAAAAGTCAGTAACATCTAACATGAAATAAATGAGCCTCATTCAATTTATTTCAATTACTCAACGGCTGGATACCTTGAGATTGGGAATATCCACCTATATGTTGACTTGGAGAGTAATAAACTAACAAGCATTCTTAGCTGAGAAGATTTTGACACAGAGCTCAACAGATAGTCAAGCAGCAATTCTGCAGTGGCCTCTCTTTTCCATGTCTGATGCTTCTAAATTAGAGGAAATCTTTTGTACAGTCTCACAGAAGTCCAACACTTAAAGCAAAGTAAGGAAAAAGCCCTAGTGAAATATAATATATCCATTTTATACTTAAAATAGGTATTGATACTTATTTTAAAAACTGACCTATAATTAACTTAGAATCAATCTCTAGATATGTGAGTGAATGTGCCTATAGATGGACTCCAGCTGCTGGCTGTCAAGTCTTCCTTTCTAAAGACTGTGAGGAAGAACTAACCACAGCACTGGAATTTCTGACACAAAGAATTCTTTTTTTGTTTTTGTTTTTTTGTTTTGTTTTTAGTTTATTTATTTTGAGAGAGAGAGAAAGACAGCGAGAGCGGGGAAGGGACAGAGAAAGAGGGAGAGACAGAATCCCAAGCAGGCTCTGCACTGACAAAGCGGAGCTCCAAATCACAACTGTGAGATCATGACCTGAGTTGAAATCAAGAGTCAGATATTCAAAGAACTGAACCACCCATGGGCCCCTGGCCCACAGAATTTAGCATAGTAAGTGATTGTTCACACCAGCATGTCTTTGGGTAAACTGCTACTGAGCTATCCTGACTATAACACTACCCTAGGTCAAGACATCATCATCTTATGCTTGAACTATTGAGAAAACTTTCTTTCACTCCACTCTACTGACATTCAATCCATCTGCAAGTCTATTGCTTCTACATTTTTAAAAACATCACGAATTCAATGACTTCTCACCATCTTCATGGTGACCAAAATAGCTTCCTGATTTCACTCTCATCTTATAGTCTGTCTCCACACAGTAGCCAGAATCTCTCCCTTCCTCTCCCTCTCCCTCATACACACATACACGCACACACACACACACACGACTATATACGTATATATAATATATATATGACTATATATATATATATATATAGAGAGAGAGAGAGAGAGAGTCATGATTCTTACTGCTCAAAACTCTATATTCCACTCACTTCCATGGATATTCTTTAATATGGGCTATCAATTCCCCAGGAAGCTTTCTGATCTAATATTCTACCATATATTTTATTGTCTACCTTTGCTCCAGTGATGGCTTTTATACTGTTGGAATTACCAACTTCATTCTTAAGGGCTTTTGTGCTAGCTGGTTTCTTTGCCTGACGTATAACTCCAGAAATATTTGCTTCATGTATTTTCTCAAGCACTAACTCTTCAAAGATGGCTTTCTTACCCTAACAAAACTAATTAGATAGGCAAGGGAAGAATCACTATTCTGTGATTCCTTATTTTGCTTTTAAAAATTTTTTTGTGATTTTATTTTTGAGAGAGAGAGAGAGACAGAGACAGAGAGACAGAGTATGAGTCAGGGAGGGGCAGAAAGAGAGGGAGACACAGAATCCGAAGCAGGCTCCAAGCTCTGAGCCCCACACGGGGCTCAAACTCACTAACCATGAGATCATGACCTGAGCTGAAGTCAGACACTTAACCGACGGAGCCACCCGGGCACTTCTTATTTTGCCTTTTACATATCATTTGTTTCCAACAGTTAGGACATATAATTATTCAATTATCAATTCTTTGTTCATCTTCTCTACTAGAATATTAGTTCTGTGACGTAGGAACTTCATTTAGTTCATAATGTATTCCCAGAGCCTAGAACACAACCTGACACATAGTGAGTGGTCTGAAATATTTATAGAATAAATGAATAGCAAACCAATAAGTGGATGACTAATCTGTCTGGGGAAGCAATAACCAAAGTCTGTCATCTCTAGTCTATTAGAAGGAACTCACAAGCTGGAATGAAATTCTAGTTCCACTGTATATAACAGCTGTTTGCTTTGGATATGCTTCTAAAACTCTCTTCTCTCACTTTTCTCGTCTATGAAGATGGACAAATAATAATATTCCACATACATTATTTTAATGCAAAAGAAAGGATTTAGCACTCTGTTAGCAATATTGAGGGATTTTAACGAATGTGACTTTTCTTCCACAGTTAGATTCACTCATCTCAGTTAACCCTGGCTATATCTCAGATGTCTTCTACAACTACCCTAACTCAAACACTGCAGTACTGGGAGATGACTATGGTGAACATTATAGGCCTTGCCAAAAAGTATTTTATCCTGAAGCCAATATAAAGTCGAAGGGTTTCAAACTTTAAAGGCTGAAGTATTTTAACACATTTCAAAAAGGGGAAATGACAAAGTTAGTACAAACGTTCCTGATTTTCATTTTGTATTAATTTTCTGTCCTGGAAGTGTTTCTTCTGGAGTCAACAAAGTATTAGTCACATGAAAATATAGTTTGCCTCAGAAAATGTATACCAATAGAGACACTCATGTAACCACGGTTAAATGTGAGAAGGGCAGTGATATTAACACCAGAACCAATTTCAGCTTCCCTGCTTTGCATTGATATTGTGGAATCTTCAAAACAGAAAAATGTGATATATATGAATAAGGGACTTTTAAATTAGAAAACAAAATCTTAAATCATCTTGTCCATCACAAAGTCAAGGTATATTTTTTAACATGTTCTATTACTTGAAATATATAAATATAAAAGAAAATATAATATTTTTATTATTACCACTTTGTCATCTTTGGAATAATATTTAATATATATATTATTTGACATTATTTTTTAAAGTAAGGTCTATGCCCAATATGGGGCTTGGCAACTTAATCTCTTGATCTCACAACTCTAAGAATCACACACTCTACCAACTAAGCCAGTCAGATGCCCCTCATTTAACATAATTAGTAGTTCCATACTTATACAGGTTTAACTTTAAATATTTCCATTGGCTTGTCTCTAGTGAATGAGTTCTTTTTTATATGTTTATAATATTCATTTTTTCTATTTTCTGTATTTTATTTTATATTAATACCATCTGGTACAAAATGGGAGTATTCCCAGTGCAAAGTCTACATATGTTGGAAGACTGATGAGATATGAATAGCTTATAGATAAAATGAAGCCCTGAACCTTTGTTTTTTCAATTTTAAATATTTGAAAAAACGAAGGTTAGTGCCAAAGCTCAATGATTTAATGGAAGTTAAAACTGTGTACATGAAAAGTAACACTGAAAAGCCAGACAATTTTTTAATTCTATCTGCCTTAATTAAATCACTGGCTTTAGCTACTACTCCAAAAAAGAACTATGCAATTGTTCTCCGGTATCAGTCAAAAAAATAATCCATGTACCATTCAGAAAGTTTTGTTCAGAAACATGTGAGATGATCTTATGCATCTTTGTTTTCGTAAAATAAAACTTTATAAAATATTAAAGTTGTGCTATATTTAATACTTAGAATTTTATTATTTAAAACTTTTAGCAAAAAAAAATCTTTTAGCAAAGATTACTAGAATGTGAAAATGAATGTGATATATATATATATATATCATAACGACAAGGATTGAATGCTGTATATTCTTATGAACCAATGTAATAAGTGAAATGAAATCATTATTTCACTAAAGCTAACGTATCATCAGCTTAGCAAGTGGAGGGGTGCCTGGGTGGCTCAGTCGGTTGAGCGGCCGACTTCAGCTCAGCTCATGATCTGGCGGTCTGTGAGTTCGAGCCCCGCATCGGGCTCTGTGCTGATGGCTCAGAGCCTGGAGCCTGCTTCACATTCTGTGTCTCCTGCTCTCTCCGCCCCTCCCCTACTCATGCTCTGTCTCTCTCTGTCTCAAAAATAAATAACATTAAAAAAAATTAAAAAAAAAAAAAGAATACTTAGCAAGTGGATAGATAACAAATGGATTACCTTCAGAAGTTCTGATATTTGCAATGTAGCAACAGAGCAATGTGGAAGGAATGGCCCTTCTTGGATGTCATGACGCAGTATGGCTACTAGCAGTGCACATAAATCTTCAAAATGTCAGCCTCCATATTTTTAATAGAAATCATGACATAATTTTAAAAATAATATGATCATCTTGAATATCCTCCATACTTGAGAAATATATCTCAGGGTTAACAACAGACTTAAAATATATCACATTATCACAGTTAGGTTAATAGTGAACCTTTGGAATCTCCACTGCTGGTATGAAATAATCCTACTGAAAGTCCCATAGAGTCAGTGACCACACCTGGGAAGCTCAGCACTGAGTCCCAAATACTCAGCAGGAGATTTAACACAAATTTTTGAGTAACTGGATGAATGAGTGAACTGATCTGTCCCCAAATAAGAGCGATGAAGTACAAAGCATTCCTGGAAAGCAAACACTTATGAAGAACAGTAGACCACAGATAAATTCTGCTCCAGGAAGATCTGTGAACAGGTGAAGGCCCTCCAAAGAGCCATCTCTTTCAGGTGCTTCCTAGACTAAAAACTGTAAAAAGAAGTAGATGGGGCTCAGATCTTTGCATTTGGCCCATTGCTCTTCTCATTCTGCAAACTTTCCTTGGGTGTCTTTATTCAGTTTTATGGTTTTAGCTGTTATTTTTATATTAATATTCCAAAACTTATATTTTAAATTCATATTATCATAAGTCACAGATTCCCCTATGTAAGTCTGTCTGCTGTGTGTGTGTGTGTGTGTGTGTGTGTGTGTATATATAGTCCAAAGCTTATTCACAAAAGAGTTCAAATTCTCCATATCCAAAATGAAAACTTTTGTATTACTATTTATATCAGACATTCATATCTACCATTTAAGAATCTCTTATCCTCGCCGCCTTCCAGATGAGTGACTTGGATCACTCCTTCCAGTCAAAGATGCTACTGAACAAATTCTTCTCCCTTCTTCCCTTGGAAGGACTGTCGCATGTCCTTAAATGTGGCACATAGGGCCTCTAAGAGAGTCCAGTGAGACTGTAACATCAGTCCAACTTATTGCCAAGCAATATCCAGCTTGCTAACAGATTCACATATAAGCCCTACTTCATTCTCCTTTTTCCCTCTCTTGTGGTCCCTGGAATTGCATTCTTTAAAAAAGTAGTAGCACATAAGGAATCCAGGCTGAGACGCCATCAAAATTTGCCTCTTTTGGTGATAGCTGTTGATGTTATCCACTTTTACCCTGAAACTTCAGTAAAAATCCTAAGAGTCATTCTTTTCTTCTTTTTTCCCCTTAATCTACTTGAAACTCAGTAGCTAAATCTGGCCATCATTCCTTCTAAATAATATGCATCCATCTTCTCTATTTCTGCCAACACTGACTTGTTTCAGACACTCATTTTTTCTTGAGTTTTGAAATAGGCTCCTATCTGGTCTCCCAAATTCCAGTCTCATGTCTTCACTTATAGATTCTAATCTATAAAGAGTGATCCAGCTGAATCCATCCAAATGCCTATCTTAACATACTCCTGATTCTCAGCAGCTCCAAGTCCTTTAACACACCAAACCTTCCTTATCTGACCTGAGCTTACATTTTGAGGTTTATGTCTCATGCTTCCTGCCTTACATTTTATGCTCCGGCAACCCAATAATGGCATTTAAAAACAAAACAAGACAAAACTGTATCTCTTTATATAAAATACTCTTCCCCATTCTTTTTTCCCTACTCACATTTTACTCTCACCAAGTTTAGGCATTTCCTCTTTTATTAATTATACCCAACCCTTCCCAAGCTGAGACAGATGACTCTCTTTTGTGCAACCCAAATTCCATCATACATTTATATATCCATTAGAAAAGTGACTCTTATTTTTGTTTTATTTTGTTGTACCCTAACATACTGGTAGAATATGATATTCCCCCACCAATTTCTCAGTATGGCAAAGATCCTCTCCCCAACATTTGAAAGGTATTCCAGACTCTGGAGGGAAACCACATACAGTTTTTGATTCTGCTGTGCTTGCTCTGTGCTAGACTGGGTATTTTCCTCTTTCACTTCCACCTCCATCACTTGAAAACACATTAGACTTTGCTTCAAGAGGGATAGACTGGGCCTGTTTTGTGTATCTTTCTATCTCAATACCTACAAGAGAATAAAACCTTCAAAGTTCAACACATATTGAATGAATGAATGAATGAATGAATGAATGAATGAATATTAAAAGATAAACCCTGGGCATATCTGAGGTCAGATCCCGTGGGGACCAAAAAGTATTCTCAGAAACCTGATCTTTGATTTATATAGTCCCATTATAAGGAAACAGGATCCTCTGGGGTTACCAGTTATGTATACCTGGTGAGTACGCAGCAACATTGCCAGAGTCTGCAAAAAAGTTGACAGAGGCCTAATAATGGTAATCAAAGAGTTTCTTGAAGGACCTGAAAAGACTGTCTACATACCAAGCAGTACTTGTTGTAGCTGAATACCTTCTTTGGAACTGAGGAACAGGGTAGATCTCTGACTGGGACTAAGGGTAGCATAAGTGACTGCATGCTACTAAGTCATACCCTGTACCTATATTAAGCGGCTTCTGATGTGTCTGTTGATATCTTTCCATCAATCACAGTCACTCCTATGGCAAACAAGAAAATATTTATGTCATTGTAATTGTCACTTTTATTATAATTGTTCATCAGTGTGTTTCCCCTCCTAATATGCTATGAATTCCTTAATAACAATAATTCTTCTTTATTTATTCCAATACCTATAGCATAGAATGAGTTAAAAATATTAAAAAATTGAGGAATAAAAATGTAGGTATGGAGGAATGGTAAGACACAAGCTGGAGGGATACAATGGAATCAGATAAGTAAAGATATGTAAGGCTGAAAAGAAATATGCTGGCACTTTAGGTAGGATAAAAATTAGCAGTCTATATTAGTTTGTGTAATATTTACTGTTGTAACAAATGGACCACCAAATTCCAGTGGCCTACCAAATTCATTTTGCTCACAGCAGTCTAATGCTGGTGTTCCAACTGGACACAAAGTGGATTGAGGGGCAGGATTTTTCCATACCATGACCAAGGACCTTAATATCCTTCCATCCTGTGACTCTACCATTAGGTAAGGTCTCAGAGTCCTCTGCATCCAACTAGAAAGTGAAACAAGAAAGAATAGGAGAAAGAGAGAAAGGGCAGAAGAATCACATCTCTCTCATATGTTTGGGTCAGTAAGTAACAAAATTCATTTCTCTTCTTATTCCATTGGTGAGAACTAGTTCTGTGGTACCACCTATAGACGAGATTGACAAACTTTTTTCTCTAAGAGCCAGATAATAATATTTAAAGCTTTGTGGGCCACATATTTCAGTCACAACCACTCAACTTTGTAGTTATAGGACTGAAACCAGTCATAGATAATATGTAAATGATGTGTGTGGCTATGTTCTGGTAAAAGTTTATTTGAATTTGATTTAATTTATGAAATTTATAAGTGTCACAGAATATTATTCTATTAAAGAAAATATTCTAACCATTTGAAAATGTAAACAATCTCTATTCCTGGGCGTTGCAAGGTGGTGAGCTGAATTTAGCCTGTAGCTACAGTTTGCTGACTTCTGACCCAGGTGAAAGGCGGCTAGAAAAAGAGGTCCCTGTTTTAGCTACTGACTTTAGAAAAACTCTACATTACTTCAATTGACAGCTAGCTATGTCTCCCCTTAAGCTGCTCCTCTGACCACTACATATCCATGTATGCCCTTCTCTCTCATATACAATATACTCAGCCTCTCCCCCAAAGATAGAACATACAATCTCATCTAGTCAAAGTCAATGATTTTCGGGGTGATGTCCAGTCCTTATCATCGGATCTGGCTGTGGCTTCTTAAAGGTCTAGAGAACTAGACCTGGGAATGCACAGCAATGATGGAAAGTAGCTAAGTCATCAATTGTGGCACATTCTGCATTAGCACTATAGAGATTTGCTTGATTAGCCTGATTGTCTCGGGAAAACAAATCTCCCCATTCATTGTCTCTGACGTACCTCTCCGGTCTTATCTGGAATGGGCTTTGGGCAGTATGTGCTCCTCGAGAAAGTTAGAGCTTTCATATAGTGCTTCAGGCTGGTATAAACTTTGGGGACCAAGAGATATTTTATAGCTACATGGGTTTGTTTGTTTTAAATCCAGGCTTGTGGTTTTCTTGGTGATATGTTTCCATAAAAATTTAGAAAGCGCTAATCTATTTGCATTTAGTTTGTTCCACGTTAGTAACAACATGCAATGTTCTTTCCTTATCATCATTCTCAAGGTGGCTTTATTTTTCTCTTGCTTTTCTTCTCTTACAACATTCTCTCTCAACCTAATGACAGCTACCTTGAGTTCATCCGAGCAATATAGCTGGAGAAGACGGAGCATCTTTTGAATTGATCACTGCTGTATGATTAATTCTTTTATTTTACTCACGTATCTTAATGAGCTTGTGTTTCTTTCAGTATTATATATTCTTAATTATTTGGGGGGACAATTTCTACAAATAGCTTTTCTAAAAAAATTTTTTTTTGTAATGCTTATTTATTTTTGAGAAAAAGAGAGACAGAGCACAAGAAGGGGAGGGGCAGAGAGAGAATTTAGAGTAGGCTCAGGGCTGTGAGCTCTCAGCACAGAGCCCAATACGGTACTTGAACTCATTAACCATGAGATCATGACCTGAGTCGAAGTTGGACATGTAACCAACTAAGCCACCCAGGCACCTCAACAGCCAATTTTTCTAAACTTTAGAAGCTTCGATCATGGTAGATCCTTCAAGTCCTCCTCAGTCAATAAAAGACAACAAGTGCACTTCCAAACATTATATGCCAGAAATCGGACACTTTCCTTTAAGTCACAATTCATTGATGAGGACCAGCTCAACAGTCCTAACTAGATGCAAGATGGGGGTAGAGGGGATTGCGCAAGTTTGTTCTTGCCTATGCAACTGTTTCTATGGGGCAATAATATATTATGGAGGGGGTACATAAACTGTTCTGTTGCAAAGCTAGTGAAGAATTTAAGTTTTATACTGCAAGCAAGGGCAAGCATTTGGAAGGTGGCCGTCCATAAATACCAAAAGCAGAGATTGAAGGTAAAATATGTCTGAAGCATAGTGCAATATATAGAAGCCTCAGGGCACTGAGGTCTCACCTTATCAGTCTCACCACAGTTTTGAACATATGAGACAGTTTTTGTAAACTGTCATTAATCATGAACACTACCATGAATTCTACTATTACCAAACGAACAACATTTCTACTTTTCATAATAGCCAAACATGCTATATATTATCAGAACTTCAAATAGTAGTATTTGGAAAAGATTCATATCAAATTCTAACAGATACGATTATATCTCTATAAGTAAAACCCAACTATATACATTTCATTGCAAAACTAAAAACAGTTTCTTTTTCCTGAATGCTTCATTTCCCAAGGATTAAAATAGACTTTAAAATATAAATATTGATATCTTTCTATTGTCAAGTAAAGTATGCAATGCACAAAGATTTGAAGGAGACAGGAATAGAACACTGGAGAGTTTCTATGGTACAGGAAACTGAAAATATATTTTAGTCAAAAAACTTATGCCAAATAAAAACGTTAAATTGGAATAGAAATAAACCCAATTTATAGAGTAAAAAAAATATGGATTTCATATTTGTGCTTTGCTCTTAACTGTCTTTGTATTTACTTTTTATTTATTTTAGCGTATTATTTAGTTAATTTTGTATTGGCAGTTAAAGTAGATACTTCTTTAAAAAAATGAAGGTAGTGCATTTGAACTTCTCATGGAAAACATTCTTCTAAGATGACTATTCTCCTACTTGATAGGGAATATGGCCAAACAAACATATGCAACGACAGCTAATTATAGTAGTTACCAAAATGGAAACACTTCCTGTTACACTGTGCTAAATGCATTGTTTACACACAATTTCATTCAATCCTCATACTACTCTATGATATAGTATTATTGCCCTTATTTTACAGGTAAGGAAAGTGAAGTACACAGAGGTTAAACTACTACACCAAGGTTATACTGATACTAAGAAGCAGAGTTGAACTTTCGAACTTGGTATTTCTGATTAACTCCTCTAACGTTAAAATACACCAGCTTAACTCAAACCCACTTCCACAAAGCCAGCATTAAATTCTCTAGTTCCTGCCTGTGTAATAGAGCATAAGCAATCTTTTTGTAGATGAAGCATATTAACCGTATTTTGTGATGAACTCTAAGTAATAAGAAAAAAATATTTTAAATTACTTTTATGAAAAGAATTACTTTTAGTTTATGAGAAAGTATAGTAGAACATTTAATTGTGAAAAGATAGGCTCATGGTCTGGAAGTTTAGAGAGGAAAAAAAAAGCAGTATAATGAGAGTCAATTGCTCATTTTAGTATGATAAGAAAAAAGTACATAGAGAGTGAAGGTTTAGGGGTTCCTAAGATGAGATAAGGACAGATTCTCGGGAGGACACATAACGTTGAGACTGAGGCCAAGTGCAGATCTTTAAGAAACACCTGAAGTGAGAATGGTCAAGGGACTTCTAGGACCAAGAATGACTAATAGTATTTCATATTCTTGTATTGTTATGCTATTCTCTGAAATATCTGTCTCTTTTTTCCTGAGCCCCAATCCTCAAATACTGTGTTACTTTTTCTTTGGAATATGTAGGAAAAAGGACTATGTAAATCTTTCATTTGAGGAAGAATGATAACAACAAATGATAAACAATTATAATGACAACCATAGCTAGCTAGTAATAATAAACTGTGTACCAGACATTTGACCCCACTGAGAGAATTTTCTAAAAGTATATATGAAATCATGAATCTCTTACAGCAATACTCTGTGGCCAGTATTATCACCATTTTTGTTTACAAATGAAAGAAGCATTAAGTCACAGAGATAATGAGTGGTTCAATGCATTACTGTTCTCCTCTTTTTATTGATTGCTCTGAGCTTTAGAATCAGAGTTCAAGTAACATTGAGTTGTCACATCACTGGAAAAATGGAAGTAGAAAGAATTTAACAAAAGCTATGCATTTAAACATACATTCCTTGTATTCACGGGAAGGACAGAAGTGACACATATGTAGGGCTCAAGTCATTTTCAGATATATCAGAAAATTAGAATTCCACAAAGTTAGTTCACTCAATTGCTAATATTTGAGGAGTGGTCAAATAATATATGTATGTCCACAAACATGTAATTAATCACCTTAGATGTTTGTAAAGCCTAGACTGTTGAAGACTTCAATTGTGCATTTATTAGCACTATTCTATTGTATCTTTAGACACAACTACTTGGAGACTTTATGTGTCTATTCTTTTTGACCATATTTACTAATAAACAAACTCTACCTGTACAGTTTACATCCAAATCATAAGAATCCTGATATATGTAGTTAGGTCCACTATGGAATTCTAGAGAAGAAAATATTAAAAAAAATTAATGTTTGTTTATTTTTGAGAGATAGAGCACAAGTAGGGGAGGGACAGAGAGAGAAGATGACACAGAGTCTGAAGCAGGCTCCAGGCTCTGAGCTGTCAGCACAGAGCCCCATGTGGAGCTCGAACTCACAAACGGTGAGATCATGACCTGAGCCAAAGTCGGATGCTCAACAAACTGAGCCACCCAGGAGCCCCAGAAAAATATTTTTAAATATTGTGAAGTAGATTTAAGAAAACAAAATGTCAAAAAGTGAATGATAAAAATGTTTGGTTATGTTTAGATATAATAACTATGCATTTTCTAAATTTATTCACCATTAAGACTGTTAGGATTACTTAGTTTGGATTTGATGAGTAGAGAAATAAAAAATACCTATTTTCAGCTCTGTGTGTGTGTGTGCGTAATCCTAAACTTTCAAGACAAACACAAATGAAAAGCAAAAACATGTCCTTGAAAAACTAAAATATCCTTGATATATGGGAAACAAATATAGCTGTCTGAGAAGATAAACACATTTTTCAATTATACAGTATATCATCTCTATATTTTCCTTCATGTAAAACCATAGAATTTGATTAAAGTCAGCTAAAGTACATTTTCCATAGCACGGTTTTATGAAGTAAAGTTTCCCCTATAGCCTAATATCAAATATTATAGGATTTTTAATACTTGACATGGTCGATCCCATCATCTTAAAAAATTTAATATATCTTCAATGTAAATTTACATATTTGAAGTAAAGCTTAATAAATCATGTTGGGAAAACTAGATCTCCACATACAAAAGAATGAAATTGAAATTGGACCCTTATTCTATAAATAAGAATTAATTTAAAATGGATTAAAAACTTAAATGAAGACCTGAAACTATGAAACTCCTAGAAGAAACATTTTTCCTAGGGAAAAACTCTCTGACACAGAGCTTGGCAATGAAATTTTTTTGGATGAAACCAAAACCTAAGGAGCAAAAACAAGAAATACACAAGAGGGACTATATTAACTTCTTTTTCTTTTTCAGCACTGCAAAGGAAACCATCAACAGAATGAATGAAAGGGCAATCTATGGACTTACAGAAAATATCTGTAAACCTGTAATCCATATATCTGAAAAGGGGTTAATAATCAAAAGAAACTCATTCAACTCAATAGCAAAAAGCCAAAATGATACAATTTAAAAATGAGCGAAGGAATAGATTTTTTCCAAAGAAGACATACAAATGGCCAACAGATGTATGAAAAGAAGCTCAACATCAGTAATCACCAAAAAATGCTAATTTCAACCACAATGAGATATCACTTCATACAGGTTAGGATAGCTATTGCTGAAAGAAGGAAGGAAGGAAGGAAAGAAGGGAGGGAGGGGAAGATAACAAATGTTGCCAAAGATGTGAAGGAAAGGGAGCCCTATATACTGCTAGTGGGAATGTAAATTGGTATAGCCACCAACAGGACACAGTATGTAGGTTACCCAAAAAACTAAAAATAGAATTACTATATGATCCGACAATCATTCTTTTGTGTATATTTGCAAAGGAAATGAGATCAGTAACTTGAAGAGATATTCACTGAAGCAATATTCACAACATCCAACATATGGAAACAATCTAGGTGTCCATCACTGAATGAATAAAGAAACTGTGATATATATGAATAAAAGAATATTATTCAGCCTTAAACAAGAAGGAGATCCTGCCATTTGTGACAACATGGATGAACCTAAAAGACATAATGCTAAGTGAAATAAGCTACATACAGAAAGAAAAAAATTGCACGATCTCACTTTTATGTAAAATCTAAAAAAGTCAAATACATAGAAACAGAGAGTAGAATTGTGGTTACTAGGTTGGAGTAGATGAAGGCTAATGGGGAGATGCTGGTTAAAGAGGATAAAATTGAGTTATGTTGTATTAGAGTTATGCAGTTTATGTAGTTTAGAAATCTAACATACAACATGATGATCACAGTTAAAAATACTGTATTAAATACTGGAAATTTGATATGAGAGTATATTTCATGTGGTCTCACCATTAGAACAAATGGTAACTATGTGATGAGAAGGATATGTTAGTTTGACTAGTTATTTTACTATATATGTATATTAAGTCACCAAATACACATTTTAGATACAAAAAATTTTATAAGATATTTAAAAATAATAAATTTTAAGGGTACAATTAAATAGTAAGACCTTAGAAATATAAAGTTGACAGACTATTCCTAGAAGGTTTGAAGAGGACAATGACACATACAATGAGAGTCATAAGGAATGAACTCATAGAAGAGAAATGAAAAGTGGAACCAAATAAGGAGAGAAGTAAAACAATAATATAGTAGAAAAGAAACAATGCAAACACATATAAATCCATCAAACTGAGCCTAGTTTTGTACACTTTAAGTCTTAAAAATGAAGACTATAGAAATAAAATATATATTATATATTTAATACTGTTATTGTTGTACATTACTTTATGGTCTATTATTGGACAGCCTGGTAGACGCTAACAACATTTTCTGAAGGCAGCTCCCCTATTCTATTGTTCTCATCATGGGAATCAGCAAATCATGGCACAAATTAGCTTTTTGAAAAACATTACACTAAGCTGGCACTCACTAAAGGTAGTCATGTCAAGGCATATTCAAACAGAGTCCTACATCTGTGTTGATTTCAGCTTCATGCAGAAAGCCCTCCCTGTTTCAGTCTCAAATGTACAAACACAAAATAAACATCAAACTATAATTTCAGGTCTTGGCCATAATCTGGTCTTCACATGTAAATGATAATCATGTCTCCAGGAGACAGAGTATATCAATCTCATAGCACATTGTCATAAGACAAGTATCTGAATGGCTAAAGAACTAGAGAATATTGTAATTTACCTCATTCCTCTTGTTTCATTTCAGATTTAATTTGACATTATTTGAATGAATAAAATGATGAACTTTGGATTCCTATTACTGAGCAGTCAAATTTTGCTTTTATATTTTATTTTGGAGGTTCATATCATCTACCTGAAATGACACAGGATGCTTATTTTGTAAAAAAAAAAAATAGAACTGATCTATTACTAGAATGTTAAAACCCTATACCTTAGTCTTTTATTAATAAAACATTTAAATCAAATACCTGTTTAAAGTAGGATTCTAGACTGTTCCCACAAATTTATAAAGGCAGGATATAAACTTTATGACTTACTCTTTTTTGGAAGTTAATAATGTTTGATTTAAAGATATTGATGTTCTGCTGAGATGATTTATGAATATAGAACTAAAAAGTGGAAAATGATCTCTGATGCTTTGTTTTTTGTTACTGAATCATTTCCTTCTGTTTGAATACTTCTCCCCATTACACAACACATTACTTCAGAAACAGTGATTATTTAAGAAAGGGTACACATAATATGGAGTATTTACTATTATATGGAGAAATATGAAAATGTATAATAAGGGATACTTTTGTAGTTTGTATATAATGCAGCTTCAAAAGTGCACACAAATGGTATGTGCTACAGCGATCCTTTTTTCCTCACTAAATGGGATGCTTTCAGATCTATCCAGAGAGATACACAGACATGCATTTCATTGTTTTCAACTGATTTGTAAGTAATTCCATCAATTTATCAATCCTTTAAGCATTCATTTCCTTGCTTTCTACTGTTTTACTATTTTTAATAAGGCTTTTCCAAGTATTATCAGATCATATATCTGTCCTTCTCTAGAGCAAAAACCTCAGGGTGGAAAGCTGATTTAGCTGTTCTTGATGTCGTACTAAATGATACCTGTCCATGGAGCCTGAAAGAACTGTCTTTCATACCCTGGACACAAGACACTTCATGACTCAAGTATATTCTATCTATTAAGAACACTGGTGAAGTAAATGTAGGTGACTATTAAAATATATAGAAAATAATATCATATTATATATATTATTAGGTGATACTATATATTAGTCACCGATAGGACTTTTTGATATTTTATAATGATATGTGTTGCCTTTTGGGATAGCTGAAAAACTCAAGAAACAACATTTTCCAAATGACAGTACAAAATTGTGCATGGGTAAACGATCCATTCAATGACACAGTGGACCAGATGGACTCAACAGATATATTTAGAACATTTCATCCTAAAGCAGCAGAATATATACTCTTCTCCAGTGCACATGGAACATTCTCCAGAACAGACCACATATTGGGACACAAATCAGCCCTCAACAAGCACAAAAAGATCAAGATCATACCATGCATATTTTCACACCACAATGCTATGAAACTCAAAATCAACCATAAGAAAAAATTTGGAAAGACAATACTTGGAGACTAAAGAACATCCTACTAAAGAATGAATGGACTGACAAAGAAGTTAAGGAGGAAATTAAAAAGTACATGGAAGACAATGAAAATGATAACACCACAGTCCAAAACCTCTGGGACGCAGCAAAGGCAGTCATAAGAGGGAAGTATAAAGCAATCCAGGTCTTCCTAGAGAAGGAAGAAAGGTCTCAGATACACAACCTAACCTTACACCTCAAAGATCTGGAAAAAGAACAGCAAATAAAACCCAAAACTAGCAAAAGATGGGAAATAATAAAGATTAGAGCAGAAATCAATGTTATCGAAACCAAAAAAAACAATAGAATAGATCAATGAAACCAGAAGTTGATTCTTTGAAAGAATTAATGAAATTGATAAATCATTAGTCAGTTTGATCAAAGAGAAAAAGGAAAGGACCCAAATAAAATCAAGAATGAAAGAGGAGAGATCACAACCAACACAGCGGAAATAAAAACAATAATAAGAGACTATTATGAGGAACTATATGCCAATAAAATGGGCAATCTGGAAGAAATGGACAAATTCCTAGAAACACAAAAACTACCAAAACTGAAAAAGAAATAGAAAATTTGACCAGACCCATAACCAGTAAAGAATTCAAATTAGTCATCAAAAATTTCCTAAAAAACAAGAGTCCAGGGCCAGAGAGCTTTCCAGGGGAATTATACCAAACATTTAAGAAAGAGTTATTACCTATTCTCTTGAAGTTGTTCCAAAAAATAGAAATGGAAGGAAAACTTCCAAACTCTTTCTATGAAGCCAGCATTATCTTGATTCCAAAACCAGACAAAGATCCCACTAAAAAAGAGAACTATAGACCAATCTCCCTAATGAACATGGATGCAAAAATCCTCAACAAGATATTAGCCAACTGGATCCAACAATACATCAAAAAAATTATTCACCAAGACCAAATGAGATTTATACCTGGATGCAGGGCTGGTTCAATATCCACAAAACAATTAATGTGCTTCATCACATCCATAAAAGGAAGGACAAGAACCACATGATCCTCTCAATAGATACAAAGAAAGCATTTGACAAAATACCAGCATCCTTTCTTGATAAAAACCCTTAAGAAAGTAGGGATAGAAGGATCATACCTCGAGATCATAAAAGCTACATATGAAAGACCCAACGCTCATATCATCCTCAATTCGGAAAAACTGAGAGATTTCCCCCAAAGGTAAGGAACAAGACAGGGATGTCCACTCT
Organism: Paguma larvata; assembly: GCA_030068075.1. Lineage (NCBI taxonomy): Eukaryota > Metazoa > Chordata > Mammalia > Carnivora > Viverridae > Paguma > Paguma larvata. The sequence continues at coordinate 58,014,360 of CM057829.1, forward strand.
CACCACTGTTAGTCAACATAGTATTGGAAGACTTAGCCTCAGCAATCAGACAACACAAAGAAATAGAAGGCATCCAAATTGGCCAGGAGGAGGTCAAACTTTCACTATTCACAGAAGACATGATAATTTATATGGAAAACCCAAAAGATTCCGCCAAAAAACTGCTAGAACCGATCCATGAACTCACCAAAGTGGCAGAATATAAAATCAATGCAAAGAAATTTGTTGCATTCCCCTACACCAACAATGAAGCAACAGAAAGAGAAATCGAGGAATTGATCTCATTTACAATTGCACCAAAAACCATATAATACCTAGGAATAAATCTAACCAAAGAGGTGAAAAATCTATACACTGAGAACTATAGGAAGTTTATGAAAGAAATTGAAGACACAAAAAAATGGAAACATATTCCATGCTCCTGGATAGGAAGAACAAGTATTGTTAAAATGTCAATACTACCCAAAGCAATCTACATATTCACTGCAATCCCTATCAAAACACCAGAATTCTTCACAAAGCTAGAACAAACAGTCCTAAAATTTGTATGGAATCAGAAAGTCCCCAACAGCCAAAGAAATCTTGAAAAAGAAAAACCAAAGCAAGAGGCACCACAATCCCAGACTTTTGTATTACAAAGCTGTAATCATCAAGACAGTATGGTACTGGCACAAGAACAGACACTTAGATCAATGGAACAGAACAGAGAATCCAAAAATGGACCTACAAACATATAGCCAGCTTATCTTTGACAAAACAGGAAAGAGTATCCAATGGAATAAAGACAGTCTCTTTAGCAAGTGGTGTTGGGAATACTGGACAGCGACATGCAGAAAAGTGAACCTGGACCATCTTACACCATGCACAAAAATAAACTCAAAATGGATGAAAGAACTAAATGTAAGACAGGAAGACATCAGAATCCTCGAGGAGAAAGCAGGTAAGAACTTCTTTGACCTTGGTCGCAGCAACTTCTTACTCAACATGTCTCCGGAGGCAAGGTATACAAAAGCAAAAATGAACTATTCAGACCTCATCAAAATAAAAAGCTTCTGCACAGCGAATGAAACAATCAGCAAAACTAAAAGGCAACTGACAGAATGGGAGAAGATATTTTCAAACGACATATCAGATGAAGAGTTAGTATCGAAAGTCTATAAAAAACTTATCAAACTCATCCAAAAAAACAATCCAGTGAAGATATAGGCCAAAGACATGAACAGACACTTCTCCCAGGAGGATATCCAGATGGCCAACAGACACATGAAACGATGGTCAATGTCACTCATCATCAGGTAAATCCAAATCAAAACCACAATGAGATACCACCTCACACCAGTCAGAATGGCTAACATTAATAACTCAGGCAATAACAGATGCTGGTAAGGATGCAAAGAAAGAGGATCTCTTTTTCACTGCTGGTGAGAATGCAAACTGGTGCAGCCACTCTGGAAAACAGTATGGAGGTTCCTCAAAAAGTTAAAAATAGAACTGCCCTACCAGCAGTTGCACTACTAGGTATTTATCCAAGGGGCACAGGTATGCTGTTGCGGAGGGACACATGTACCCCAATGTTTATAGCAGCACTATCAACAATAGCCAAGGTATGGAAAGGGGCCAAATGTCCATCGATGGATGAATGGATAAAGATGATGTGTGTATATATATATACACACACACACATACATACACACTGGAGTACTACTCAGCAATCAACAAGAATATAAGATTTATAAGATTTGCAACTACATGGATGGAACTGGAGGGTATCATGCATGGTAAGTGAAATTAGTCAGTCAGAGAAAGACAAATATTATATGACTTCGCTCATATGAAGATTTTAAGATACAAAACAGATGACCATAAGGGAAGGAAAGCAAAAATAATATAAAAACAGGGAGGGGGACAAAACATAAGAGACTCTTAAATATGGAGAACAGAGGGTTACTGGAGGGACTGTGGGAGGAGGGATGGGCTAAATGTGTAAGGGGCATTAAGGAATCTACTCTTGAAATCATTGTTGCGCTATATGCTAACTAACTTGGATGTAAATTTTAAAAAAATAATAAAAAAATCCATTCAAAATGTGAAAAAGAACAATGGATTTTAATGTAACAGAGTATAAAAGGTTCATTGATCATCAGGTTTCACATTCTACACTGTAAGTAACCTTTAAGAATCTTTAACTGACCAAGTTTTGGTACAAAGAAGAGTATTCCCAATTGTCTAAAAAGGTTATTAAAATACTGCTATCATTTCTAAATACTTATGTATGAGATCAGAATATCTTCAACTATTTCGGCTGAATAATTATTGTACAGACTGAATACAGAAACACATCTAAGTTTCCAGGCGTCTTCATTAAGCCAGGCAATAAAGATATTTGCAAAAAATGTTAAACATTGCCACTCCTCATCATTTTTATGTTTTAAGAAGTACAGTTATTCTTCAAAAATATGCCATTCCAGATTTATACTAATATGTAAAGAACTTATTTTCCTATTTTATGAGTTAAATAACAAATATATTTAAATCTCGTTTTCATTTCTAATATGATAAATACTAATAAATATATTCCACAATAAAAGAGTCTCTTTGAGAGGTATCTAGGTGTCTCAGTCAGTTAAGCATCTGACTTTAGCTCAGGTCACAATCTCATGGTTCTTGGGTTCAAGCCCCACGTCAGGCACTGTGCTGACAACACAGAACCTGGAGCCTGCTTCAGATTCTGTGTCTCCCTCACTCTCTGCTCTTTCCCCACTCATGCTCTGTCTCTCTCTTTCTTTCTCTCAAAAATAAACATTAATTTTTTTTAAAAAAACGCTCTTTGTGGTCAACAAAAATAGCCCTCATTTTAAGAGTGCAAAGACCAAAAAGTTTGAGAATCACTCTGCAGACTGAATTTTAAAAAAATTCATAATAAAAATTTGCGTGAAGAAATAATCATAGTTGAATCACAGATACTTTATACAGTAAATTTTTGAGAATCTACCATTCAAGGCCTTGAGGAAACGGCACTGAAAAAGGTCTATGGAGTCCATGACCACAAAGAGCACACATTATGGTCAAGGAAGTCATAAAAGAAACCTATGAACAAATAAATATATTCAAATAGTGTCATTCCTCATAAAGAATAAAAAAATATGGAAACAAAGAGTGAGTAGGAGACATGTTGGGGGGGTCATTTCATTTTGGGTGGTCTGGAAAGTCCTCTTGGATGAGGTCTTAATAAAGTTGAGGTCTAAATGTTGAGAAGAAGCCAGACGTGTGAATGAGGGAGGTGGGGAGAGAGAGAAGTTGGTTCTGGAAGATGCTATTTTCTGGAGATGGTAGGAAATTTGGCAATGAAGGTCAATGTCACTGAGTTTTTAACAAATAAGAGAGTTCAATTTTATCTTCTTTACAACATTATAAGGCAAGAGTTACTTTTCTGATTTCACAGATAAGACTAAGAAGGAAAGGGGAACATTTAAACCTTACTCGGTGTCATATAGCCAATTATTTGCAGAATCAGGCTTTGAAAACTGCATTCTAGACCAATCTAGCATGATGCCTCTCTTAGGAGAGGTGATCATAAATGATCATAGGGTTGGTGAGAGAAGCAGAGTAAATGTTTGGAGAAATTTGATAGTCTCTGCTTGCCCTAACCCTAATTATAGCCGAAATGCCTCTCATATGTCTACAGTTGTGCTGGGTGTTACAGGGAGGTATAATATCATTAGCAGCATTAAGTTATAGATAGTATTTAAAGAACCAATACTGCAAAATGAAGGTCAAAATTAATTGTATTGGAGGGCAATAAAACAAGACTTCTATAGAAGAGACATCAAGAAAAGGCTTAGGGCTTGCAGATAACAGATTACATAGTGATTTTCTGTGTGTGTGCATGTGTTTTATACTCGTTCTTACAGAAGTTAAGTATGTCCTACTTTTATAAAGTTAAAAATAGAAAATCTTACCAATTCCTACATTAGCAGATGATTATATAGATTATCAAAGGATTACATCCTTTTCAATGGATTTACTTCCTAGTAAATTCATTATTCATTTTACTATGAGTTGCAAATCATATTTAACAGAGAAGCTACACAGCAAAGAATCTGAGAGTTCACTAATTGTTAGGAAATATGGCTAACGCCAAATCAATAAAAAATGGAGACAAACTTAAAAAAAAACCTAGAAATAAATGTAAGGTTTATGAGTATTTATTTATAGTAAAATTCTTGGAATCCATCTATTGTATATAATGTAAGATATTAAGTTTTCACTTGAGTAAAAACAAAACAAAAAAACACTCTGTCTACTACTGTATGTTGTGTCAAAAATATATTTTAAATGTATAGCCAAAAGGTGAAACATTGGGGAATGAATTAGCCTTTTACTTTCTAAAGTACTTCTTTAATTTCTGAACATACATTACCCGCCACTCAAACTGTGAAGGACACCAAGTTGATGATATTCAAACATGTAAAGTTCTCATAGCCTTCTTTGTTTTCTCCCCAAAGCATACTTTGTATTTGAATATTTCATCAATATCTCTACTACACCATAAACTCCTTAAGGACAGTCACTATGTGACCCTTTATTCATCTTGGACCACAGTATACAGAAGGATTTTAATAATCACAATTTTTCTGTGGAGTCAATCAATGTGTTTCTGCTGTTGTCAAACAGGCTGTTCTGTGATCAAACATCCTGCCTCATCATGCTATCCTACCTAACCTAGGTATACCTTTTCCAGTGTACCACAGGGATCTATAAATGATCCTTTTTTCTTAACCAATTTGTACCAATGGCACGAATGCCTAATATCGTGTCAAAAGTACCATCTCGTTACTTCACCTCCACCCTACCCCCCGCTCCACACATGCAGATAGTTCTATGGCTAGAAGCAGGTTATTTGCCACTAATAATGGAAATTCAAGCACAATGACAACTTTTTGAGAATGACATTTTAAAAGAAACATTTTAGCCATCTGAACAATACGCCACATGCATGACAGCATGCTTATATTTCAAACACTCCGACAGATGACATTTCCTGATCAAGACTAACTTATCATTTGTTGGTAGACATGATTTATCTTATGTAGCAGAAAGCTGAAACACATTAAAAATAAATAGTCCAATTTAATTGGGATATAGCTTAAATATTCTATAGTCTGTAAAAAATATAGAATCTCAGTATAAAAAAAATAAAAATGAAGGTAATGTAGTCTAGTCCTGATTAGATGGTTTCAAACGGAAATGTTACCTTTTGGTGTGGTGATTCAAACAAGTATTTAAAAACTCATTCATGGATTTTACCTGCAATTTTCAACGTGAATTTTCTTCACAGCCTTGGATGGGATGAAAGATTCCCAGTTATTGATTTCTGTAACTTCTATGCAACCCGTAAAATTCTCCACTGGCCCAGAAATCTGAGATGGAGGAAGAAAAGGAGAGAGGGGGGAAAGAGAGGGAATATTTATATCATTTCTACAATATATTATTCTTGCTGTAAACTGGTCAGAATGTGCACATTGGCCAACTGATTTATTCGACATATTGGTAGAATGTAATTTAACTCTTTTCATAAATACTATTCCAGAAATTAGCATAAAAGAATACTACGTTAGTCAAAAGTCACTTGGAATCTGTACATATTATCACTGTATGAATCACATATATGAATAAAGAAAAAGTTTCATGATTACAGTGAGTTATAGCTGGAACATACAAGAAATGCTAATATGCTCATCCTCCCATCAATGGATATTTTTGCATCTTTTGCCTCTGTCCCTCGTACTTTTTCGTTCAGACATTCATTACCTTTGCCCCGCCCACAGCTATCAACACAGTAAGAGAGTTTTTTGTTTTTAATTTGTCAAAGGAAACACAGTAAACTGAATATTTGTGACATCGCACAGCTCTGATGCATTCTGCATGCCTTTGTGTTCAGTTGTGTAGCCAATCCTCCTCAGGAATAACTTGGGCAAAAAATAACAACTAGAAAGATTGCCAACAGGACCAGAGCAAAAAAAGAAAATAAGGGCTTTGGAAAGCATTTGTCTGATGAACAAATATAGCCTCTTAAAGATAAACAGATCTATGACTTTTCATTTTATTCACTGTGAACATACAATACTATTCCATTGATCATGTGTCTATATAAATTTACATTTATGTGAGAAAGGGAAGTTAATAAAAACTACAAAGGGCACAGCTCAGATATCAACAGTTAGATACGAGCATATATTTCAGGTTCTGTTTACTCTTGTGTTTTGGACATTGTTAAAATGTTTAACCTAAGATGGACCAAATTATGAATAGGATAATCACTGAACTTATACCCTTAAAAATAAGTTGTCTACCTTGACTTTTGAATTAAAAATATGCACTAGTTATATTTTCAAGACTTAGTTTCTCATTAAATGTAATATTACGAAGGATGGAAGGGAGACTCTGTATTGTTTATAAATTGTAGAGTGAATTTATTTTATTTCATCTTTTAACTTAGAGTCTTAGTTTAAAAACCTGTAAATATATTTCTTCCTCCTTCTGATATTGGCTCAAACGTACTACAAACCCTCTCAACAAGTAACACTCTGTCAAGTGTCAAAAATGACTGAACTGGAAAACAAAACAATATTTCACACAGCAAGTTTACAATGAAGTCAGTTCATTCTAAGGAAAACAGAAATATTTGGCTCTTACATGTTTCAGATGGGAAAATACTGATTTATAATTTTTAGGTTAAAGTTTTTAGGGTTTAATTAATCTTTTTGTCTTTCAAATTAAATTTGTATATTTATCAAGGTTATACATGAACCTAGTTTTCATTTAAAGTTTACATATACTTCTCCTGAAAAATTATACACTTGTGAATATATAGTTTACAATTAAAAATTTAAAAAATTAAATGATCTTGGAAAAATGCTATTGATAGCAATGATTATAAATGTTTTACTTTAACATAGTTCAAAAATAGCATAATGTATGTGCATATTTAAAAAGATATTTTTCTCTGTTCATGAAAATCCTTATTATTTATGAGGATGAAAAGTATGAAGGAAGTTATAGCTTTTTAAATAAATATGAAGCAATGAAAGATACTCTAAAAGAAAATGATTCTATGATTACTCTGTGAGATACTAGATAGAATTCTAGGTTTCGAATCTCATTCACATATTACGGATTAAAAGATAAGTATTCATTTATTCACCCTGGACTTTGTTAGCAAGAAAAAAACTCCACAGCCTTTAAATTTGAATGAATTCAAAATTATTTCATTTCTCCTGTATTAAGAGATTTAACGTCTCTAGTTCTTTCACACATTAACTTCAGGCACTCTTGTTCAGGATGAGTTAACTGGTTCCCAAATTCTCATGTAAGTCTTTTCACTTTGAATATGGAAATTTCATTTTGCAAAAAACATCAAACTTGTACCCAGGAATACTAAATCTAAATAGTAAACTCTAATCACATGGGTTTTAGATAGTTTATAATGTTGGGAACATTTCCCCCTTGAATTTGGCTAACATAAAAATATGGTTAGTTAGGTTTCTGGAACAGGATTTTTAAAAAGTAAAAAGGAAACACATAAAATATATAATTGATAGAAGTTACAATGTAACCATGTATAATAGATTAATTAAGATTGAGAAATCATAAAAAATCACCTATAAGAGATTACAGGAATGCTGTTGCTATATGTTATTTCCCTTTCCATGAGAAAACATCTGTACTCATATATACTCCTGGGATTTTTCAAATCTGGTTTTTATTTTTGTTCAGGGCAAATAAAATAATGATCCCTAGTTACTTCTAAACAATGTAAAATGGCCACCACACAGTATCAAGAATATGATTCACACTACTGAACAGTAATAACAGAGTTTTCATTTTTTTTTAATGTTTATTTTATAGAGAACAAGAGAGTGAGCATGAGCTGAGGACGGACAGAGAGAGAGAGAGAGAGAGAGAGAATGTGAAGCAGGCTCAGTGCTGATGGCAGAGAGCTTGATGTGGGGCTCAAACTCAGGAACCATGAGATCATAACCTGAGCTGAAGTCAGACGCTTAACCAACTGAGCCACTCAGGTGCCCCAACAGAGTTCTCATTTCTTACTTCAAGTTTGACTAAAAGTTATAAACACATCTTCAATATATTCTCATATTTTTCTATCTCTATATGAACAGAAGAATATTTAATTTTATCTCTGGCATTTGATGGCCTTTACTCTCATTTTTTAAAGAGAGTTGAAGCCCATGAACTATCAATCCTGTACAAATAAGTTTCTATATTAATACTCAATAGCAGTTACATAAAGGTGAGACAGAGAGCCTTCCTCACTATCATTTAGATGCATATATTATATTCTAAATTTATAAACAATTTAAAATAAAAATGTACCATCTGAGATTTTTTTTGAGACTTATATCCCTAAATATTTAACATCATGTGAAAAAAGTTATTAAAGTGAGAGAAATATTTAATTTTTTTTGTACTGATATAGTAGAAACACAATTAATTGAGGAGTATATGGATTCTTGGTTAACCTGCTGTTAAGTGGTAATTTTAAGAGCTAGTGTTTCATTCTTTTATATCAGTAGTTTATAAGTTCTTTCTATTTACATTGTTATTTATATTTTTAAATGGTTTTCTTTTTTTTTTAATTTTTTTTTTATTTATTTTTAAGAGACATAGAGGCACAGCGTGAACAGGGGAAGGGCAGAGAGAGAGGGAGACACAGAATCGGAAGCAGGCTCCAGGCTCTGAGCCGTCAGCACAGAGCCTGACGCGGGGCTCGAACTCACAGACTGCGAGATCATGACCTGAGCCGAAGTCGGCCGCCCAACCGACTGAGCCACCCAGGCGCCCCCTTAAATGGTTTTCTAATGTACCTCCTGTAACCAATTTGGCTGAATTCAAGTGACTCTTTAGATTGTGAAAACCAGTAAATTTGGTTTGTAATCAGTTAAGAAATAAACAATAGGTAAAACAGAAACAGCTCCGTAAGTTTCCTTTTTACTATAGATTGTTTTATCAGTTACTTATGTGTTTTTGAAGGTCTCATCTTAGGCACACTGTGGTAATTTCATACAACTTTGAGAAATGTGAAAAAAAAAGATTATTTTTAAGGAAGCAATAGTAATTTTTTTAAACAAAGCTTCTATTGCTAAACTATTACTTAAATCCCATATTAAACTCAAATCTGGTAGGATGGGAAGACATTTCAAGAATGTAACTTATAAAGAACATCCCTGTTAAACTGCCACATGATCTATTCCCTCTGCTGCTACTGCTGCTGCTAGGATGTTTTCTGTTTTCCAAATATTGTGTCTTAGTCCAATATCTGGCACTCTTGATTCCCTTCTGCACTTCCAAGTGCCCTTTTGGTATTATTTCCCTTAACAACTTTCTTTACCATTTCTTATAATGTAGGTCTGATGTTTATTCATGTTTTCTTTCCTTTTTTTAAGAAAATGACATTATTTGTACTATTTAAGTATACTTTTTTATTTTGAGAGAGAAAGAGAAACAGAGTGAGAGAGGTGGAGAGGAGAGACAGAATCCCAAGCAGGTTTTGTGCTCTCAGTGGGCTCGAGTTCACAAACCATGAGATCATGACCTGAGCTGAAATCAAGTGTGGGATGCTTAACTGACTGAGACACCCATGCCCCTAATTTGTAAAAATTTAAATATTATTTTTGTTGCATTCAGATTTCTGCATTTAAGGGTTTTTTGAATTATTTTTATTTCAGCACTTGAAAACGTTCTCGTCTTCTAGATTGCACTGCTTCTGATGAGAAGTCAGTGAAAATTCTCTTTGTATTAGGTCTTATTGAGATTATTGCATTTATGAATTGATATTTTTCATAAAATCTAGGCAAATTTGGTCAATATTTCTCTAAATATATGTATTCATTTTTCTGTTCTTTCTCCCTCCACCTTCTGGAACTTTATATCACATATTTTAACTCCTTGTTACATTCGACAGGTAACTTAGGTTTTTGTTCCTTTTTCCATCATTTTTATCTTTCTTTCAGTGTGGTTTCTATTACTATGTATTCAAGTTCAATGATTTTTCTTTTGTAGCAATGTAGTCTGCTGTTAAGCCAATACTGTTCAGATATATTTTTATCTTTGAAATTTATATTTCTTTTACACAGTTGACTTTTTGTTGATTTATACTTTATTTTTTTAATAGTTTCAATTTTTCCCTATTTTCGTTCATGTTTTATTTTCAGCCAAATTCATAATAGCTGGCTTAAAGTTCTTGTATGCCAATTATAATCTCTATGATTTCTTGATCTGTAATCATTTTTAATCCTGATTACCGTGCACAGTTTCTTGCTTCTTTCTAGAGCTAATGTTTTTTTATTGAATACTGGACATTGTTGCATGTGTGTTTGTTGTGTGTTTTATTCCAATTTTCCAATATTCCAAAATTCCAATTTTCTAACTGTTCGTGACAGTAAGGAGAGTCTAACCAGCAATTACTCCTTCATGGCCAGAAACCCCTGCCTTTTCTTTTTTATTTTGGTACTACTACGTGATTTGTCATAAAAATAATTAGGTACAACTCTCAAACTCTTAGTACTATCCCAGATTCCATGCTCAATTTTCACACTCATTTATCAATTTATTCTAGTATGAGCTTTTGAATTTCTAAATAACATGTTCATATTTTGGGGTATTTATTATTCAATTTCACAAATTTTTGGAGACTTTTTATATAAGATTATATCTATACCATATGTAATAATTTTTGGTTAAATAGCCAGCATTACATTAATAATAATTTTAGCTGCATCACAGCTTTAACTTAAATGTTTAATGTTTATATTACTCCTACACAATTATTATTTACAGTGGAATGATACAACGGTTAATGATGGCAACATTTTCTTTCTTTCTTCCTTTTATTTCCTTTTTTGTGCTCTACATTCCTATGGCTTATTTATTTTATAACTGGAAGTGTGTACCTCTTAATCCTCTTCACCTATCTTGTCTATCTCCTCGATCCTGTCCCTCTGGCAACTACCAGTTTGTTCTATATTTAGGATTCTGTTTCTGTTCTTTTGTTTGTTCATTTGTTTTGGTTTTTAGAATCCACTTACAAGTGAAATCATATGGTATTCATCTTTCTCTAACTTATTTTGCTTAGCATAATAACCTCTTGGCCAATTCATGTTGTAGCAAATGACAAGATTACATTCTTTCGTGTTTTTTTATTTTATGGCTAAGTGATATTCCAGCGTGTGTGTGTTAGCGTGTCTGTACATGTCAGGACATTTGGGTTTGCTTCCATACCTTAGCTATTGTAAATAATGCTGCAATAAACAAAGAGGTAAATATATCTTTTCAAATTGGTGACTGTTTTCTTTGGGTAAATATCTAGAAGTGGAATTACTTGGTCATGCGGTATTCCTATTTTTAATTTTTTGAGGAACTTTCACACTATTTTTCACAGTGGTGTACCAATTTAAACTCCCAACAGTGCACAAAGGTTCCTTTTTCTTCACAACCTTGTCAATACTCATTTCTTGTGTTTTTGATAGTAGTCATTCTGGTGTAAGGTAATATCTTTGTGGTTTTGACTTGCACTTCCCTAATTATTAGTGATACTGAGCATCTTTTCATATGTCTTTTTCTTAAATGTTTATTTATTGGGGGGGGAGAGAGAGAGAAGGAGAGGCAGGGAGGGAGAGAGTATGTGTGAGCATGGGAGAGGGACATAGAAAGTGGGAAAGAGAATCCTAAGCAGGCTCCAGCTTCCAGCACAGAGCCCGACACAGGGCTTGATCCCATGAACTTTGAGATCATGACCTGAGTCAAAATCAAGAGTTGGACACTGAACCAACAGAGCCACCCAGGCACCCCTTTTTGTGTATCTTGGCCATCTGGACATCTTGGACATCTTCTCTGGAAAAGTTTCTATTCAGTTCCTCTGCCCATTTTCTAATTGGATCATTGGAGGGGGGTTGGTGTTGAGTTGTATAAGTTCTTAATATTTTTAGAATATTAACTTTTTACTGGATGTTATCATTAGTATGTATCTTCTCCCATTCAGTAGACTGCCTTTTTGTTTTGTTGATGGTTTCCTTCATTGTGTAAAAGTCTTATTTTTTGATGTAGTCCCAATAGTTTGTTTATATATTTGTTTAGCTTTTGTTTCCCTTGCCTCAGGAAACATAGCTAGAAATACATTGCTAAGGTAGATGTCTGAGAGATTATTGCATAATTTTTTAAAAGAAATTTTATGGTTTCAGGTCTCACATTTGGATTTATTTTTGTGTTTTAAGTAAGAAGGTGATCCATTTTTATTCTTTTGCATGTAGCTGTTCAGTTTTCTCAGCACCATTTATTGAAGAGAGTGTCTTTTTTCCAATTGTATATTCTTGCTTCCTTTGTCATAGACTAATTGGCAATATAGCATGAGTTTATTTCTGGGCTCTCTATCCTGTTCCATTTATCTATTTTTGTGCCAGTGCCATACTGTTTTGATTAATACTGCTTTGTAGTATATCTGAAATTTGAGATTGTGATACCTCCAGTCTTGTTCTTTTTTCTCAAAAAAAAAGTCTTGTTCTTTTTTCTCGATAAGAACCAGAACCCTGGTTATTCAGGGTCTTTTGTTATTTGATACAAATATTAGAATTACTTGTTCTAGTTCTGTGAAAAATAATATTGGTATATTGGGTATTTTGATAGAGATCAAAATGAGTCTGTAGTTTTCTTTGGGCAGTATGAACATTTAACAATATTAATTCTTCCAATCCATGAGCATAGCATATCATTTCATTTGTCTGTGTTATCTTTAATTTATTTCATCAATGTTTTATAGTTTTCAGAGTACAAGTCTTTCACCTCCATTAAATTTATTCCTAGGTATTTTATTCTTTTTGGTGCAATTATAAATGGGATTGAGTTGTTTTTTTTTTTTAATTTTTTTAAGTTTATTTATTTTTAGAGAGAGAGCAGAGTAGGGGCAGAGAGAGAGGGAGAGAGAGAATCCTGAGAAAGAATCCCAGGCAGGCACCATGCTGTCAGGGCAGAGCCCGACGCAGAGCTCAAACCCACGAACCGAGATCATGACATAAGCCTAAACCAAGAGTTGGATGCTTAACCAACTGAGCCACCAAGGCACAGGGATTGTGTTCTTAATTTCTCTTTCTGATACTTCATTATTAGTGTATTCTCTTCCTTATGCAACCTTTCTAAATTGAATCTCATTATTGCTTTCTTTTTATTGGCTTAGTGTTCATGTTCTTATCATCCCAAAACTCTGCTAGACATATAAATCTCTCCTCAATAATTCAAATACTATGAAAACTTATTTTTTTCTCATTTGAGTTTTCACTATCTCTTCATTATCACATTTGAAATTTATTGTACTGCTATTCTGTGATGAATCCACTCTTAATTGGTTTTCATGTTACTCACACTTAATTCATTCCTCTTTTGGCACATTCATTGATAATATAATCAAATTGGATCAGTATCAGCTTCAAACAGACAGAAGCAACTAAAAGCTCTAAAGCAATATAGGGTTGTTACTGTGAAGTCTTATACTTGATAATGGATGAAAAAGTAGAAAAGGGGTGAGTATATTGTGGTGACTTTGATGAATTACTTGTGGGACATAGAGGAAAAATGAGGGAAATAAAGAAGTAGAATACTCTATGCTATAAATATTTGTTAAATCCCTACTAAGTATTTATTAGCTTGTCAAAATCATTTCAAGGCTGGTACTTTGAAAAATAATCAGTAAGAAAAAGATGGAAATTGTTAGGAAGTACCTACTTTGAACACACACAAGTGATTTTGGATGTTAACATGTAATGTTTCAGATATTTAGCTGTTATTAGGATAAACACAAATTAGATGACAACTGTGTGCTGTGTATAATGCCAACTGATACATAGGAGTCTAAATATCCTAAATGTGGGACTTTAGCAACATAATGACAAAACCACTACATGAGAAGGAATTTTTCATTCTACAAATTTCATAATACCTCTACCAATTTTATTGTAATATATTCATTAAATTATGTATACTCTGTAAAGATTGTGGGATTCATGTGGACACAGTCTATGTAGAAGGAAAGAGAAAGTTGGTTAAGAGTAGAGAAAGTTGGTTAAGAGAATTAGATTTATATATTGATTCAACAAATGTTTATAAAGTACATACTGTGTACTGAGCATTGGGTCACCATATACGTTTACAGAAATTGTTTACTGTCAAAAACACTAGCTGGTAGAGTGGAGTACAGCCTGATATTTAAACCACATTTTTTTTCCTCCAAGCTATCATCACAGAAATATCTGCTTTAAAAACATCTGTCTAATTCAAACAAGGTCACCATAGAGTCCAGCAACTATGAAGCTAGGCACTACTGAAATATGATGCCAGTAAAAAAATATGATAAAGTTCAGTAAAAAATGGGAAGAGGACAATACAGTTTATTTTTTTCTTTTACAATTTTTTAAAGACTAAATTTTTTAGAGCAGTTTTAGGTACACAAAAAAAATAAGAAATTCCCTCATACCCTCTGCTCTCACACACAGCTTCCCCAATTATCAATATACCCCTAAAGAGTGATACACTTGTTACAAGTGATGAACCCACATTAACATATCATTATCACCCAAAGTCCATCGCTCACCTTAGGTTTCACTCTGTTATACATTCTGAGTTTGGAAAAATGTATAACAACATATATCCATCACTTTAGTATCATACAGAGTATTTTCACTGTCCTAAAAATCCTCTATGCTCTGCCTGTTCATCCTCTCACATACGCCCCAATCCTTGATGACCACTGATCTTTTTTCCATCTCAACTACATCACATAACTGGAATCATACAGTGTGCAGCCTTTCAGATTGGCTTCTTTCACTTAGTAAGATGCATTTAAGGTTCTTCTATTTCTTTTTAAAGCATGATAGCTCATCTTTAAACTGAATAATAATAATACTCATAGTCCAGAGGTGCCACAGTTTATTTATCCATTTGTCTACTGCAGGACATCTTGGGTGCTTTCAAGTTTTGGCAATTATGAACAAAGATACTATAAACATCCATAGGCTTAGAGTTTGATTTTTGATAATCGCATGAGTAACTGTTTGGAGATCAAACCTCTTATGAAAACAACTAAATAGAATTGAATTTACATGAAAATCTGTTTGCAAACAATAAAGAACACTGAACATGTGTTTCTAAATTCTACTGGGTTTTTGAGCCAACAGGGTTTTAGAGTTACCTAGAATTTACTCTGTGGACATCATCAGTGATGTTGGTTGCTACTTCTTCACTACAGAAACTGTCAGAGAATGTTCTTGTATAAGGACAACTAGAAAACCATGAGCACAATTTCAACTGTTTTTTCTCTACTTTATTCTTTCTTTTAGCAAGGCCAAACATGCTCTGTTCTACACACTGTAATCTCTACAGTAACTACTCCCTTCCTAACCACTCAGAGACATGACTTAAATACAGTTACCTGTAGGCTGAGGGATTTACCGTGGGTTCATCCGTCTGTCCGTCCGTCCGTCCTTCCTTCCTTCCTCTCTCTCTTTTTACTACATAGCTTTATTGAGCTATAATTCACATATCATAAAATTTACCCACTTAAAGACAATTCCATGGTTTTAGTATATTCAGAATTATTCAACCATTACCGCAACCAATTTTAGAACAGATTTATCACTCAAAAAAGAAACATTTATTCATTAGCAGTCTCTCTCCATTCTTTCTTCAAGAGAAGGCAACCACTAATCTACCTTGTATCTACAGATTTGCCTACTATGGACATTTCTTAAAAACAGGAACATAAAATGTGTGGTGTTTTGTGAGGGGCTTCTTTCACTTAGCAATGTTTTAAAAGTTCCTCCATTTTGTAGTTATGCATCAATACTTCATTCCTTTCATTGATGAATGATATTTCTTGACGTGGATATATCATATTTTGTTTATATATCTGTCAGTTAATGGCCTTTTGGACTATTTCAGGGTTTTTTTGGGGGGAGTATTAAGAATATTTTTGGGTTTTACGTGGACATGTGTTTTAATTTCTCTTGGTTAAATGTGTGTGTGATTTGTTTAAGTGTTTCCTACTACACCTGCTTCAGTATAAATCCTGGGGAGGGAGCTAGTAGCCAGAGCTAATCCCATGCTGGAAATAATGCATCAAGATTACTCTTAATTGGAAACAACCTAAATGTCCATCTATGGAAGTCTGCTCAAGTAAACTGTTGTACCATTCCCGTGTAAACAAAGTAGGAACATCTCCATATACTACGATGGAGTGTGCAGTGGATGCTATGGTATCTACCCAGGTCTCCCATTAATATTAAAGGATTCCTCTCCTCTTTCAACTACTTGGGGTACTGCTGGCAGATAGACTTTGCCTTTCAGCATTCTTTGGGAATTACTTTACTCCAAGGGTGTAACTTCATCCGAGTTTTCTCCTCTTTCCTATGGTAGTTTGCATCCAATGACTGGTCAAAAGGGGACTGTAAAAGCCCAGACTCCTCACTCCAACATCTGACAACTCTGAATGATCAGTCCAGTTCCAACTTGACAGGGGTTTCAAAAAGCTGTATTGAGACTGTATCTCATTCCAATGCCTCCTCCTGCCCAATCCTACTTCCCTCCTTTTCCTTCCCTTCTAAAGACAGTAGTTTCAATAGCACTAGATCTAAACCACTTGTACATTAATTTTCATCCCAGAGTCTGCTTTCCAGAGAATACAACTTGCAATTCAGTGATCACCAGACACACGGCTAGGTAGAAAAAGTAAAGTGAAAAGTTTATGCATATGCTATTACTTAATAATGGAAGAATATGAACTTATGTATTTGTATATGTCATTTGTTTATATTTAACAATCAAAATATGAGGAAGGGGAAAGGAATAGGGCAGAGGCAATGATAACGGAAACTAAATTTCTTAAATATTTCTTAAATAGAGCTTTGGATATGGATTTGAGTTTGAAACCAAGTAAACATAATATGTCATTATAAAATAAAATACAAACTCATGAACTGCAAGATCATGATCTGAGCCAAAGTTGGACGCTTAACTGACTAGCCACCCAGGCACCCCACTACTCTGATAACTTTAAAACACAGTACTTTGAACATGTATCTTCAGTGGAATCTTAAAGACAGAAAGAATAAAAAATATTAAACTTTTCAATAATATAAATTGGTGGTAGTGATGGAACATTATTCTATTAGATGTGTGCCTACTGCAGCATAAATCACATGTATATTATGACAGTATCATTCAACACATTGTTTTTTTGCATGTCTGGAAGGAGATGAACTGAAAACTATATATGAGAGTTCCTAACTGTGATTGCAATTATACTTATTAGTTTATGAGGTTTTTTTTTCATTATAACAAAAAGATCTTTCCTAGTTTGACTAGAGAAGAGCTAGGAAAAAATAGTGCAGTAACAAAGATCAGCTCTAGGTTCCATTTGTGATCTCTAAACACTACTTTATACCAAAAGGAGTCTGCATTCCTTGGAGAAAAGCCTAATTATACATCTGGGAAAATTTAAGAAACCATGGAAACTCTACAGTACAAAGAATGTAATTTCTTCAATAAAATTTTGGTCAAAAAATAAAACTGACAGAGCAAGATTTTATACTTGAAGTGATATTTGAGAGGCATATTACCCAATCACAATATACAGATGTTACTTGGTTTAATTTAAACAAACTATTTTTTTAAAGAAGTTTATAAAACAGGAAGATGTGAAAAATGGATATGCCAGTAAAAATTATTATTGCTTTTTAAAGGTGATAATGCAATTATGGTTATCATTTTGAAGATTACTTAGCTTACGGAAATCCATCTAGAAATATAAATAAAGTATTCTGATGTCTAAGATAAGCTTCCAAAATATCTTTGAAAATGGAGGGTAGAGTACACATTTAATACTTAGATGAAATATGGTTTTGTTCTTTATTTGCTGAAGCTACCAGTGAACTCATCACATTCTTTTTTCTACTTTTGCATATGTGTGAAGTTTTATTTGCAAAGAAAATTCTACTTCTCCACAGGCCCTCGAGCCCCACTTACACTTACTTGGCTTACTCCCCTAGTATCACCACAACCCAAGCAGCTCTTCAGCTCTACTACACTGGTTTAAAATACTCAATTTGTTCCAACATCTCCATGTCTTTTGATAATTTAATCTGTTTACTTCTTTTCTTACCTACTCTTTCTTTTAAAAATAGGAAGTTCGCTCAGCTGTACCCCTCTCTCTTCCTCACCACACTTCTCCTTGTGCTCGCCTTTTAAGCTCTTTCTCCCAACACAAGAAATTCACCTTATTTCTGCCTAATTGAATTTTATTCTCTCAACCTCTACTCACAGGTGAACTTACATAATTTTACATGAAAGGTAAATAATTGAACATTTTAGGAAATAAAATTTTGTGTTTCTATTTTAATACTGAAACTTTTCATATCACACTGTCCATAACCATCACAGTAGCCCAACAAAAACCATTCTGGCTTGGTAAAAAAACTCGATAAAAAAAACATTTTTTTTAATAGTTTATTGTCAAATTGGTTTCTATACAACACCCAGGGCTCAATCCAATGAGCGCCCTCCTCTGTGCCCACCACCCACTCTCCCCCCTCCCACACCCATCTCTCCCCTCAGTTCTTTCTTATTCTTTGAGAGTCTCTCATGTCATGTCTTCCTTCCTCTCTGTGGCTTTTTTTCCCCCCCTTCCTCTCTTCCCCTCCCCCCTGGTTCTCTGCTAGGTCTACGGCCATACCAGCCTGAACGCGCCCGATCTCGTCGATAAAATTTAAAAAAAAATGTACTAATAGCAATGATAATGAAATAAAAGTAGTAATTACTATCTATTGAGTACTATTATGCACTTACCTAACCTTCATAATAGTTTTATTATACAGAGTCTATCAGCATTTCAGTTAGCTATTTACTATTTGTGGTTTACTATTTCTATTACTGATGTTCTAAAAAGATTTCCTGGCATCATATTCATATATGGGTGGTCTTTGATCAAAGAACATGACTTTTGGCCTTTCTTTGCATATCAGTTTCTATTTGGAAGAAGGCATTACACAAGCTCATTTCAGTTACTTTCTCCCTCTCTTTTTTCTGAGAATCCAAACACTCCAGAGTCAGTCTAGGTTAAGACTACTATATGTTGAGGAACTCCCCTGAAGTTGCCAAATTCTGTAGCTAGCTGAGTTTAATATTTCAATATGGAACAAAGTACGTGGAAATCCACAGTTGAAGATCTTAATCTATATCTCTAATGTACCTATTACCAATAACAAAGCTTACAAATGTAACTTCATTTCTCTGACACCTTGCATGTGCTGTTTAATGGGTACTAAATTTGTTTGGGAAACAGCTCTTTCAAACCTCTCAAATCTCTGTTAAGTGTTGGAAGTTTGGATAATTTGCCCAAGTCACAAACTTAGACAAATGGCATGGCATAACTATATAAGCTAGTTTTCATAATCTAGATTTCAGGCCACTGAGCCTAGAGACCATTCTCTTCCTCACTTACCTATACTAAGAATCTCTGGAGTTTTGTTTGCTATCCTTTACTCCATTATGGACCTGGCATTATTGAGTTGTTAAAATATTGTGAATGATCATTTATTGATGGTTGCTTAACACTGTACACTTTTAATTCAAATGCTTTTAACAGGAATTTTAATACTATTTTGGATCATTATGTGATCATGTTTCAAAATGATGGCAGGATATTGTGATATGATCTATGCGTTGTTTACTTCTGATCTTACAACCAGTAAAAAAACGCATTAAAATTTGGGAAAAAAGTGTGTTATACATCAGCACTGCTATAGACCAAATGCGGCCTCCTCTAAGTTTGTATGCTGAAACCAAATCCCCAATGTAGATGTATTTGGAGGTGAAGTCCTTGGAAGGTGATTAGGTGATGAGGGTGGAACTCTCATAAATGGGATCCGTGACCTTATAAAAGAGACCCTAGAAAGATTCCTCAACCCTTCCACTAGGTGAGGCTACAACCAGAAGATGTCCATCTGTGAACGAGGAAGTACATCCTCCCCAGGTACCGAATGTGCCAGAACTTTAATCTGGACTCACCGGTCTTGCAACGTATTTTCTGAGGACCACAAATTTGGCACCATTTCAAGTTGAAATTTAATTAGGTACCGATATGTCAATTCCAACATAAGTTTATAATGGAAAACTATTATATTAATAATAATACCTTATTAAAATTCAACCATAATTTAAGATATAAAAATAAGTTACAATTTTCTTTCAGTATACATAATGAGGAGAATGCCAACTTAGGTAGAAATTCGGTCTATAGTATTGTTTGACATTAGATAAGAGTTAAGGTTTTGTAAAATAAATAATGAGTATAATGTTAGAAATAAAGTAAATCTTTTCCTTTAAATTCAAGGTTTTATTTTGATTTTTTAATGAAAATAAGTATTATTTAAAAGTCTCTTAATTCTTTTCAATTTTAAAATCACAAGTGAAGAAATTCTTTAAAAAACCTCAAATAAATTTGCTACTCACTGATGCCCTAGTTGATAGCTGAAGGATTCCTGGAATAAAAAAGCATTTGTATCCATAAGAATGTAGAATATTGTAAAAGGCAGATCCTGTCTTTACCTGAATTATAAAAGTAAAATAATGTAGTATTCTACTATTTGCAGTGGTTACTTGAAGTCAGCAAAAAAAAATTCAAGTTTAAGTCAAATGTTGCAGCTTCTCAGTTTTTTCCTAGTCACAGTTCACTAAATACACATTGTATTTGAAAATGAGGGAGATTCTACTCTGAAGTCACCAGTAACCAACTCATCTTCTAGTGTTCCAGTGACTTTAGACTCAGAATTGAGCTTGTTAGAAAAGAAGCCCATTTGGCAATTTTGCAGAATTGTCTCCATATGGAGTCCAATAATGGTAACACTTTTTGTCCTACATAATATTCTTCAGGTCATGGTATTATTTCAGATTCCTATCTCTAATGTTAGCATATAGGTTGAACACATTTCAGAAAAAAGTATTTTATAGAAGATTTTAGAGTCTGAAAAAAGTGTAAATGTTATAAAAATAACGGTAACCTTATGGTAACTTCTTATTTAAGAGAAATTTATCCCATCAAATTCCAAACCTTAAAATTAATGAAACAATTCACAAGAATGCCTTTACATTCCAGAATTTACAGAAATGCCTTGTTACCCACTGTCCAGCAGTTGCAAATAATTTTGATAGCTTTTCCCAGACTTTGAAAGCATAAGAAGAAATCAGGCATATGAACGGGGTACAATAGGCTGACCTTACCCCACTCTGCCCTGGCACATCATATACCCGCCTACACTGCGTCTTTCAAGTTTTTCGTCATTCTTTAAGGTGACAGAATGGAGGAGAGAAGGATGTTTTTAAGTTAAAAGCATTCCGTTTATAGCACTCACATCTATTCTGAGAAAAGACTACATCCTCAAACACTATGTTTGTCTGTATATGGGGTAATCCAGTGTGTTGAAGCCCAGTAATTCAAAGTTTTCCAGATAGTAACAAATTGAATTGAATGAAGATTAATCCAATTACATGACCATCCACAAGGATTTTAAGATAACCAACCAACCAAGAAAACAAAACAAAAGCAAAACAAAACAAAACTAAGTGAATATTTTGTGATTTTTTAAATTTAAGTCTATGTAAATTTTTTCATTTATTCTGTAAAATTTAAATGAGGCAAAACTGGAAAAAAATTATTCAGACAGGTGGGTTCTGTCTGACCCACAGGTGCCCAGGTGGGTTTAGTCGATTAGGTGTCTGACTCTTGGTTTAGGCTCAGATCATGATCTCATGGCTTTTGAGTTTGAGCCCTGCTTTGGGCTCTATACTGACAGTGCAGAGCCTGTTTGAGATTCTTGCTCTCTTTCTCTCTCTGCCCCTCATGTGCAGTCTCTCTCTCACAATAAATAAACTTAAAAAATTATTCTAACAGAGCCAAACTGAACAAAGTAGTATTTACAGATTCTAGAACTTTTTTCTTTTTCATCACATATTTACCTATATTTTAATTTATGTCTGTATCATATCTATACCTGTATCCATCACTATAACTATCTAAAGATAGTTAACAAATAACATCAATTCATCACCTACTGTTAGCCTTTTCAAGGATATCTGAGGAAGAATAATTTCTATTTAGTCCAAAGTATCTAAACATATAAAAATAAAAAATAGTTATTTGATTCAATGGACTATATAGTCAATTGAAGGAGAAACAGATAGCAAATCCAGAAATAATTTATCAGATGATTAAGGATTTCTAGAGAAGAAAAAATCCTGAGTTTTCCTTCTGAAAAATGGTGTTAAATGCTTTTAGTAGAAGAAGGTATTTTTAGTCCTATCCTTTTCTACCGGACTATCCCAACTTTCATGTAAACATGCTTCAATATTGTCCATCCTAAAGTAATATTCTTCCCCAATCTCTCTTGCTTCTTTAGCAACTTTCATAGAAGTTTCCAGCATAGGTGTTAATTCTATCTCCTCTACTTTCTGCATAATCATAAACAAATCTGTTACTGTAGGAGTATATTTATTTCTTTACTTATAAAATAAGAATAATAATAATGCTCATATTTCCTATAGTTATTATGAGACTTTAAAGTTCATACATGTAAAATATTTTAAAACAAGACCTGGACCTTAAGTGTTCAATACATGTTAGCTAGTAACCTGTATACACTTAGAAAGAAATTTTGAGAAAATTTGCTATCCTCACTATCTTTATTGTTTTCCAATGTTGCTTCTCTCCACTACTCTATGCAACCATTTTAAAAAAATTTTTTTAATGTTTTTTTTATTTTTGAAAGAAAGAGACAGAGTAGAAGTGGGAAAGATGGCAGAGAGAGAGAAGAGGGGAGGCACAGAATCTGAAGTAGGCTCCAGGCTCTGAACTTTCAGCAGAGAGGTCAACGCAAGGCTTGAACCTTTGAACCATGAAATCATGACAGATGCTTAGCTGACTAAGCCACCCAGGGGCCCCTCTGCAACCATTTTATAAGTCACCAATGTCATGAACTCAAATGAATACTTGTTTTTTCATCCTATCCTGTAGGATGTTCTCAATGTTTACCCAGAGTAAGTCCTTACAAAGTATCTATTGCCTGACTGATTGGATGCATTATTTAATTACTTAAAATAGGATGGAAAACCAAAACCAATACAAACATATTTGTAATGGTCTGAATGAACATGTTCCTCTAAAAGTTATATGCTAAAATCATAATGCCCAATTTGATGGTATTTAGAAGACAGAGCCTTTGGAAGGTGCTCAGGTCATTAGGGTGAGGCTCTCATGAATGCGATTAGGGCCCTTAAAAGAAAGAATCTACAGAACTGTCTAGCCCCTTTGGCCATGTAAGCATACAATGAGAAGTCTGTGCCCCAGAAGAGAACCCTCTACCTGATCATGCTGGTACCCTGATCTCAGCCTACCATCCTCCAGGATCGGGAAAAACATATTTTGTTATGCTTATAAGCTAGTCACTCTGTATTCTTTCAAGATACCAACCAGAATGGACTAAGAAAATCAGTGCCGGGAACTGAAGGGGCTGCTGTAACAAATCCCTAAATCTGTGGAAGTAGCCTTGAAATGGGTAATGGATAGAGGTTGGAAGAGTGTTGAGGTTTATACTAGCAAAAGCCTACATTGCCATGAATGAACCATTAAAAGCGAGTCTGGTGATGCTTTAGAAAGAGAAGAAAGCTGTAGAGAGAACTTTAGTCTTGTCAGAGAATATCTAAGTGGTGGTGAATAGTATGTTGTAGAAATATGGATGATAAACATCATTCTAATGAAGTCTCAAATGGAAATGAGGAATGTGTAACTGAATAATGGAGGAAAGGCCACCTTTGTTATAATGTGGCAAAGAATCCAGCCAGATTGTTTTTGTGTCCTAGTGTTTCATGGAACATAGAACTTGTTAGCGATGAAACTGAATATTTGGCTAAAGCTATTTCTTTTTTTTATTTACAATTTTATTTAATAAAAAATATATATAAGGTGCACAATATGATGATTTGACTACATGTACATAGTGAAATGATCACTACAGTCAAGCTAATTAACATATTTCATCACAAAGGTGTAGTTATTTCTAAGCGAAGTGTTGAAGGTGTGGCTAGGCTTCTTTTGAAAGCTTATAGTAAAATAAAAGAAAAAAATGACTTAAAGATGGAATTGTTAATCAAGGGTGAAGCAGAACTTAAAAATTTGGAAGATTCTCAGCCTATCCATATATAAAAAGTGAGAAAGCATGTTCTGAAGTGAACACTAGTGGTGTGACCAAGGGACCTTCTGGTAAGGAGTATAGGTATGAACCAAAAACTCAATCAGCCACTCCAGCAGGGAAACAGCCAATTTGAACTGAAGGAGAAGGAGACTGAAATAAATTAAGAACATTGTTGAACTTCATAGACTTTATAGGATGGGACATACAGTTATTATTGGCTTAGAACATGTGATATTCTTCAAGACAAGGGAAGAAGGACCCCAAAGGTGATTCACAGATCATCAAGGATGCATCCTCAGGTTCAAAAGGAAGATACTCCTGGGTTTTAGCAGGATAGATGACCACTGACCAGATCCAGGCGTGTAGTGCTGCCCAAAGTGTTAGGAATGGACTATTGCTCAGTAAAGCATGAAGTGTGCTACCTCTACCTAGATTTCAAAGGATGGAGCCTCCTGGAGCCAGGAACCTGCAACCCGAGGCTGATAGACCACCTGCCTGTGATGTGAGCCCAGGCAACTCCAACCTTTGAAGCTGTCACATGAGCTGTGCTCAGTAAAATCACAAAGGCAGGGATACCCTAGAAGGTCTTAAGGTATTGATTCTGCTCTAAATCTGTTACTCGTTTTTTCCTTTTCTGTTTGTCCTTTATGGAATGGAAATATCTATCCTATGCCTGTTGCACCACTGTACTTTGGAAAAACATAATATGCCTGTCCCACCATTGTATTTTGGAAAAACATAATATATTTGATTTCATAGGTTCACAGCTAGGGAGCAGTTTGCCGCTGGATTAATTGTCTCACCCATATCTGAGTCGTATGATATTTAGATATGACTTTGGGCTTTGGACTTAGCCTTTTAAGCTACAATGAATGGACATTTTGGGGACTATTCAGATGAAATGAATGTATTTCGTATACAAGATGGACATGAATTTGGGGAGGGGGCAAAGTAGACATATGTTGAAATACTTACGTCCAACATGAGAATATTAGGAGGCAGGACCTTTGGGAGTTGCTGTTCCTTTGGGAGGACCAAGCCCTCAAGAAGAGGATTAGTGCTCTTGTTTAAAAAGGACCTTCTCTAGCCCCTTCTGCCATTTGAGAGAAGTCTGGCCCAGATGAAGGCTGTCACCAGACAACACTAGCACCTGATCTCAGACTTCCAGCCTCCAGAATTGTGAGCAGTAAATTTGTGCTGTTTATAAGCTGCCTGGTCTGTGGCATTTTGTTATAGCAGCTCAAAGACATCTGTATACTCATTTTTTAAGATCCAGTTCTTTTATCTGGATAGAAGAAAAAGGAACAGAATCCATTCACAATTGCACTGAAAACAATAAAATATCTAGGACTAAACCTAACCAAAGATGTAAAAGATCTCTATGCTGAAAACTATAAAAAAAACCTTATGAAGGAAACTGAAGAAGACACAAAGAAATGGAAAAATATCCCAGGCTCATGGACTGGAAGAATATTGTTAAAGTGTGAATACTACTCAAAGAAATCTACACATTCAATGCAATACCAATCAAAATTGCATGAGCATTCTTCTCAAAGCTAGAACAAACCATCCTAAAATTTGTATGGAACCATAAAAGACCCCGAATAGCCAAAGTAATATTGAAGAAGAAAACCAAAACAGGAGGCATCAAAATCCCAGACTTTAGTCTCTACTACAAAGCTGTAATCAGTAAGACAGTATGGTATTCACACAAAAACAGACACATAGACCAATGGAATAGAATAGAGAACCCAGAATTGGACCCGCAAATGTACGGCCAACTAATCTTTGACAAAGCAGAAAAGAGTATCAAATGGAAAAATGACAGCCTCTTTAACAAATGGTGCTGGGAGAACTGGACTGCACCATGCAGAAGAATGAAACTGGACCACTTTCTTACAGCATACACAAAACTAAACTCAAAATGGATGAAGGATCTGAATGTGAGATAGGAAACCATGAAAACCCTAGATGAGAAATCAGGAAAAAAACCTTTTTGACCTCAGTCGTGGCAATTTCTTACTCAACACATTTCCAAAGGCAAGGGAATCAAAAGCAAAAGTGAACTATTGTGACCTCATCAAAATAAAAAGCTCAGAACTATTTTAAGAAAATTTTTTTGTCCTTTGAAAAAATATAATTTTAATGTTAATTTTATAATTTCTCCTCCAGCCTTCTCTCCTTACTCAATTTCCTCTAAAGTTGCTAATTTCCACTAATTACATACACAATGTTCTGATGGTTTTTACTCAGGTCCTCAAGAAAAATTTTTTTTTCTCTAAACATATTCTCCAACTACTTACCTAGCATCAGATTCACTAGCAACTGAGCTTTGGGCTTAGACAGATGGCTGAACAAGACAGATCTCTACCCTAAAGTGGCTCCCAGTATAGGCCAGAAGACAGATATGCAAACAAATATTTATAATATAATGTGGCCAGGTGCTTCATGAAGATAGGGACTTGGTCTGCCCTCTTCACTGAATTATTCCTGGCACATAATCTTAGAATAGATGTTATATAATATTCTAGTAGTGGTGTGCACTAGTCTGTCTGAGCAATAGTCTGTAAAACTCAGCTGGAAATGGGAAACTTTATGAGCTTTTGAGTCCAAATGCCCTAGGAGTTGAACTTTATATATATTTCATATGAGTCCTTTGCTAACTGTGAGAGGTCTATGCCTTATTAGATATTTTGGCTTTTTAGAATATCTTTCTGCTTGACTGCCTGTGCATCTTCTAGAGTAGGCATTTGAAAACCCTGCACAGAAGAGGCAATGTGATCAATTTGAGGGATTGTCTTATCACATGGTTGAAACAGATCTGGTGGGATTTCAAGGGCATGAGGAAAATCTCAAAAACAATCAAAAAAATTTTCCCTCTTGGCTTGCTGATGCCAAAAATCTCACCCTCTGAGATTTATTCTTTTGGATGAATGCTTTTAGCTCACTGAAGTGTAAATATCCCCAGGAGAGGAAGCATATTAAATTATCAAACATTTAACAACTTGCTATAATTGCTTTGATCAGATTCGTTCCTGAGAACACATATTGATCAGAAGAAGCTAGTAAAAGTGCAGGGATACTGGATCTGGAGAGACACCACTACCAGGAAAAAAAGGGCTAAGACAGAGGGTGCCCAAGACAGCCAGCTGGGAAGTTGTCCCTGCCAAGTGGTTTTGCTGTTGCCTGCAGTCTAGCTTTTCCAGCCTGAAGGGACAGGGGTAACATCTGTGCTGGGGCTGTCAGAGTCCCACAGGTGCAGACAATCTAGTTTATTAGAAGTGAATTTGTAAATACGGAGAAAAGCAACTGGCACTTGGAGCCACCAGAGATTAGCGCACTAATGAAACAGGCAAAGACTTGCCTAAACACTGCTTTTATTGGTGGCACAAACAGTCACTCAAGACAGCTTAAAAGCATGAAAGGCTTACCAAAAACAACCAAAATAATAAAAGTTCAGGTTATAATACGAAGCTTGCTTTATATGTCTGAAAACAAGAATTAGTCTAATATTTAGGGTATTTGATATATGTTAATGACGTCCTGATTTATTTGAGAAAACTCTGGCAGGGATAGAAGCAAGCAGCTTCCACCAACGTCAAACATAAACAATCACATACTCTTTTGGGAAAATATAAAATAAATCAGAGTTTTATGCAAACAGAGGCCCTTATTTTAAAATAAATTCCACAGTGACTAGTTCAGCAAAGCCAAGAGAGACTTATTAGCACCATCATCATACCACTATTTGGCATTTCTTATTATTAAGTTTTTAGCTTTAGATTTTATATAGGGCATTTATGTTCTAATATTATATGCTATATATTGATTCTTCAGGTGGGCGAGTGAAAGTGAAGACAGAACCTTAACTTTACAGTTTGTTTCCTTGTAAGTCAAAAAGGGAGCTTTAAACTAGGTGTTTGCTTTCAGCTTTATTTATCTATGATGCATGAGTTAAGCATTTGGAAAAAATAGTCATGATTTTCTCAACTTCACGTTCCACCTACATTGCTTCACCTCTTTTTGTAGCATTCTACTTTTTTCCCTTAATTTGAGATATAATATAAGATTGACATTTTCAAATTTCCCAGTAAGTAAATTGTCTCCACATTCCATGTACACAAATTTGGAACTCCCTGAGAAATATATGTCATGTATCATTAAAGGCACTACCATTTTTATCACTAAATCCACTAAAATATTTATATATATGAATATACTTAGTATAATTATATAAATAATACTATCTATGTATAATTCAATGCTTAATTGTAATATACCGTGTACATAATGATCAAAACCTTTTATATTTTATTTACTTATACATCAGGGAAGGAAGAAATACATTCTAATGAGTTAAAATGTAGGTGGCACTTTTCTAGAAGATTTCTTAATATGGTTTCTTAGCCTTCAGTCATGTACAAGCTGCCTTATGATTTTTGTTATAGCTGAAAAGCCCCTATATTACAATTTGCTTTATATGTTTCTTTAAAACAACTTAGGACCAATACTGCTACCCACTCTTAGTTTGTCCTAAGCAAAAAAACCCCTCAAGAAATCACAAGTTTGGCTGTAAGTTTTATCAGACACACCAAAATGAATTTAGAATAAAATAAAATAAAATAAAATAAAAATTTGTCCATACACTGCCCAAAATTATCTTACACATAGGGAAACACAGAAGCTGTTTTGCATATGAATTAATTAAGAGCATGGAGTTTGGAGTTAACTTTTAACTCCAAGTTTAAATTTGGATTCCACTGCTTAGCTTTGCACTTCTCTATTCCTCAGTTTCCTCATTAGTGAAATGATGATAAAATGATCTACCATACAGGGTTCTTGTAAAAATTAAGATAACATGTATTAAAATTCAGGGCAGTTTCACACAGTACATGATACATACATGCTTTTATGCTAATTTTTACTGTATACGAATTAATCTTGAGTGTTTGTATTCCCTGATTGTTTTGTCCATGCAAGCATAGCTTCAATATTAGCTGTTAGGTTGAGACTGATGCCCAGATTATTTGATCCAAATCCAAGCCCCCAACAGAGTTGCTAAAGCTTCTAAATAAGTCTAAATCACTTTCCTGAGCAGCGTATTTCCTGAGAGAATCTAACTTATTGTTCTGAGCATACATTAATCAATTCAAACTTTAATTCAAATATTTACTGAGCGGCTACTGTGCACAGCACAGAAGATATTAAGGGGATACAAAGATGAGTCAGGCAGAGCTCTTCCATGGGAGAGTTAAGAAATAACATCTATACAATTAGCAAGTGACAGGAGAGGTCCACCCTCTATGATGCTGCCTTTGGAGTTCTGTGAGATGTGAGGCGATTCCCAGCTTAGGGGATCTGAAAAGTATTTGATCAGAGAGCTTTAAGGTGCCAGGAACTCTACAAAACACACCAAGTGGTTTCTTCATTGACTTCTGACCATATGCCTATAAATTTCCTTTTTTTTTTTTTTTTCAAAAGTACTAACTGAAGTGTAAATAGTAAAAGTGAAGTTTGGTCCCAGAGCCAACACTACATCATGTTATTACATTTATATTTAAATACCTGTTATAAAAAAAAAAAAGAAAAGAAAAAGCTGTCTGTAGGGCTTGGAATTACTGTTTCAGCTGTGTTCCATCTCACTTGCTGGCTTGTCATTTGAATGCTATTTACTCTAGTAATTTATTTCTTTAGAAAATTACATGGCATACTGGTGTCCCATGAGAGTTGGCACAGCTTCCAAAATTACTTAGCCTCTTCCCCTGAAGCGGCTTATACATTAGTAGAATGAATTTAATTAAATGTAGAATAATTATATTTCTGAGTATTTAAAGTATAATTCAAAACAACCAAAATAAATATTCTTATCCTTAGTCTAAATAATGCACTTTAAATTTTACATTCCCCAGTCTTTTAAATTCTGGTCCTTTGTACATCTTCATCCACTGGACAATTTCACTCCATCACGAAAGAGGTGCTTCTGCATAGGCTTTAGTTCTGGTGTAGAGACGACACAAGTATCTAGTGTTTGCCAAATGCATGCAGTTCTGAAGTAGTGGGAGACATTTTTACACAGAATGATATGGGGGCGGGGATGGAATTGTCTCCATATTATCAAAATCTGTTCCAACATAATCTCCTTTTTTTCTTTTCTTATTGTAACTACAGCTTCCATGGCCCTGAGCAGAGTCGGGTGAGCTGTGGAAAATCTGTCAGGTGAACAAGCTTAATTAGCCCAGAATAGTTCTTCACCATTCCTAAATCCAAGCCCTAAAGACAGATATGATTAAAGTCTATAAAAAATAAAAATGTACTTAAAATGCTATTTTGAGGCTCATTAAACTTGAATCAGTCAACATCTATTTCTGGGGGCAGAATCAATTTGCATTTATTCAATGGTTCTCTTTGGCCAATTAATATTTGGGTGATCACATTAAATAACTTGAATCAAAACAAAATAATTGAAATACATATTGAAAAAAAAGTACATTTAAAAATGAGAAATGAGATTGAAAATAATTAGAATTCAGATTCTGGTCATTTCTTTCTTATGACAGAATAACATACACAATTCCCCCAGAGAATATCATATACACTGAATAAGAGTTTAAAAAAAAACAAAGAATGAAACAAAAAACCTGTGAGGGTGGCCTTTTGCCATAATTACACTCTAACTGCCAAATAAATTAAGGTGATATGGAACAAGCGACACTTTTATTTTCCATCTAAAGGGGGTCCAAATATATGCCTATTCTTCTTTGTCATCAGGCAATTTCTCCAAAATATCTCTTCAAGGCTCTGGCATAAATGTATAGAAGGTTCCTAAACTCTCAGACATATCTGAAAAATTCACCCTTTTTCTAATTTCATAGTACAGAACGAATGGATGTGTTTGAACCAAATTTTGAAAGCTTGTTGGGAACTGAAATGCAGTAGTTCAGGGCTAAGTATTCTGATTCTTGCTTTGTAACAGTGAGGTCAGCAAACTTTTTCCAAAAAGGGACAGAGAGTAAATCTGTAATTGAGCCTCTGTCCCTGTAGTGTGCAAGCAGCCCTAGACAACACATAGACAAGTGGTGTGCCTGTGCTCCAATAAAATTTGAATTTGAAAACAGATGGCAGGTCAGATTTGGCTGTGGTTTGCTGACTGCTGACCTAGGGTAATGCCAAGACTGATGAGGCAAACCTGGTCAGGAGAAGTATCTTCCATCAGTTTTTCCAGTGAAGCTGTGTTCTATACAGCTTTAATTTCATGTATATAAAGGTGAGAGTGAAGGAATTGATGGAAATTTCCAGAAGGCCTGATGGGATCCTCAGGCCTTCTGCTGACCAGAGTAGAAGCATCTTACCTGTCACTGGATAAAGATGCTGATCTCCTTACTGAATGTTTTTTCTGTAGTAAATTCTTTATTACCCTTTAGAAAAACTAAATTTGTTTGATTTCCCTAGGTGGTGTCTATTCTTGGTGCCTCTGTCATCTGAATCTGCAACAATAATTGTGCCTTAACTGGGAACGGATAAGACTGTTTAGTCAGCATCTCAGTGTCTCTTTCATGAGAGGATGCCAGTCACTTATGATGCTTCAGAGCTCTACCTTGTAGGTTGAAACTAACTGGAAGTGGTAAAGCTTGGTAGACAACATGGTATTAAACTGCATCAGAAGAGAGAGCAATTTCAATAACTTACCGATGTGCTCTGGTATAACTATTAAGCATGCGATTCCTCCCCAGGAATGAGGTCCAAACAGCCTCAAGTAGGGCTTCTAGTCCAGGATTATTCAATATCTATTCCCAAACTATCCAATCTCAGATCTCAGGAGGAAGAACTTTCCCATTATTTCTATGTTAGCTATGCAGAGAATTAATGTAAGTTAGCTAGAATATTGTAATTTGGCTCTCACTCTTCAGGGTCAATTTCACACACCAAGTAATTGTATATATCCGTGCAAGTAAAAGTAATCTAGGATCATGCTGCATTGATACAATATCCAAAGAAAGCCAAGAATCTGATGCCAGGAAATGGAAACTGAAGAAATTCATAGTTGAGAGCAGGCCAAGTGGTAACAGGGAAGACAATAATACCACATGTCAAACCAGGAAAAGAATCAAATCCTAACTAGCTGCATGGTTACTGAATCAATGGCCAAGTGAGTATAGTGCCTTTAAGGATAAAGAGCAGCCATGATTTTGCCCCCCAAAAAAAGAATTATGTATGTTTTTCCCTTTTATACAATATCTTATCATTCTACATTAGTGGGCAGAGAAGGAAGAATCACAATATTGGAGGGGTTTAAGATAAGATAATGGTCTTCTAGCCTTGTTCTTCCTAGACTTCTCGATATGACAGACAATTAAAATTTCCAAAAACATTAAGAGGTTGTTAACTTAATTGAAGGAAAAGATTCTTATTTTATGCAGGAATGATGAAAACTGGCATCTATTAATCACTGTTTGGAAACCATTAACCTAAATCTGAATGCTATTCTGATATCTGAATCACTCTGGTAAACTCCATGCAAAATTATTTGATGCCCTATGCTTGAATTTCTCCAGTAATGGAAAAATTTTAACACTCGAATGTCTCATTTGTTCTCAGATTCTAAAGAGAATTTCTACTTTGCACTGAAATTGATCTACCTATAACCACACAATTAGTCTGTTGGGCTTTCTATTACAAAATACCAAAGCCAAAATACTGCTTGATTTAAATAACAGAACTTTATCTTCTCACAGCTCTAGAAGCTAGTAAGTCCAAGATCAAATTGCTAGTCAATTCAGTTCCTGGTGAGAGCTCTCTTCTTGGCTTGCAGAGGATCACCTTATTACCATGTCCTCAAATGGCAGAAGGAGCTCTGACTCTGCTCTTATAAGGGCACCAGCCTATTGGATTAGGATTCCATCCTTAATGACTTCATTTAACTTTTATCACCTTCTCACAGTCTCTATCTCCAAATATAGGCACACTGGGGGTAAGAGTTTCAATATATGAATTTTAGGGGTACATATTTAGTCCATAACAGCCCTCATTCTGCTTCATATTAGCACATAAAATAAGTCTCATGTCTTTTTCATACATCAACTCTACCAATATCCGAAAATATTTTTTGAATTTTCTGTAGGCCCACTAACTTTTCTCAAATGACTTCAAGTCTTATCAGTATTTTGGACCATTCTTCAAATATGGGCCAAAAGATCTTTATCACTCTTTCAAAAGGGGTAACCAGAACATGTATAATGTAGGCACATTCACTTAGTCTCAGTAGCAACCTGTAGTCTCATTATTCTAAGTCTTACTTCTGTATCTCTTATAATCTAATATATGATTAGATTTTCCCAGTTACACCATAGTTACACCATATTATTGACTTTATTTTGTTTCCTTCCAACTGGATAACAGCTTTTTAAAAAATATGTCTATATCTTTATTCTTGTATTAATTTCTTTGACTCAATTTTAGGACTTTGTATCAATGATGATGATGAAGATGAGGATGACAACAGCAAAGATGATAGTAACAATGATATTAATATTGACAATGCAGGAAAAGGAGTGTCATTTATTGAGTATTTGTGCCAAACACTGTGATGAAAGCTTTATACACATCACAGAATCTTATGACTGTAAGTATTACTATTCTAAAACCATAAATGAGGAAATAAACCTTTACAAGAAATAGATCTTCAATTTGTCTTCCACAACTACCTGGCTTCATAATTTTAACTAACCTGTAACAATTCTAACCATCTATTTTTTTATACATGCTGGCCATGTTAGGGTATTGGAAAGGGCAAACTATATTCCTAAAGTGGAGATCAGAACACCAACCATTACTTAAGATATTCTATACCACCTAAAAAGTTAGCTAGCACTTCTTCCTGCATGGTGCTATGTTGTCTTGACCTACCTCTTGGGTCAGACTTTCTTGGTACACCTAAAGTTTAGAACTATTCTTGACCTGGCAGTAACTGTGGTATTTTCTTTAGTTGTGAATACATATTTTTCTCAGGTTAGAGTTTTTGGAAATTCAACTATGAGATAGTAGTTCCAGCTTTCAGGAAGCTAAAGATGAAACTCTGGGTAGAAAATTATTTTCTCTTACTCGTTTTACTACAAAATATGTACAGTAGTGTTATAAAGGCACCACTCTATATCTGTATGTAATAGGCCTGTAGAATGTCAAATGGAAAACCAATATTCCCATTACTGTATGAAATGTGCTAGAGCTAGGTTAGTGAATGCCAAATAAAGTAACTATTTCTTAAAGGATGGAAAATTTTAAGGGACTTTATTTTCAATGCATATGCTATCCCACTCCAATGCCTTGTGGGTTTTCAGATATGCAACAAACAAAAGAAAGAGGCTTAGCTGATCTAGCCCTTTACAGCAAAGGGACTCTGAAATGTTTTATCCTGAAACCTAAGAGTAACTCAAAAAGGGAAAATCAATCTCAGGCAAAAACAAACATGTTCTAAGAGTTCTGGACACAAAACATCCAAAAAGTGACCCTTTTTGGAAAACGAACTTCTAAAGAATACAGAACTATAACACATTCCTACCATCATAATATCACATTAGGAACTATAAAAGTACACTTTTTAAAGCCATTTTATGATTTATTCAGAAAACATGTTCTTTGTACCTACTATGTGCTAGGCCCTGTCCAAGAGCAAAATGCAAATAAAATGTAATGAGTACTTTCAAAGACCTTATAATATAGGGGAGCACACAGAACTGACTACTAAGGAGAATCTGTAGATAGTGCCATAGAAGCATAAATAAAGGAAAGATGGATTCTCCTTATAGTCCAAACGAAGCATTCACAAACTGGCTAAATTTGAAGAAAGTAGATATAATGTAATCTGCATTATATACATAACATTTTTAACATGGTTATTAAAAAATTGGGCCATATTTAGTCTCTTTTGTTTAATTAAATTTTCTAAATATTCTATAATAAAAGCAATGACCTCTCAAAACATCTTCTCACAAATCTAACATAAATCAAACTTCTCTTGGGTTTGAGGAAAATGTAATCACAGAAGTATTGCTTTTTTTTAAAGCTGCCTGTTACTTAGGAAACATATTTGTATAACTGGACTACTAATTGTTTTGAGTGTCAGAGCTTTTTATTTATCCCTCTCCTTCTTGATTCAATGCCAACTACAATTTTAAACATAAGATGGACTCACGCATGGTCATGACATTTACGAATAGCCAATTATGTCCCTCCAAGTGTTTTCTCAGAAATGGCTCTGCTTTCTTAGACTTGGAATAAGTTGAATGCTATCTAGCTGTTAGTATTAGGTTATTCAGTAGGGTTTTTTTCAGGATCATTTTTTTATTACCTCTATTTGGGACTGTTTGAACACTCAACATAGAGTGATGATATCAAATAGATGGAAGAAGTCATCAACAATTTGTTGCCAGTGTTGCTGCTGCCTTTTTATTTTCTGGTAATTTTATATAAAAGCTTGAACTCCAACATCTGGAGCATCAATTGCCGGCCTTCAACAATAACCACAAGTGACAACAGGGTAGATATAAAAATGAAGTTTGCATTACCAACAAGATCTACACTGAAAATCATTAAATGTGAATACAGAAACACAGTCCTAATTCCAAATTAATTTTAGTAGAAATTTATGAAGTAATGTATGTGCCACAAGATTATATTTTCCATAGTCTAAACAGTTACTTGAATGGCAAAATACAGTCAAAATAATTTTACCTATTCACACAGATTTCTTTAGTCTGGGAAGTAGAGGTTGCTAATTAATTGTCTGAGCATAACTAGTCCTCTGATAAGACCACTTTGAAGTCATATATTTATAAATTGCACCAAAATTTAAAATAAAGAAAATATTTCCTAGCACTATTATTTCAAAATATAAAACTAAATTCCTGATACTGTGTTAAAAGATTATAGAAAATATGATGGTTATATTTTAATTATTAAAACAGACCAATAAAAAAACAGAAATTTTTTCTGAGACTTTTTTTAGGAAGAAGTAGGAGGGCATAACTGTCCTAATAAAACTAACAATAATATGAAATAATACCTTTTACTCATTTCCACTTTAACAGCAGGGTCATAAATAGGGTTATCATTGGTAAGCTTTTTTTTTTTTTTTTTTAAAGAAAGAGACAGAGAGAGCAGGGGAGGAGCAGAGAGAGCGAGAGAGCGAGAGAGCGAGAGAGCGAGAGAGCGAGAGAGAGAGAGCGAGAGAGAGCGAGAGAGAGCGAGAGAGAGCGAGAGAGAGAGAGAGAGAGAGAGAGAATCTTAGCAGTCTTCACTCAGCGGGAAACCCAATATGGGGCTCTATCCCATGACCCGTGAGGTCATGACCTGAGCGGAAATCAAGAGTCAGACACTTAACAGAGTCACCCAGGAGCCCCTCATTGTGAAACTATTCTAAGACTTCAACAGTTTTCCCAGGGGCCTCATTTAATCTTTCAAAATTCAAACCATTCCCTTTTAAAGTACCTATCCCTGTCACCACCCTTCTGGACTTTTCTTTCCTTTAACTGTCTACCTCTGTCATAGTCTTATTCACCTGTGTTTCTGCATGTGGTTATGTTGTTTTCAGTGTCAACCTAGTAACACTAAGATAACTACCATCTTTTGCAAGATACGAAGTTTTTTGTTTTTTTTATAAGCAATCGGCATTGAATTTTCCTTCTGTTCTAACATTTGACAAGTGCCAAAGAGACAATGGACTTTCCCTTTGATGCTGGTGTAATAGGTCTAACTACACACTGATGGTAGGCTGAGAGGGATGCTTCAATGGGAGAGACTTGAAAGTGGTCACTTCCTTAGTGAATGTTTTCATGTCTTGATAACTTGTCTTTCCTGTATAATCTACTAGCTGTGATTCACACAAACTATTTGGTATTTCTAAGTTTAGTTTTTTTTGTTTGTTTGTTTTCAAAGGGAGATTATAAAAGTTCCTACTCCTAGGGTTTAGGCTGAGTAAACTTTTTTCTGTAAAGTACTTACCACGTCATCTGGCTCCGAGCAAAGTGTTCAACCCATGTTGGCTATTAAATTCACAAGAAGCTACATAAAATCATAATCATTCTATCAAATAGCATGTAGGATAGAAGCACAAAATAAGTATAGGTTTATTAATAATGCCGTAGACTAAGTACATCTAGAATTAAACTAAGCATTTTTCTTACTTTTTAAAATTTCATTCTATCACAGCTATACAACCAAAAAAATGTAAGTATCTCCATAATAACATTAAAACATTAAAAGGTATGTCATTACTGAAAATTGGTAAAACACCAAAAAGGGGCAGTATAACAGTAATCATATGGCAAGATTTCCTAAAATGTATCTTTAAACATCCTTCCCTCTTCATGAATCCCACATTTTTAGTAGCTGGTCCAAAGCTCCTCTCTTACTCTTGACCCCAATCTCTCTCTTCATTTTTCTGACTCACAAAACTAGAATATAGTTCGAAGAATTATATCGCTGCAGTACACTCTGAAAATATGTAAGTATGAATTGTGTGATGTATGTATGTGTATGAATTGCTTTTAATATACATCTTACGGGTATTTGGTTACTGTTTAAGTATTTGTGGTAGATCATATTCCTAAGGCTGCAATCTTATCTCTATCATACATTTTCTTTTTCAGGATGAACAGGCCATTTATCTGTCAAAAAGTGGAGTCTATTTCTCCTCACGTTTAATATTTTCTGGCCTACCATTGTGAAAGCAACAGAAGTGATGTTTTAGAAGCCTAGAAATTCACAAGGCCTAGAAGCTTCTGTTTTTGTGCTCTGTAGAAAGACAATTATCACATAAAGCAATCTAAGTAACCTGAGATGGACACGTTGTATGGGAAAAAACCCATTCCAGCCATATGGAGAGGCAATAGGCAGAGAGAATGAGAGGGGACAAAACAAAACAAAAACAGAAACAGAAAACAAAACAAACAAACAAACAAAAACAAGAGAAAGGGAAAGAGAGAGAATGCTTAGCCAGCATTCTATTTTCCTAATTATTCTTACTGGGACATATGACATGTGAATGCAAGAGTCATTTTGGACATTCCTGTCCCAGAATATTCCAAGTAGAGCAAAAAATAACTCTCCTCACTGGATCTTTCAATATTGCAAACTTTTTAGCAAATAAATGATAACTGATCTTTTAAGGATTAAATTTTTGGAATAATTTATTATAAAGCAATAGGTAAATGAAACATCACCTTAATTGTAATCATTACTTGAAAGTTGGTTGTTCAATGCTTCAGATGTCCTTATCAAAATAGAAAATGTGTTTTGTTAATTAGTACACGAGATGTTAGATCTAATATTTATTTAAAAAATGAGTACTGTGGTCATTTACAAAGATTTCATAATTAAAAATGAGAAAGTTTTCATAATTAAGTCTAAGAATACGGCAAACACAGGAAGACTCTAGGCATGCTGTCTCATTCATTTTTTTCTTCACTTTACAGAAAGCTTTTCTTCTTTATTTCACTGTACCATGAAGCTGTCTGCTGCTGCTGCCTTTAAAATGTCATGTATTAGCCTTAAAATTAATCCTTTATTCAAAAAATGACTGAAGGGGCCAAAGACATATTAGATTTATCCAGGCTAAAAGATAGGGCAGTACAATTTTTTTTATGCTTCATGGCAGATATATGTGTGACAGAATTTAATCTAGGCTTGCTCTTTTTATAACATAGACCCTGTTGGTGAGGTTGTGGGGAAGGGGACATATAAATACTACCTACCTCTAATTACCAAAACATAAAGATATTTACATAAAATACCTGACAATGGCCCAAGAGTCAAATTGGTTCCAGTCTGTTTCTGAAAAGAGGAAATTTTGGCCAAAGCAGTAAGTTTAGGAAGGAGCAGAAGACTGATCACTGTAGATACCTTTCTCTACTTTGTATTAATAGATTTCTTGAGAAGAAAAAGGAGGAGATGAAATTAAAATATATTTGAAAGATTAAAAAATGATACATTTTGTACAAGCCTCCATGATATATGCTCTGAAGTATCAGAAGTTGTAACTGGTCAAAGCATTTTCAGCATGAAGCTACCGAACTGTCAACAACTGTATGTTCTCCCATGTTTACCAGTAACCCTCACATAAATTTAATTCTATTCTACTGAAATTAATACAATCCCAATATTAAATTACATTCAGTATCTTTCTATACAGAAAACACGTGTGAATCTCTATGGGGCCAGATATAAGCAGTGAAGATTAAAAAGCAAATAAACAAGAAAAATATGTAACGGACTCTCAAAAAAGAATGTACCGTGGAGGAAGAAGACTGAAAACAAAGGAATGACTGCAGTAAAAATAGGATGAGAAATGCTAGAATAGAACATAAACACCAGTTGCTATGGAATTCTATTAAGGTAAATTAACTCAGACTTCACTTTCAGGGAAACTTCTGTGCCTGGAAGAACTAGAGCACAGGACAACAGAAGCCTGCCGGGTATAGACAACTAGAGGTGATCTTCTGGGCAGACTTAGGGACATACAACAAAGGCAAAGGGCAAATGGAGTCTTGATGCAACTACATGGAACTAGAATCATGTGGATGAATATGAAACTGGGCAAGTGAAGGTCTCAGAATACAGTCTATGTTTGCAAACCAGGAAGGAAGTTGGATGGAGAATGTGAAACAAGTCAATGGTACAGTTTCTTAGAAACACTCCTCTGACAACCCTGTGGAGACATACTAAGAATGCCAATGATTTCTAGAAAGACATGTTGGGGACTTGAGCCATTTTGTTTTCTCAGAGGTGGTTTTAGAGTCCTTTACTCTCCTTGGGTAATCACATTCCCTCTCACTGTTTGGACAAAATCAAAAAACCAGTCAGATCTCACGTCTGAGCTTCATCCCACGTGTCATGGAAATCTCAACCTGATATTTGGGACATTTTAGACTCACAGGTACAAAAGTGAATTTATCATCTTTCCCTTTGACTTGCTCGCCTTCCAGTATTTTCTGCCTCAAGGTTCGTTTTCTCAGCTACCTGAGCAG
This sequence comes from Paguma larvata, assembly GCA_030068075.1. Lineage (NCBI taxonomy): Eukaryota > Metazoa > Chordata > Mammalia > Carnivora > Viverridae > Paguma > Paguma larvata. The sequence continues at coordinate 58,054,681 of CM057829.1, forward strand.
CCCAGAATGGAAACCTGGCTGTTGTCCTTGCCTCTACACACTACTTCAACTTTAATCCAATTGTTTCATGTCTTATTGACTTTAAACCAAATATTTATAGAATCTGTTTCCTTCTAACTCTCATTTCCCTGTTCAAACTTAGATTTTGTTTTTCCTCTAAACTATTCAGACCTTTCTTACTTAAGCCCCCATCCTCTGCTCTTCTCCCAAATATACTCCCATATAGCTGCTAATGTAATTTATTTTAAACTTAAAAACTTAAAATCTGATCCTCCTGGACGAATTCCAACTACTTAAAATGACATATAAGGCTTTCCAAGATCTAGCCCCTGTCTCCTGTTCAGCCTTATCATTTACTCCCTCCAGCCTAACATATTGTGTATTTTGAGAATGCTGAATTGTTAGCACTTCCTCACTCACGCCCTGTTGTTTTTTTCCCCTGGTCTTTAATCACAGATTTGTTTGTTTCCTGTTAGTATGTACTCATCAGTTCTCTCCTTTCTAGGTTATCACTGCCATCTTTTCAGACTCAGTTCACCTGTTATGACCTCAGCTGGGTTACCTGTCCCCTTCCCTTTGTATCTCCAAATCCCCAAGATGCACCGCTTTTCGAACAGTTTATTACTTTTCTCTCTTCTTCACTTGTCCAAATTCTAAAACAGCAGTGCCTTTTGTACTTGTTGTGTTCTCAGTGTATACACACCATTTGATAAATAGTAAAAGCACAATCAACATTTGCAGAAGAATGAACAAATAATGCCACATCCAAAGGCCAAATTCAATGTAAAGTAGCTTTACATAATGCTGAGTAGTTCTCCTGTAGAGCTGCTCTGTTCAATACCACGCTGAGGCTACTGAACACTTGAAGTGTGGCTAGCCTGAACTGAAATGTAAGAAACACTAGATTTCAAAGACGTATTATAAAGGAAAAGCATGTAATGTATCCTGTTAATGTTTTCATGTGGGTTTCATTTTGGAATGACATACTGGGTGAAATAAAATAGATGATCGTTTTGCTTGCTTCTTTACACTTCTTCAATGAGGCATTTGGGAAATTTAAAATTATAAATTTAAAGTTACAATGAAAAAATTAGATTTAAAGTTAAATACAAACTGTCTGAAATTTTCCTTCTGTGATTTTCTAGATGGAGGCTGAACATGACTGTTCCAAAGTGACCAGTTTTCCTTAGATAATGCTTGTCACAGAGAATCTTAGTTGGTGCCAATGAATTCAACACTGAGAGCATTGTTTGTTTCTTTTGGTTTTTGTAAGAGATATGTTGATGTCATTTTTACTGATGTGATTATTCACAGCAAAGACCATATTTTAGCATTTTATTTGCCTAGTCTCTAGCACAGTATTACATAATTCATGTTCCAGAAATGGTTGACAGATGAATGAATGCTCTTTGTCAGGTATAATAAGGGCAGGTTGACTATTCATACATATATGGATTTTGCACATTCCATATGGAATAAGCTATATGAAGATTTTAAAAGTAAGTTTTATAGTTAAAATTTAACATTTTCAGAATACTACTATCATCTGATGGTGCTATGAACTGATATTCCTAAAAATAAAGAATATGGTAAAATAATTTTCTGAAATGCTACATGTTGTATCCTTTTGCTTAGAGATTAAAATAAGCATTAGCGTAATAAAGAAGGAGTTTTTCAGAGAAAAAGTAAAACAAAATAGTCTGTGTAAACATGTGTAAATCAGTGTTTCATACTATTCACACTAGTTTTCATCAGCAAGTCTTTTAAAATCATTCAAAAACAATTTTATCTGTTCTTACAGAGGGGCATCTAATCAGCAGGCAAGTATAAGCATACCTTGTTTTATTGTACTTTACTGCACTTTGCAGATACTGGGTTTTTCTACAAATTGAAGATTTGAGGCAATCCTGAATCAAGCAAATCTATCAGTGTTGGGAGCTGTTTTGGGCTCACAGGTTGAGACCCCTCTCTCTGTGGAAAAGGTGGTTGAAGCAAAGCTCCCGCCAGCCAAAATGGCACCTAGTCTTACCTCCTCCTAAATAATTTTTCAGGCTTGGATTTCTTGAACTACTGTCCTTGGCCTCAAGGAATGTAATGCTCTTTTGTTTTATGGCATTTAGATAAAAGAGAAGGACCTGGAGCACAATGCTTTGATGGATTACATCTGAATGAGAGTAGCCTGGGCAGAAGTAACCTTAAGTTGCATCTTGGGGATGGGTTGCACAAATTAATAGCAGTTATGAGCTGGCTGAATATTGGTGTCATTTGTATAAATGTTAGGTCCCTATTACCTAAATTCACTCATTCACAAGCAAAGGACAAGCATTGGGAATTCTGTCCTTGCGAGATGGGTTGCACCTCCCCCACTGTAATTGGAAGAATAGGCAGAATGACTCCTGGCCTGTTTATAGATAATTAACATTAAGGCCTTATGGAAATACCCTGTTCTCTCCCCCACCCCCACCCCCGCCCTAAATTTATATGTTAATTATCCTGAAACCAACATACAGGATTGAGGAAGTTGCCACCTTGCTGGTAAAAACACATTATTGTTAAAGAGATCAAACTATGGAATGTCACTCATTGATGTAATGTCACTCTCTATTTTTAAAAATAAAGACTCTAACACCAGCTGGGCGGAGATGCCCCAATTGCCAGAACTGCCTGCTTGGTCATCAGAGAGGTCATCTCTCTCGTGGCTCTCTCACTTCCTTTAGCCTAACCGTCATCCTTTGGGGACCCCTGGATTCGCCGGAATTGGACCCTGGCATACCAGAACCATTTTTTCTAATAGCATTTGCTCACTTCGTGTCTGTGTGTCACAGTCTGGTAATTCTCACAATATTTCAAACTTTTTAATTATTATTATATTTGTCAGGGTGATCTGTGATCAGTGATTATACCTCACTGAAAGCTTGGGTGAGGGTTAGCATCCTTTAATTAAGATACATACACAGTTCTTTAAACTGTGCAATAATGCTATTGCACAGTTGATAGACTATAGTATAGAGTAAACATAACTTTTATAAGTACTGAAAAAAACAAAAAAATGAGTTGAATCACTTTATTTTGATATTTGCTTTATTTCAGTGGCCTGGAACTGGACCTATAATATCTCCAAGGTATGCCTGTAATCATTTATTTTTCCTAAATGGTCACTTCCTATGTCTATTTGGTAATAAACCATACACACCCTTACCCAAAAAGAGTGATTCATCTTTGTTTCCAAGTAAAAGAAACACTAATCCCAAGAAGGCACAGAGGTCTTGTGAATATTTTCATTGGTATATAAAGTCTATAAATATGGAACTTTATCTGATTGCACAACAGTGAATCCCCATGATAGCACAATGCCTAACACATAGTAGATACTCTCTAGATGGATGGATGGATGGATGGATGGATGGGTGGGTGGGTGGGTGGATAGACACATAAATAGATATGATTTTTTTGGATAAATAAATACATTTTTGCTTTATTTCTACTTGCTATTACTTCATTTAAAATATACTAATGAATTAAGATGATTTTCAGGATATAAACTGATTTAAAAGGAGAGTCCATAAGATGGTTGAAGCCCCCCCAAAAACACATTATGCCATAATTTTTCATTTACTAATAATATTAAATGCTTCTTGAATTTTGTTTGAAATATCAATGCATTAAAAGTCAGGCATTACGGTGCCTGGGTGACTCAGTCCATTAAGTGCCCATCTTTGGCTCAGGTCATGATCTCATGGTTCATGAGCTCAAGCCCCACATTGCTGTCTATGCTGGCAGCTCAGAGCCTGGAGTCGGCTTTGGATTCTGTCGCTCCCTCTCTCTGCCCCTCCCCTGCTTGTGCTCTCTCTCTCTCAAAACTTAATAAACATTAAAAAAAAAAAAAGTCAGGCATTAAAACAAACCAAGAACAATCTGGGCTGGTAAAAGGTGTCTGACACTGTTATTTGTAGTAAAGCAGCATGGACTTAAATTTTGGCCTTACCACTCAATAGCTGCGTAACCACAATCAGGCCATTCAACTTCTGCATGCTTCAATTCCCTCATCTGTGAAATGGAGATAGTAATATTATCTATTTCAAAGAGCTATTAAACGTATGAAACGAGATAGCAAGTATGAACATCTGTAAAGTACTGTACAAAGAGAAAGTGCTCAGTGACTATTAACTATTATAATAAAGACAATGATTTTATGAGAAGGATATTTTACATAGATATTTTGGGGGAAGAAAAAAAATTCTAAAATGATCATACTTCTCTACATCCTTAAAATATCAGACCAGCCTTCTCTTCTGTGGTCCCAAAACCACAGTGAGTGAGATCATACAGTGCAGTGGACCTTACTGCTGCACTGCCTGGGTTCAAATACTGATTCCACCGCTGCCTAGTTGTGCATCCTTGAGGGAGTCGTTTAACCTCACTGTGCTTCAATTTCCTCAGCTACAAAATACAGATAAGTGCCTAATTCCCAGGTTGTTATAAGGATCAATGAACTAATATTTGCAATAAACTTACCATATCTGAGGGGAGAAAAAAAGAACACATGTTCCAAATGCTTACTTGTTAAAGAAATGAGCAGGCAAATAGAGAGGATATGATTCCTTCTATCAGTGATAAAAACTAACGGATAAGGTGCTGGAACCTGAGGAATGGTCAGCAGACAAGAGTGGCAATAAAGAACAAGATTTTATGAAACTGCAGAAAATAATTTCCGCTTTCTTGTTTTAGAAAGAGATAAGTTACACTACTTCAAATGACAGGAAACTGCATTTTCATTAATACACTTCCAAAAATAAAACAGATAGTGGACATTAGGCAAACAAAATGGTAATTTTGTTTATATTAAGTATTGAAGAGATTATTAACATATGAATTTGGGATTAGATATTTCCTAACATGGGCATCTACTTGTGTATCACAATAAATTTCAAAACTTTTATTTCCAGGGTGGAATACATGGGACTAGAAATAACTTCAGAGAATTTCTTGTGTTTATTTAGTACAAGATAGAAAAAATTTTTATGTTAGAAAGACTCTCGAAATAAAATAATAGCAAAGTACAAGTTATTTAATGCATATATGAAATATCTGTCTTTCTTATTATAACCGTAAAATGGTGGCATCTCCATTCTGGAAATGAAGGAAAAGCAGCCATGAAAGGGTAAGTGGCTTGCCCAATCTCAATGGCTATGTATTGAGGGAGCTAGGATTCAATTCCAGAGCTCCAATTCTTTTTTTTTTCAACGTTTATTTATTTTGTAGACACAGAGACAGAGCGTGAGCAGGAGGAGGGCAGAGAGAGAGAAGGAGACACAGAATCCGAAGCAGGCTCCAGGCTCTGGGCTGTCAACACAGAGCCCGACACAGGGCTCAAACTCATAGACTGCGAGATCATGACCTGAGCCAAAGTTGGCCCCTTAACCTACTGAGCCACCCAGGCGCCCCCAGAGCTCCAATTCTTAATCTGGAGCTCCACTACCTCTTTTGAATTAATGCTTATAGTAATGTCACTGATTTCTAAGAAAACACTATCTTATGTCATGGAGAAAACGGAACATGGCTCAAAAGAATATGTTGACAAAGAACAAGCACTAACATAGTTGGTTCTTAATTATCAGAAAACTATTTTCTTTTTCTTAGCATGCCATGTAACTAGACAGTGTTCACTTTTTGTCTTTGAAAGAGACAGTACAGTTACTTATAAAGGCAGTTTTAATAACTCTGGATTATGTAACATTTTACAATTTACTTTATTAAGGACTTCATTTTCATCTTTATGGATTATGCTGTAAATTCTCTGAATTCATGCTTCACTTATTTCCCCAAGTCTCAGCCTCCTTCAATTTTACATTATGATTTTCGTATGTGAGATCATTCACCTGAGGACTCTGTTCTCTAGCCTTTGGCTAAATTAGCCTTAAGTCCTTAAATTTCACTAGAAAACTATATCCCAAATTAATATCCCCAAAGCACTTAAGCCAAAAATTGATTTTATTCTACTTCCTGTTAAGTTACATAGATTATGCTGCAAAATTAAAGAAGGTTTTAAAATTATATGTATTACTAGAATTCCCTAACTAATATAAACTAGATTACCTCTTGCTTTACTCTGCCCATTGCCCCTTAACCACTTGCAAAGGAACACTGAAGCACTTCAATTTTAATAAATCTATTAACACAGAAAAAAGGTGAATATACATTCATTTATCTCAATTTTTACCTTTCTTTTTCAGAGTTTAAGCTATGAATATGAGATGTGTTTTTGTGAGGGTTTAATGATTTGTTAGTTTTCAAATGAAAACTCTTTGAGACCTTTCATAAATAAATGGAAATTTAGGCAGGAACAGAAGGAACACCAGATGGGAGTCTCTCAAGAGGTGTCCTCAGGGACATTACATGAAAGTGAGGTGATTAGGTGAGCACAGTATAATAGAATTTCTGACTGAGATAATATTTTAATATAAAGAATATCTGTGTAATCCATACTCTGAGTAAGTAGATTATTATACACATTATTTAGTAATATATAAAAATATATAATTTAATATAAAATAAGTAATATTATTAATATAAATAACAACATATAACATACTAATATACTATATAATACATGACATATATTATATAAAGTATATCTGATATGTAATATATATGACATATAACATATAAAATGGATTATATATAGCATAAAGTCACCAGACTTCAAACTGGAATAGACTTTTTAAAATAATGTAATCCAAAATCATCGTTTATAGATGAGTAGTTTGAGGCACATAAATTT